>OZ024878.1:2749150-2911650 GCA_964017185.1 Rugalucina vietnamica
TCAGATGAACATCAGTGTGCGGATGATAGGTGTATCTCTAGTGAGGCCACGTGTCTGGGTTATAACACATGCGGAGATGGGTCAGACTGTCCTCTACCTCAACCGCCTGCTTCTATAACGTCGGGTAAGTGATCATTTGTCTGTAAGCAACTTGACGTCATTTGCGCTAAAGTGGCCCATATACTGCTAATACCAATTTACCAATAATAGACGTATCTCTAGTAAGGCCACGTGTCTGGGGTATAACACATGCGGAGATGTGTCAGACTGTCCTCTACCTCAACCGCCTGCAACGTCCGGTAAGTGATCATTTGTTTGTAAGCAACTTGACGTCCTTTGCGCTAAAGTGGCCCATATACTACAAATACCAATTTACCAACAATATATGTTTCTTTAGTGAGGCCACGTGTCTGTGGTATAACACATGCGGAGATGTATCAGACTGTCCTCTACCTCAGCCTCCTGCGTCTATAACGTCCGGTAAATTGTCATTTGTCTGTAAGCAACTTGACGTCATTGGCGCTAAAGTGGCCCATATACTACTAATACCAATTTACCAATGATAGACGTATCTCTAGTGAGGCCACGTGTCTGGGGTATAACACATGCGGAGATGTATTAGACTGTCCTCTACCTCAGCCGCCTGCATCTATAACGTCCGGTAAGTGAGCATTTGTCTGTAAGCAACTTGACGTTATTTGCACTAAAGTGGCCCATATACTACTAATACCAATGTACCAATGATAGATGTATCTCTAGTGGTGAGGCCACGTGTCTTGGGTATAACACATGCGGAGATGGGTCAGACTGTCCTCTACCTCAACCGCCTGCGTCTATAACGTCCGGTAAGTGATCAACTTGGCGTCATTTGCCAATTAACCAATGATAGACGTATCTCTAGTGGTGAGGCCACGTGTCTGGGGTATAACACATGCGGAGATGGGTCAGACTGTTCTCTACCTCAGACGCCTGCATCTATAACGTCAAGTATTATAATTCTGTCAGAAACTGCAATGACCATCTAATATCCATATCCCAACTTAGTCCCCTTCAACATAGGCGATATTTCAAAACTTTATGATGTATAGACGCTGAATAAAAAGGTACAAGTAGGCAAAGATCAGGAAAAGGCGCAATCAGAAAGAGATTCCCACTCCAAAAACCGAGGTGGGAAAAAAACAAACTAACAATCAGGCACTTATACCATGAAACATATCGTAAGCCGAATGAGCAGCTATTTTCCCAATAGGTGGCCACTCAGTTACCTTAGCTTAATAAAAAATATGAAAACATACATAAGGTGCTAACAGCACAAAAAAAAATTAAACACCAAGACATAAAACAAAATGAACCACCACAGAAGTATCGCCTTGGAACGATCAGTAACACAAAGTTGTAGAACAATTTTCGTAAGTTTGATTTTTATTCATGCTAACTTTTAGTTAAAAAGTATGTCCGTATAAAGAAAAAATAGGCTGCTTGTGTCTCAGCCAATGCTCATAATCGACTGACCGACCACACAATTGCTGATTGACCGCTTCGACGGCTAGCCTTAAAATGAACAGTGGATTAGTCCATTATAAAAATCCTGATACATGTAAGTTAGATTGTTTACTTGGATGGTTATATGCAAGGGTCATTGCATCTTCAGTGTTGGGTAGAAGTCCAACAAAGAGGAGGTGACGTCCCGACATTCTCAAAGCTATTGACTGAAGCATACAAAGATAAAAGTAAGCAATGGTCAGGAAATGGCGAAATCAAAGAAACTGCCACTCCAAAAGCATCAAATGAAACAAACAATTCTTCTATTGACATGCAAGCAAAGAGTCCAAATATCCATTGTCTTTACTCCCAAAAATTTATGCTATCGGAACAATTTAACCTTTCCTTACAAATAAAGATAAAATGATCCTTTAAAAGCAGTGAGCATATTGATTAGAAAAGGGATGAGCCATACCGCGATTTTGGCTACTCAAGCCTTATCAGTGACCCAAAAGATTTGGCAGCATGACATCACTGGGTGCTTCCTTCGTCCCGATATAAAAAGGTTTTGTTTGACTTTTTCTATAGGTCCCGATAGGATTTGGTTTTGTTTGATTCCGGTATCAGATTTTTTTCTACAATAATTCCTAGAATTTGGTCAAAGATTTGATTTGATTCTTATTTATGACGTCATTGAAAGAATTTCAATTCATAATATAGTGCTTTGAATGCAATTTTATAGTAAGATTCCATTTGATTCGTTAAAAATGAAGTAATTTAAGCAATTTACGTTATAATCGACTCTATTTTGTGGAGATTTACTGTGTTAAAGAAGTAGAACAAAATCCGTTACCAAAAAGTCAAACAAAACCTTTTTATATCGGGACCAAGGAAGCACCCAGTGATGACATGGAGCCAAAATGAATACTCTCCAAACTTCACTCTTTAGGATGCAAGATATGCTGGTGGTACCGACATTAAAGGGCAACTAATCTTACTACATCTAATGTCTCTATGCCGTAATACATGTATTGATCGAATAACAGATGCTTCGTTTTAGATTAACCACAGCAGTATTTTCGTATTTTTCGACAAATTGTTTTCCCTAATATAGAGTTTTCCACATTCTAATTTTAATTTTCATTTAATGTTGCTTTTTCCTTCAGTGTATCTTGATGCTCGGTGTTATAGTAACGAGCGCCTTCCTATCCATGGTCAAATTCGCCTGCAACTGACTAGAAGTGCGACCTATTCACCACACTTAAGCTGTTACCAAACATTCGAGGCTGGGCTCGGACAGAGAATGATGGTGTATTTCCGAAGTCTAAATATAGAAAATCAGGGCACGTGCAGCTATGACTGGGTGGAGCTTGATAATGGTGCATCAAGATCTAGCGGATACATTAACGGTATAATTTTAACTATGCCCTTACTTTACTGGTATAGTTTCTTGACTACGTCCTTACATTAATGCTAGTATTTCTTAACTATGTCCTTACTTTACTAAATATTTCGATCGTTTCATCGAGTAGATCGAAATAGTTGTCTATGCGACACGTGAGCGCGACTAATTTGTCGTAGTATACTGGAGGTTATGCACGGGCGATTCAGTGAGTGAGCGGTTTACTGTGATTTTGAGGGCACTCTCTCGAAGTGAACAGCTTTGTACCAAACTTTGTATAGATATGATGATCTTAAGGTGTTAGATTGCCACCTTCCCTCTAGGAATATACTGCAAGGCACGTAATCTTCAGCTTTTTTAACCGAAACGCTAGCAAAAAATAAGGGCTGGTTGAGGTATGTTTTGCTGGGCGGCGGGTATTCTGTACGGGGTCGAGATCATCCACAGTAGACCTCTGAAAGTGACCCAGCGATTGTCAGATATTTCAGCTACACATTTAAATCAAGGCACACTAATTTTGGTCTTTCAAATTTATCCTTCAACCGCATATTTATCTTACGTAACAAGCAATCCGTCAGTGCTGTCACTTTCTCATGTTCACTGTTCACTTCACAATAAAGTGCGCCACATTGCATCAAATGTGTTGTTTTTGATTTGTTGCCGAAGTGAAGAATAGACTGGTATAATTTCTTGACTGTAGTATTTCTTGACTATGTCCTTACTTTACTTAGGAAAATATTTATATACTGATTTATCTTTTCGATATAGGAATGCTTTAATTTAGATGTTCGTCACATTCATAAATGATAGAAAAAGGAAGGCACACGGATTTGGATAGACTTTACCGAAATTGTCCGTTATGTATGACAAAGAAATGTACTTGAAGACGAATACCACTTTTTAATGGTTTGTCCTGAATATGAAGATGTACGTTACAATTTCTTTCCAGAAAATATGCTTACAAATGTTAACTTGAACAAGTTTCATAGTTTTATGACATCTAAGAATGAACATGTTATAACATCATTAGCGAAATATCTTTTTCACTCTTTTCCAAAACGGAAGTATTTACTTGAATAGACATCTTCTCATAGAAGAAGCAAAATACATATTATAAAGTTTATAGACACATAGGGTATACACAGTGTATTATCCTAAACTGAATAATTAACTGATACATGTAGTATCAATTGTGTTTGACCGTCTTGTGCACTGTTACGATATATTTTGCATTTTCAGCGTTGTTGATATTAGAAGAAAAGCACACCAACAAAGATACAAACAATGTATTATGTGTAGAGATTGTTATATTGTATCATTTTGCTGCACTTTTTGCTGCACTTGTTATATTGTCACTCGTATATGAATGATTATGCCATTGTTTTTCTATTGTGGGGTGGCCTGTATTGGACCTTATAATTTATTTCATTGATTCACATGACTCTGAGACTTGATCACTGGCTCTTTGCATTTTTTGCCTCTGAGCTGGCATATTTATCCATATCATCTTCATAGAGGAGCTCATCTAGTACATCAGTCTGCACCTTAGTGCAGTGTAGAGATATATAGACAATATCTGGACACGGCTATTAATATACAGCGTGTCAATGGCTGACTCAAAATGGAATATCAAAAGGTACAAGTAGGCAAAGATCAGGAAAAGGCGCAATCAGAAAACGATTCCCACTCCAAAAAACCGAGGTGGGAAAACACCAAACTAACAATCAGGTACTTATACCATCAAAACTTCTTTAAAAAAGGTACAAGTAGGCAAAGATCAGGAAAAGGCGCAATCAGAAAAAGATTCCTATTCCAAAAACCGAGGTGGGAAAAAACTAAATTAACAATCAGGTACCTATACCATGAAAACATATCGTAAGCCGAATGGGCAGCTATTTTCAGAATAGGTGGCCATTACCTAAACTTAACAAAAAATATGAAAACATACATAAGGCGCCAGCGGCACATAAATTTTAAACAACAAGACATAAAACAAAAAGAACAACCACATAATTATCGCCTTGGAACGATCAGTAATATAAAATTACTGGCGGGCTTAAAACATGTATAATGTACATTAAAATGCTATGTTATTTTTCCTCAGGTAATAAAATATGTGGTAGCACTGCTCCAGTTGGCGTATATCAAACCAGTGGTCGCTATTTGACAGTTTACTTTCACAGTGATGGTTCTGATCAGTTTTCTGGTTTTGATATGATCATAACCTCATACCATACCGGTGAGTGTCTACATTACGAAAACTTGCCCATGCAATATACTGATTTTTTTTCTGTAAGTAAACAAGAAAAGAAAACTCCATGAAAAAATAATATTTTTTTTAAATATTTGCTCAAAACATAGATTATGGGTACACTTTAGAACCGCTTCGGCTAATGAGTACCCACAATCTATTTTTTCGACCAAAAATAAAAAATATGTAATATAATATACCCCTGCGTACCCCAATTTTACTATATAAAAGTGGGGTTTAAGGGGGTATTCTTTGCACGGACATGTTTTCCTGATGCCAGAAATCATGGCAGAAACTTTTCTATTCCTGTATTTATACTGCATATAATCTACAAAAGTTGCAACCGATCTTGAATCTAACCAATAGTGTAATCATTTGCTTAACGACATTACATAAAAGGGCTCCAATATAACATCTTTGTGGCTATATTTGATTTGTTGCACCGCAAACGATCCAATCATCCTCGATTTTCTTGTATACTCATGAACGTCTCATGCATGCCCACCGATACCCACTGACCAGTGGCAGACAGTTTTACTAGCAAAGGTGCAAATAATCAGAAAGTGTATGACTTCTTACATTTTTCTCTCAGGTAGCTGCAATTCAGATGAGTCCCAGTGTGCTAACTCCAGGTGTATTCCGAGCAGTATTAAGTGCTCAATCTATAACCCCTGTGGTGACTATACTGACTTCCCTAATTGTGGTGGCTCCTCGTTCACTGCGCAGCCAGCACCCAGCAACACAGGTGAGAATCAACGCAACTTTAGACTTTTTTCCTGGGGGTGACAGTGGCTCGACATTAAGACGATTCCCATAATAAAACTTAAGCCACTCCACCAGAAACTAACAATCTGCATATGCAAAACCAAAGTAGTAACTGCACAGCTGATCAGCGCCTTTGTTTTCGCTACACGGATAGTACAATTCCTCTTTTTTCCAAATCCAAAATTTCAAGCCTCTAGCCTTTTTCTGTAGCTGTACATGCCGGTTTGTGTCAGACCTCGTCGAAAACCAAAACTGTTGGTTTTCTCATTAGAAGGCTCAATTTTCACTTCATTACGAAAACTGCCCATGCAATATACAGAAATATTTAAAGTTGTGAAAAAAAATTTCATTAGAAAATATTTGATATTTTTCTTATTTTTGCTCAGCAAAAATAAGAAAAATAGGTATACCCCTGCATACCCCAGTTTTACTATATAAAAGTGGGGTTCAAGGGGGTATTTATATCACGGACATGTTTTCCTGGTGTTATTTTTATTATCAAGTAACCAGCTCGCACAGTGTGTTGTCTACCATAAAATTTGAAGCTGAGATCCTGTGAGAAGGTACAAGTAGGCAAAGATCAGGAAAAGGCGCAATCAGAAAAAGATTCCCACTCCAAAAACCGAGGTGGGAAAAAACCAAACCAACAATCAGGCACCCATACCATGAAACATATTGTAAGCCGAATGAGCAGCTATTTTCCCAATAGGTGGCCACTCAGTTACCTTAACTTAACTAAAAATATGAAAACATACATAAGGCGCCAACAGCACAAAAAATTTAAACACCAAGACATAAAACAAAAAGAACCACTACAGAAGTATCGACTTGGAACGATCAGTAACACAAAGTTACTGGCGGGCTTAAACCGGTTTTACAGGTACCTAACCTCACCCTCAGCTTCTGTAGTGGTTCAGTGAATGTATTTTATGAGAGCAGTGAATGTATTTTATGGTCATTCAGTGATCCCTATACAGAGTAGAAAATAAAATAATTACTGGAATAGTATTACTATTTAGTCCACGATGCCAGTGTCACATTCGTTCCTCTGTTTATATTTGTTGCAGTTTACTATATGGATACACACTGTGGTAGTACTATTTCAAACATCGACAGTTTGGAACAATTTCATCTAAAGTTGACGCACAGTCCGACATACAGAACAGGGATGAGATGTCAAGTAACCATAGAAACCAGTCCTGGTAGCCACATATATTTCAAGTTTGTGTCACTAGATTTAGAACAGAATTCTGATTGTTCCTTTGATTATGTTCAGTTCTTTGATGGCGATTCCAAGTATAGTCAAAATATTGCAGGTAAGGATTGTGTTACGTCACTAGGAAATCACATAATTTGCTTCTATTTTCAATTTCTACCATTTTAGTAGTTCATCTAGGTAACATTTACTTCGTTTCGCTCCGCCATAAAAGCTTAGAATAAAGCAGAAAATGCCTACAAACGTTTTTAAATGTGAAAAAAAATCGACTGAGTTCCTAACACGCCCATGCAATATACAAAAAATATTTTTGTTGTAAAAATGAAAATTTTCACAGGAAAAATTTGATATTTTTCTTATTTTTGCTCAAAACATAGATCGTGGGTACACGTTAGAACCGCATCGGCGAGGCGGTTCTAACGAGTACCCACAATCTATGTTTTAGGGCAAAAATAAGAAAAAATAGGTATACCCCTGCATACCCCAGTTTTGCTATATTAAAGTGGGGTTTAAGGGGGTATTCATTGCACGGACATGTTTTCCTGATGTTTGATCTATTTATTTTCTGTGTTCGCTGTTTCTCGTACATAATTTTCTTTTTTTTTTTCGGAAAACGATAAAAAAAGTTTGAATACATCTTTAAAAGGTACAAGTAGGCAATGATCAGGAAAAACTCGTGTATGCCTGTGTTTAATTGCGAAACGAAAACAAAGATACAGATCCTTGGTTAAGAATTTGTGTGCAGCTGATCAGCGCCTTTTCGCCTCATAGGGCATGGATATTTCCATTCTTCTCTACAACTAAAGACTATTGGAATCAGTTTTGCCCAGTTTATATTCTTCTAGGTGGCCGCCATTGCGAATCCACGCCCCCCAGTGGCTACTTCACCACAAGTGGGAGCTACTTGACCGTGTATTTCCATAGTGACAACTCTAATCAAAAGTCTGGCTTTGATCTTCTCATCCAACCTTCAGATACAGGTAATCTTTTGTCGGTTTGGATTCATGTCATGCCACTGTATTAAGACTAAGTGCGCAACAAGTGCATATATACTTAAAAAAGGTACAAGTAGGCAAAGATCAGGAAAAGGCGCGATTAGAAAAAGATTCCCACTCCAAATACCGAGGTGGGAAAAAACCAAACTAACAATCAGGTACTTATACCATGAAAATATATCGTAAGTCAAATGAGCAGCTATTTTCCCAATAGGTGGCCACTCAGTTACCTAAACTTAACTAAAAATATGAAAACATACATAAGGCGCCAACAGCACAAAAATTTTAAACACCAAGACATAAAACAAAAAGAGCCACCACAGAAGTATCGCCTTGGAACGATCAGTAACACAAAGTTACTGGCGGGCTTAAACAGGTTTTACATGGCCATAACCTCACCCTCAGCTTCTGCAGTGGTTCATAATATTTAGTTAGTTTTAAATGTTTAAATAAAGTTTAATTAAGACTTTACTATAGGTTTAACTCATAACCCATTTGGCTACGCACGTTGACTGACCATCTTCATCCATCCCCCTCTCTTTAACGTTACATAGAAAAATTGCATCTTTCAGTAATTATGAATCACCATTGCGGGGAAACTATCGATATAAGCGCCGTCAGTCAGATACGACTCAGACTGACGAACAATCCCCAGTACGCTGCATATATCCAATGTCAACTGAACTTGGAAACCAGCTACGACAAAATGATGATGTTTTATTTCCGAGATTTGGATATGGAAAATGCTTGCTCCAATGATTGGCTGGAAATCGATGACGGAAGTACCAGATCGTATCCGTATCTTGCAGGTAATGACCAAAAATAAACGGATTAATCATATGAGGATTAGCATACTGTATTAGTATACTGGTGAGATGGGGTGGTCCGCCAAGCCATTTCATCAGTTTTTTTAGCTCACCTGAGCCGAAGGCTCAGAAGGTGAGCTTATAGTATAGTAGTCGAGCCGGCGTCCGTGCGTGCGTCCGTCCACATTTTCAAACTTGAATATCTCTAAGACAACAAGGCCAATTGTGAACAAATTTTATCTAAAGCATTATTGAGGATGGGGAAAGGTTGTATTAGGTTTTGGGCCAGGTCGGATCAGAACTCTGGTTTCCATTGCAACGGATAGCTCCCATAGACTTACAATGGGAAAAACATATAAAAATCTTCTTCTCTGAAACCACAAAGCCAAGAGCTTTCAATTTTTGTGTGTAGCAATGTCTAGTGGTCCTCTTCATAAATCCTGCCAGCCGTGCCCCTGGGGTCCATACGGGCCCCGCCCCGGGGGCGTCATGATGAAAATATAAAAAAAATCTTCTTCTCTGAAACCACAAGGCCCAGAGCTTTCATATTTTGTGTGTGGCAATGTTTAGTGGTCCTCTATATAAATCCTGCCAATCATGCCCCTGGGGTCAAACATGGCCCCGCCCCGGGTGTCATTAACTCCCTTAGACTTACAATGGGAAAAACATAAAAAATCTTCTTCTCCGAAACCACAAGGCACAGAGCTTTCATATTTTGTCAGTAGCAATGTATAGTGGTCCTCTTTATCAATCCTGCCAACCGTGCCCCTGGGGTCCATAGGGGCCCCGCTCCGGGGAGGGGGGTCATGGGTAAAACAAAAAAAATCTTCTTATTCGAAACCACAAGGCCCAGAGCTTTCATATTTTATTTGTAGCAATATATAGTGTTCGTCTTTATAAATCCTGCCAACCGTGCCCCTGTGGTCAACACGGGCCCCACCCCGGGGGCGTCATGATGAAAATATAAAAAAATCTTCTTCTCTGAAACCACAAGGCCCAGAGCTTTCATATTTTGTGTGTAGCAATGTTTAGTGGTCCTCTATATAAATCCTGCCAATCATGCCCCTGGGGTCAAAAATGGCCCCGCCCCGGGGGTCATTAGCTCCCATAGACTTACAATGGGAAAAAACATAAAAAAATCTTCTTCTCCGAAACCACAAGGCCCAGAGCTTTCATATTTTGAGCGTAGCAATGTATAATGGTCCTCTTTATAAATCCTGCCTACCGTGCCCCTGGGGTCCATACGGGCCCCGCCCTGGTGGTGTCATGGGAAAAACATAAAACAAAATCTTCTTCTCCAAAACCACAAGGCCCAAAGCTTTCATATATTGTATGTAGCAATGTTTAGTGGTCCTCTATATAATCCTGCCAATCATGCCCCGGGGGTCATTAGCTCCCATAGACTTGCAGTGGGAAAAACAGTGGGAAAAATCTTCTTCTCTAAAACCACAAGGCCCAGAGATTTCATATTTTGTAAGTAGCAATGTATAGTGGTCCTCTTTATAAATCCTGCCAACTGTGCCCCTGGGGTCCATACGGGCCCCGCCCTGGGGGCGTCATGGGAAAAAACATAAAAAAATCTTCTTCTCCGAAACCACAAGGCCCAGAGCTTTCATATTTTATTTGTAGCAATATATAGTGATCCTCTTTATAAATCCTGCCAACCGTGCCCCTGTGGTCCACACGGGCCCCTCTCCGGGGGCGTCATGGGAAAACATAAAAATAATCTTCTTCTCCAAAACCAAAAGGCCCAGAGCTTTCATATTTTTTGTAGTAATGTATAGTGTTCCTCTTTATAAATCCTGCCAACGGTGCCCCTGGGGTCCATACAGGCAACGCCCCAGGCATGTCATTATCTGCCATAGACTTATAATGGAAATAAATGAAAAAATCTTCTCTGCAACAGCATGACACAAAGCTTGTATATTTGATATACAACATTGTCATGTGGAGCTCTACATAAATCCTGCCAATCTTGCCCCTGGGGTCAAATATGGCCCAACCCCGGGGGTCATTATAGGACCCTGACCTTGTTAGATGATTTTTTCAAGTGAACCAAACTGGCAGAAAAGAGGATACACAATCCAGACAAGAGCTCTTCTGCTGATGTAAGTAGGGTTTCAAGGTCACATGACCAAGATGGCTATCATACCCATATATATGTTAAAAACCCCAACTACTTTGTCCAGTGACTGTACTTGTTGGCTCTCAGGTGAGCGATCGTTGCCCCTGGGCTACTTGTGATTCGAGCGTGATAGAACCGTTTATTTTGTTTCATTGTGTGGTTATACACCCCTGTCTCCCTTACTTTATAATGCAACCAGAAAAAAAATCACCTCATTTACTTTGAAGTGAGGAAATCTGTTTTTCGCCATTTTGTTTAACAAAAAATGGTAAACAGCTACAACAATCCTCCTCAAACCATGATAGCAGTATATTTCTTGGTTAATTTATATTTGAGCCGCCTCGTGGGAAAACGAACAATGTGGTTTCCGAACAGGTCCGACACAAACCGGCCTGTACGAGCACAGAAGATGGCTGGAGACTGGAACTTTTGGATTTAGAAAGAAGAGGAATTGTACTATTCGTGTAGCGAAAACAAAGGCGCTGATCAGCTTCGCGGTTACCGCGAAGCTGATCTGCGTCTTTGTTTTCGCATATGTAGATTGTTGGTTTTCCCATGAGGAGGCTCATTCTTCTTATTCATCGTCGTGATTGTCACTGCTTTCTGGGTTGTTTATACAAGATAAGAAAAACACGCGACTAACTTCTATAGTTTCTAGACAAAGCAACCACATCCAGCGGTTCGAGTTAAACTAAACTACTGTGTAATAGTCTTTGGCGAGAACTCGTAGCGTATATTCTTGATTCACGCTCGTTTAAAATTAAAACAAAAACAAAACTACATCCCTATCGACTTTGACAACGATTTATTTACATTTGACGTCATTACCTGGTGACCTAATGTACACATCATCACCTGAGATGAAACGCTTTACCGGATGACGTTACCGGTAAATTGGAATTCAAACGGAGTATGAAAGAAAAGGAATCGGTGGAGACATGACAATATCCAACCATGAGGAACGTCAAGTGTAAATAAATCGTTGTCAAAGTCAATAGAGGTCTGTTTGCTGGAGTAAAGCCAATTTTAAAACACTTTATCTGTTATTATTAACTTTAGTGTTTGTCATCTACACCGTGTGTGGATTGGATTTCACTGTGTACATTTTAATTAATCTGCGCTTGTACACAGAAAAAAGACAAACCCATAAAACAACAGGGCGGTTTTAGTGTTCATGCCCACCAGCGCCATCATGAACCCCAACAACAACCGAGGTGGGGCCTCTAAGCGCAGGAATCTGGGGTTGGGCATGTGGGCAACTTGAGGCAAAGCGACTCCTCTTTGAACAGCTGACAGATGCCTACAACCCCCCTCTCAAACAGATGATTTGGTATTTATTTTGTCAGTAGCTAAATAAACGGACAAGCTATGGAATTGTAAAATCTGCGAACCGTTGCTTGATTCAAGTTGACATTTGCGTTGTTACCCAGGTGGAAAGCTGTGCGGCCATACAATACCGACCCAGGTCTACTCTACCACAGGACGCTATATAACTCTGTACTTCAAGAGCGATGTCTCTGTACAAGGAAGAGGGTTTGATATGATTATAACGTCATATCGGGATGGTAGGTGTAACATCAATTTAACCCATATTTTACGAATGAATTTTCCCATCATTACCATTTGAGTCAGTCCACTTTCATTATTAGGGGCATCAGGGGTGATTTTGAATTTTTATTCCATTTTTCGATGAAATTCTTCTGAGCAAACAGTATAGCCCCAGATGGGACGCCGCGTTCTGCGGCGTCACATCTTGGGCTATGCTGTTTGCCTACGTCCCTCAAAAAAGCAAGGATTAAATGAGTTAAAGTATAAGCACCAATCGATATGTTCTAATCTGGTTTTACATAGTACAAACATACACTTTCACGAAACGTGTGGCACATAAACCTAGATCCCTTACATCGAGTATTAACATTCTCAAAAAAAATAAATAAAATAAATAAATAAATAAATAAATAAATAAATAAAAAAATAAACAAAAATAAATAAATAAAAACGTAAAAAATGAGATCTGTGAAAAATAAAATGTCCCTTCCCGGGTTCCGTAGATCTGACTAAATCGTGATTCAATTGAAAATGTATGTTGAAGCCCAGCTGGTTTTGAATGCTTATAGAACATTTATATTTATTATTTTCATGTGCTTTTCGTCAGATAAAGTGCATCTATGTCTGCGTTTCAGATGTATATTGCGGCTTAGGTGAACACAGCTGCGCCAACGACCGATGTATAAACGCCAGTCTGGTTTGTGATGGTTACAACTCGTGTGGGGACTACTCAGATTGTACAACAAGTAAGATATATGAGCCGCCCCATTGGAAAACCAACACCTGCATATGCGAAAACAAAGACGCAGATCAGCTTCGCGGTAACCGCGAAGCTGACCAGTGCCTGTGTTTTCGCTTCTCGGATAGCACAATTCTTCGTCTACTTAACTCCAAAATTTCAAGCTTCTAGCCTGCTTCTATAGCTGTACAGGCCGGTTTGTGTCAGACCTGTTCGGAAACCACATTGTTGGTTTTCCCACGAGGCGGCTCATATATCTTTGAGCCCGAACAATCAATTTAAACCCCTCCCTAAGTACTTTTATATATATACATGTAAGTGATCGTTTCAATGCAATTTTTATTTTGTGATACGTTTTGCTTTTATGATTTTGTGTTGATATTTTGTGCCGCTTCCACCTACTGAGTGGACATCTTGAAATGACCACGAATGTAACATTCGTTTTATCGACATATGACTCTCAAAAAAGGATTTTATCGCTTTTAAAGTGGACATATTTTAAATGTAAATTTACAATTGTTGTTACGGACGTCGTCAATGACAATGCGTATGCCCGCAAAAGTGGTATTACACGTGTGGTCATAACATTTTTAGCTCACCTGAGCCGAAGGCTCTCAGGTGGGCTTATAGTATACCCATGCTCCGGCGTCCGTCCGTCCGTCCGTCGTCGTCGTCCGTCGGCGTTCACAAATTCAAAGATCTTCTTCTCTGAAACCGCTTGGCCGATCAAGTTGAAATTTTATGTGGAGCCTCCATGGGTAGGAGGAATGAAAGTATGTTCACGGGAACTTGATCACATGACCAAGATGGCCGCCGCGCCCATATATGGTAAAACCCTTCAAAAATCTTCTTCCCCATCATAATTTGCTAAAATGATGACCCTGGGTTGACCTTGACCTATTTTACGGCAAGGTCAATTTTGGAAACATAGGCTTTTACATGGGAAAAAGTGAAAACTATGTTTTTTTTTTAAAACTGTTGCAGCCTGAGGCCTGAAAAGTGGTAGATGAAAACAACTAATGGAGTAGATGAAGGTATATAATTAATTTAGGTCAAGGTCATCTCTTGACCTTGGCCAGTCTGTCGTCCATACACACTTTTCAAAGATCTTCTCCTCTGAAACCGCTTGGCCAATCAAAGTAAAATTTTATGTGGAGCATCCATGGGTAGAGGTGAAGAAAGTTTAATCGCGAAATCTAGGTCACATGATCAAGATGGCCGCCACGCCCATATATGGTAAAAACCACTCAAAAACCTTCTTCTCATGAATCGGAAGGCCGATTTTCACGAAACTTGGTATGTAGCATTTGGGACTACAGCCCATCGTAGTTTGATCAAATGATGACCCTAGCATGACCTTGACCTATTTTACGACAAGGTCAATTTTGTAAACATAGGCTTTTACATGGGAAAAAGTGAAAATTATGGATTTTTTGAAAATTATTGCAGCCTGAGGCCTGAAAAGTGATAGATGCAAAACAACTAATGAAAGTATGTGATTAATTTAGGTCAAGGTCATCTCTTGACCTTGACCAGTCTGTCGTCCATACACACTTTTTAGCTCACCTGAGCCGAAGGCTCACAAGGTGAGCTTATAGGATGGCCATGATCCGGCGTCCGTCCGTCCGTCGTCCGTCGTCCACAATTTCAAAGATCTTCTTCTCTGAAACCGCTTGGCCGATCTAGTTGAAATTTTATGTGGAGTGTCCTTGGGTAGTGGCATTTCAAGTTTGATCGCGAAATCCAGGTCACATGACCAAGATGGCCGCCACGCCCATATATGGTAAAAACCATTCAAAAATCTTCTTGTCCAGAACCGGTTTGCAGATTTCCACGAAACTTTGTATGTAGCATCGGGGATTTCAGCCCATCATAGTTTGATAAAATGATGACCGTTGAGTGACCTTGACCCAAATTAGGTAAGGTCAAATTTGGAAACCTAGGCTTTTACATGGGAAAAAGTGAAAACTACGGATTTTTTGAAAACTATTGCAGCCTGAGGCCTGAAAAATGGTAGATGCAAACAACTAATGGAGTAGATGGAGGGATGTGATTAATTTAGGTCAAGGTCATCTCTTGACCTTGGCCAGTCTGTCGTCCATACACACTTTTCAAAGATCTTCTCCTCTGAAACCGCTTGGCCAATCAAAGTGAAATTTTATGTGGAGCATCCATGAGTAGGGGTGAAGAAAGTTTGATCGCGAAATCTAGGTCACATGACCAAGATGGCCGCCACGCCCATATGTGGTAAAAAACACTCAAAAATCTTCTTCTCCAGAACCGGCGAAACTTGGTATATATTATTTGGGACTCCAGCCCATCATAATTTGTTGAAATGATGACCCTAGGATGATCTTGATCTATTTTACGACAAGGTCAATTTTGTAAACATAGGCTTTTACATAGGAAAAGGCGAAAACAATGGATATTTTGGAAACTGTTGCAGCCTGAGACATGAAAGTTGCTAGATGCAGACAACTAATGGAGTCAGTGAAGTTATGTAATTAATGAAGGCCAAGGTCATTTCATGACCTTGACCCCAGGTCATTTAAATATCAAAATTAAAATTATGTTTTTCTCAGAAATCACTGGGTTTGGAAACTATTGCAGCCTGAGACCTGAAACTTTGCAGGTGCAGACAACTTATGAAGTCAATAAAGGTGTTTGAGTATTCAAGGTCAAGGTCATTTGATGATGACTTAATACAAGGTAATGCTTCAGGTGAGCGTTCTCAGGACCAGTGGTCCTCTGGTTTATTTCATGACGATATTCACTGGAAAACAGCGACGTCATATGATAAATACTCGTTTTGTAACAGTAGCTGATTATCAGTTCCAAGGTTTAGACTTTAGTTCGGACTTAACTCCCATTTACAGTGCATCATCAAGGAAACATGTCCGTGTAATGCATTACCCTTGAACCCCACTTTTATATAATAAAACTTGGCTTCACAGGGTATATTTAGTTTTCTTATTTTTGACCCAAATATACGTGGCAGTTCTAATGTGTACCCACACTCTATGTTTTAAACATCAACAGAAAATTTTCAGTTTTTACAACTGAAGAAAAAAGCTGTATATTAAGAATACTTTCGTAATGTGATATTTCAGGGACCTGTAAGTCTGACGAATACCAGTGCGATAATGGCCGATGTATTCCAAATAATGTCAGGTGTCTAGGTGATACGAGTAATAGCCCATGTGGAGACTATAGCGAGAAATGTCAAACAACAACAACATCTACAACCACTACTACAGATTATTTCTATGACTATTATAACGGATTATCAGGTACCGATGAAATAGCATTTGACAATAAACAAACCTTCACATAACATACTTTCATTCAGACTTACGTTAGCTTGTAATGTATAAGCATGCAAATAGTAACTAGTCGATACTTCTGTGGTGGTTCTTTTTGTTTTATGTCTTGGTGTTTAAAATATTTTTGTGCTGTTGGCGCCCTATGTATGTTTTCATATTTTTAGTTAAGTTAAGGTAACTGAGTGGCCACCTATTGGGAAAATAGCTGCTCATTCGGATTACAAAATGTTTTCATGGTATAAGTACCTGGTTGTTGGTTTGGTTTTTTCCCACCTCGGTTTTTGGAGTGGGAGTCTTTTTCTGATTGCGCCTTTTCCTGATCTTTTCCTACTTGTACCTTTTCAAGCCTCTTTTAACTTTTTGTCAAAAAGATGAAATGGACATTTCAGGTCTAATATGTGTATCAACCATGAACTGTACATCAACACTTATATATCTCTGATTGATCACAGTAAGATGCAATCGACAGATAATGAGTTCTCTATTTTCAAAATAGTTCATTTGGAGATCGAAAATAATGAAACTTACCAAGGTGAATGTTTGACAGCTAATGGCTATAGTTAAATTGCAACTGGATGACTATTGTGTTCTGCTTATTTCTTGTCTTTGACAACTGATTGAGATGCTTGAAACTTGTCATTTGCTAAGCTGGTATTTGCGCGGTTGTTACATACAAGCATGGATGCCAACGTTCATATAAGACAGTCGCAAACTGCAGCTTCACATAGTATGCATCCTATGATCTTATGTTTGTTTCAAAACAGTTAAAGTATGAATGAGAAAAGTAATGGGCTACCATCGGGTTCAAATTGTACTTGTTCCTAATTTAGCCGCGTCGCGATAAAACCGGTCTTCGGGAGTTCCGACCACGTCCGACACAAACTGGCATGTACAGTCACAGAAACAGGCTAGATGCTTGAAATTTTGGCTGTCCGAGTGGCGAAAACAAAGGCACTGATCAGCTGTGCAGTTACTGCACAGCTGATCTGCGCCTTTGTTTTCGTATAAGCCAAAATCCGGGTTTCTCATGACGTGGCTCAATTCATTGCATTTTTTTTAAACTTAAGTAAAGATACACAGTGTGAAATGTTTGAAATAAGCAATGCTAGTACTTCAATGATATAAAGAGTTCAGAAAACCTTTTACACTTTTACCAGACAGTGATTTTCAAAACGTATTTTCTTTCTATTAGTATTTGATTTCCCCGCCTCAGTTTTTGGAATGATATTTCTTTCTGATTGTGCCATTTCCTGATCATTGTTTTATTTTACCTTTCTACACACATAGGCGCAGCAATCGCGGGTATTACACTGGGTACAACAACATTTTTCGTCCTGCTCTTTGTGGCAGCCTGTTTTGGTGCTAGACGCAGAGCCGCGCCAGTGGTAAGCAAGATACATTACGAAAACTTGCCCATGTAATATACAGAGATTTTTCACCTTTAAAAAATTGAACATTGTAAGCTGAATTTTTTTTTAAATGTTTTTAATTTTTGCTCAAAACATAGACTGTGGGTACACGTTAGAACCGCCCCGCCGAGGCCGTTCTAACTAGTACCCACAGTCTATGTTTTGGAAAAATAAGAAAAATAGGTTAACCCCTGCATACCCAAGTTTTGTTATATAAAAATGGGGTAAACGGGGGTATATATTAAACGGACAAGTTTTCCTGATGAACTGAATGGTTAACGTTTTGGGAAAGAGTTCAGTGTTTAGTCAGAATATAAGTAAGTAAGTTTTGTAGATATGCATACGAGTAGTTTTAATCTTGCTTTGATATATTTATAATTTTTGGGGCCTGCATGTTAATGGTCTTTACACACGCATTGCTTTTGAAACAAGAACTCTTAGGTTCGATCCCGGGCTGCCAAAACTTAGTTTGTCGGATGAGATTAAAAAAAAAAAAAGGTCCCGTCTCAAAAAAAAAAAAAAAAAAAAAAAAAAACAAAAACAAAAAAAACAAGGTCCCGTCTCCACACGATTAGTTGATGGTGGAACGTTAAACTAAATCAGCCCTCCAATTAGCCAAAATTTGATATTTTTTTTTTAATGACACACTGAATAGAGCTTAATTTGTTTTTAAATACACTTCATTTGCTTACAATATACACATCAATTTGTTAGTTATGTCTACGGGTTTTAATATAAGGCCATTTCAGTTGTGAGTTTGGAATTTGTTCACTTCTGTTTGAATGGACAAATAAAGCAATGTGGATGTGCAGGATTCTAGCTACCAAATTCAGCAATGATTTACAGTGACTACAATATCATCCATTCCAACTTTAAGTCATAAAGATCGGTCAATCCTAGCTAAGTGTTGATATATGCCTCGGTCTATGGGCTCGTTGTATAACATTTGAGCCTGTACATGAGGAAGCCAACAATTTGCAAAGGCGAAAACAAAGGCGCAGATCAGCTTCGCGGTAACCGCGAAACTGATCAGCGCCTTTGTTTTCGCTACACGGATAGTACAATCCCTCTCCTACATAAATCCAAAATTTCCAGCCTCTAACCATCTTCTGTCACTGTACAGCCCGGTTTGTGTATGACCTGGTCGGAACCCAAATTGTTTGTTTTCTCACGCACAGGCTCATTTCTGATATTTTTCGTCGTCAGGTGAGAAGAGTACCCAACGTTGGTACAGTGTCAACATTATCATACGCCTATGAAAATCCAGTTCCAATATACTACGGTAATGACGCACCCCCTCCATACCCCGGGACTACCGGAACCACAGGCTACCCTGGTACGACCGCACTGTACCCCACCCCCGGGGGAGTAGCTGTCTCTGGTACAGTTGGGACCATACCAACGATAAGCTGTGGAACTACGGCTACAAACCAAGTGGCAAACGCTACTTCATTTGCTCTTCAGCCGAAATAATATGACTACAACGGCGAAATATGATGAAAAATGACTTTCTGGTTCACGCATCATTATTACAGCAACAAAAATAACTGACAAAGTAAAATAAAATATCATTTGCTACTATGAAAAGCATAATAAATATTAAGATATAAACTAGTTAGATCTGCTGTGTTTACAACCAAGATTGACGCCATCTAAGCAATGTCGCCACAAATCGGAATTGTACTGACAATCTGACTGTCAATTGTCTTTTTTTAATTCGATCTTTCAAAAAATCCATAGGTTGCCCACTGAATAAACTAATGCCTTAATTTTATTGCTCGTGTTAGCTAAATCAAGCTGGTATCCAAAATGGTCGACAAAAAGTGAAATGTCTGGTATCCCTATATATAATGGATACTTTGTAGAGGGTTCCGTGCGACGAGCTTGTCCACATCTAACAATTATTTTTATTTTCTACTCTGTTTACCACATTACACTACAACCTCGTTATAACGCCCCTCATTATAATGTGGTTTTCAATATAACACGGTCATGTCATGGCTCTCAAATTGATTATTTTATTATATGTCTATAGAAAGTAACCTCATTATAACACGGTTCACTTATAACACGGTCTGTTTCTTTGGACCCCAAAGATAGCGTTATAATGAGGTTGCCCTGTACCACATAATCTGATTAAAGAAAGACTTCTGGATTTGCTAGAGTGGTAATTCAAAAGGGCATTAAAAACTTAAGTTCGCTTTATTTGGCATGTAATGACAGAAAAATGTACAAGAAGGCAAAGATCAGGAAAAGGCGGAATCAGAAAAAGATTCTCACTCCAAAAACCGAGATGGGAAAAAATCAAACTAACAGAAACTAGCCGAATGAGCAGCTATTTTCCCAATAGGTGGCCACTCAGTTACTTTAACTTAACTAAAAATATGAAAACATACATAAGGCGCCAACAGCACAAAAAATTTCAAACACCAAGACATAAAACAAAAAGAACCACCACAGAAGCATCGCCTTGGAACGATCAGTAACACAAAGTTACTGGCGGGCTTCAACCGGTTTTACATGGCCATCACCTCACCCTCATCTTCTGTAGTGGTTCTAATATACATGTACACATATAAACAAGCAATAAGGAAATCATGTTAAGAGATATAAAATATAGGAACCAACGTATAACATACATGTATATAATACCGGAAAGCAGGGTGAGCAGTTATTGAAAGTAAGGTGGTCACAGTGCTAACTTGGACTCAACAAATAAAATGCAGAGGGCTAAATGAACAGCCAAATGATATTCGGATGGCCACAAAGTCATACAACAAAAACTTATTATTGGAATAACTTGGATAAATATGAACCACCACGGTATTAAAGGCTTTTTTCACTAACTCTGACCAAAGTTGGTATATACTTTGGTCATGTCAGAATGTGTGTGAAGCTATATCCTATCTCCTGGATAATATTATTTTATATTAGATTTGGGACCAAAGTGTAGAGACAAATTGATGAAATTCCGATGGGTACAAATTGCGCACCTCTCGTAGCTGATTTATGTTAAAGTTTATACTGCTACGAATAAGATTTCTTGAATTCTCTTAACCGTGATAATCAAGCTGGTGTTAACGAGGCTTTTAATTCCTCTTCTATGTACCTCGAAGACATTTTGAACATTGACAACCCTTATTTTGAAGGTATGGTCAATCAAATTTATCCACCTGAACTACAGATGAACAAAGCCAAATACCGAAGCCCCCTTCTGAGATCTATATCATTCTGTTTCAAATGGATTTTTTTTCTTGTTAATTTATAATAAGCGCGATTGCTTTGATTTTGATATAGTAAATTTTCCGTTTTTGGATGGTGACGTTCCTCGTCGTGCTTCCTGTGGTGTATACATTTCGCACCATATTATGTATGCTAGAACTTCTTCAACAGGGCTATCGGTATCATAAACTTCGAAAAAAACTTTTCTACATTTTATCGTAGACACTATGAATTGATTTCCAAAAATAATGTTGGGTTAAAAAGGTACAAGTAAATAAAAATAATTGTTAGATCCTTTGAAAGCAGTAAAAATACAAAGCTAGAAGATGGGCCATATTGTACAATTTCGGGTAATGAACCTTCATCAGTGACCCTTTATAAAACTTGCAGCGAAAGCCAGACATTTTGCTGCAATTTCAAGACGCTTTTAAGTGAGGGCCTTTCGGAACCTGAATTTTACGGTGACTTGGTTTACAAATTTAAGAAACTTATAGGAATGAATGATTTTTCCTTTCAGTTCAGAAAAATCATAACACGTTACAGACATAAAGGTTATAAATTAAATGTTATACGACAGTCTGCATGCTTAGTTTTTAAAGGGTTAACCAATCATGGTTGATAAGTAATTATGCTGGCTTCTTTGATTGCACGCCGGTGGGTCGGGCGTCAGACTGGATGATGGCCCCGACAAAAAGCTATTCATTTTAGTTGGTTGGGGCTGGAGCTTCTTGTCTGTTGCTTGGCCCACCGGGGTCCAACTGGTGTTGTTCTTTTGCTCCGGAGTTATTAGGTTATTCGGCGCCCAGAGATCTCCATCGTCGGCAGCTTAACCAATATGTGAGTCCTGTTTTTTAAGCATCAGGACGTTTATCGTGATTTATTTGTTTATTATTGATGATTCATTGACTAGTAAGAGATTCACCACTAGGACCGAAGAACTAACTAAATGTTATGAACCACTGCAGGAGCTGTGGGTGAGATTATGGCGATGTAAAAAGATACTAGAAAGCAAAGATCAGGAAATTGCGCATTCAGACAAAGATTTCCACTCCAAATACCGAGGCGGGTAAACAAAAATGAAACAAACAATAAGGTATTTATACCATGAAAACATTACAGGATTAAAAAGGTACTAGTAAGCAAAGATCAGGAAAAGGCGCAATCAGAAAAAGATTCCCACTCCAAAAACCGAGGTGGGAAAAAACCAAAGTAACAATCAGGTACTTATACCATGAAAACAGATCGTAAGTCGAATGAGCAGCTATTTTCCAAATAGGTGACCACTCAGTTACCTGAACTTAACTGAAAACATGAAAACATACATAAGGCGCCAACAGCACAAAAAATGAAACAATAAGACATAAAACAAAAACAACCACCACAGAAGTATCGCCCTGGAACGATCAGTAACACAAAGTTACTGGCTTTAAAAACCGGTTTACACCCGCCAGTAACTTTGCGTTACTGATCGCTCCAAGGCGATACTTCTATGGTGTTTTTTTTGTTGTTGTTTTATGCGCCTTTTCCTGATCTTTGCCTATTTGTACCTTCAACTAGTTTTCCCATCCACTGTTTATGAAATGGGAATTACTTTCTGATTGCACCATTTCCTGACTATTGCCTATTTGTACCTTTTCACAGAACCACAATTAGAATTTGGGTTCCCTCTCATGAGCTGAATGCGGGACTGACACCATCACCTTTACACAGTTCTGGGATGATTGAAAGAAGTAATGAAATCTGCGATCTTGACCACTAGGTCACTGGCGCCACCAGAGTTCTTGAGATACGCTTATCGTTAAGTTATTATCCCTTCAGTTGTCTGTCGGTCAGATTTTTAACTTAAGCGTTTGATATAACCATTTATTAGGTAAAACACAAGAACCTTCTCCAATTTACTTATAAATAAAACATAACCATTGGTATCCAAAAGACATTTACAAACACCAGGAAAACATGTCTGTGCAATGAATACCCCCGTAAACCCCACTTTTATATAGTAAAACTGCATTTTGCAGGGGTATACCTATTATTCTTATTTTTGCTTCAAACCATAGATTGTGGATACTCGTTAGAACCGCCTTGCCGAGGTACATTGATACATAGCAAAAATAAGAAAAATATCAAATTTTTTCAGCTGAAAATTTTCAAATTTTCAAAACTCAAAAAATCTCCGTTAATTGCATGGGCAAGTTTTCGTAACGGTTTAAAATAATCGTTTGAGATACGTGTATCAGGGGAGGTAAAAGCAGTTATATGTTTTAACATATTTTATTTCCGTTTATGTACAATAGGGTTGGGCTACACGTTCTATCAACATAAGATTATTATGTAACACATGCACAAGTAAATCAAGCACAACAAGTTTATACCCCAAAAAATAGATTTGCATTTATTTTCATAACGGAAATTCCAAAGAAATATGCAAATATTTCAACTGTAAAAATGAAAAATATCATCCGAAAAAATCTTGGTTTAAACATTGATTAGGGATACAATTAACTAAATGTTGGGAACCACTGCGGAAGATGAGGGTGAGGTAAGGGCCCCGTAAAACCGGTTTAAGCCCCAAGTATATTACTGACCGTACCAAGGCGATACTTCTGCTGTGTTTCTTAATGTTTTGTGTTTTGGAGTCGAAGTTTTGTGCTGTTTGAGCCCTATGTACGTTTTCATATTTTAGTTCAGTTCAGGTAACTAAGTGGCCGCCAATTGGGGAATAGCTGCTCACTCGGTTTACAATATGTTTTCCTTGTAATAAGTGTCTTTTTAGTATTTTCCTACCCTCGGTTTATGGAGTAGGAATTTCTTTCTGATTTCACCATTTCCTGATCATTGCCTACTTGTACGTCTTTCGAACCGCTTTTTCGAGGCGGTTCGAACGAGTACCTAACATTTATGTTTTGGATTACAAATACGAAAAATGTATACCCCTGAATATCCAAATTTTAAGGGGTATAGTTTTTCTAATGGATGAGCCTGTACCAGGGGGGTGTTGCTAAATACATACATGTATACAGTACAATACAATACAATTCCATATTGTATCATGAAAAGTGTCTGATTTTTTTCAAAATTGTGTATGTCTCTGGATAGTGCCTCCTTAGCTCATTAAAGCTCTCGCTTAATACAAAAAAGTACAAGTAGGCAAAGATCAGGAAAAGGCGCAATCAGAAAAAGACTCCCACTCCAAAAACCAAGATGGGAAAAAAAAACAAACCAACAATCAGGTACTTATACCATGAAAACATTTAGTAAGCCGAATGAGCAGCTATTTTCCCAATAGGTGGCCACTCAGTTACCTTAACTTAACTAAAAATATGCAAACATACATAAAGAGGTACAAATAGGCAAAGATCAGGAAAAGGCGCAATCAGCAAAAGGTTCCCACTCCAAAAACCCGAGGTGGGAAAAAAACCAAACTAACAATCAGGTACCTATACCATGAAAACATTTCGTAAGCCGAATGAGCAGCTATTTTCCCAATAGGTGGCCACTCAGTTACCTTAACTAAAAATATGAAAACATACATAAGGCGCCAACAGCACAAAAATATTAAACACCAAGACATAAAACAAAAAGAACCACCACAGAAGTATCGACTTGGAACGATCAGTAACACAAAGTTACTGGCGGGTCGACTAAGGCGCCAACAGCACAAAAATATTTTAAACACCAAGACATAAAACAAAAAGAACCACCACAGAAGTATCGACTTGGAACGATCAGTAACACAAAGTTACTGGCGGGTTTAAATCGATTTTACACGGCCGTAACCTCACCCTCAGCTTCTGCAGTGGTTCATAACATTTAGTTAGTTCTTCGGTCCTCGTGGTGAATCTCTAACTAGTAAATGAATCATCAAGGACAAACAAATAAATCATGATAAACATCCTGATCCAAAACTAGAATGTTGGTGTTGTCTTTCTTAGTTAAGTCAGACATAATTACTTTAGTAATAGCACTGCATGTTATTTACCAATAGTTTGTTGCCATAATCACCAACGACAAGTGTTCCATCACTTGGTCTGAAACTGACACAGTGGGGTTCAGATATACCATCTTTGGACGACAGCAGTGTCGAAAATTTAATACCAGCTGGTGTTTAAACTTGAATGGTGGACTCACCACATACAATAACACTGTCATAGTCATCTACGTATAAACCTCGAGGCCGTAGCAGCTGAGCATCTCTATATTGATACACTATCTGCCCGTCAATTGTGAGACAGGTCACTGTATGCGCTCCTCGGCCTGGGTCACCTGACCTTCTGACAACAACATACTCAGGAAAACGGAACATGCTTGAACCGTCTAGATCATTACAAAAACTTGCCCATGCAATAAACAGAGATGTTTATAGTTTTAAAAATGAAAATTTTCAGTAGAAAATTTTTGATTTTTTTTTTTTTTTTGCTCAAAACATAGATTGTGGGTACACGTTAGAACCGCCTCGGTGAGGCGGTTCTAACGAGTACCCACAATCGATATTTTGGAGGAGCAAAAAGAAGTAAAATATCCAGACTTTTCAGCAGACAATTTTCAATTTTTAAAGCTCAAAAAGATCTGTTTTTTATTGCATGGGCAAGTTTTCGTAATGTAAGAGGGTATACATTGCACGGACATGTATTCCCAATGCTGGGACAGACCTAGATATCCTGCTCTTCTGCTAACTTTTAATGTCCCGTGTTGTCATTTCTACTCCGTTAAGTGTCTGGGTTTGGGGTTTAAACTTGATTATAACAATGCCTGCTCTTTCATTTTATTCATTATACGCATCTTCATTATTCAATTCTGTCTCATTCACTATAATATTTTGTCATTAATTTGATTAAATTTTATTGTTTTCTTCGTTGGATTTATATTGCCAGCAGCGATGCACTAACAGTCGACTTCCGTTCCGATCCTATGAAAGAGACAGAAAATTCAGCAGACAATAACAATGTAAAAGGATTCGTCGTGAAATAATTATCGAGACCATTAAATTAAAAGCTAAAAACGGAACCCCCAAAACGAATTTGTCTTCTTTATGGATTCATTGTCTTTGTAGAGTGATGAATCGTTTTATATAATAAGCCATAATTCCGTGCCTTATGTATTTATAGCGCAAACGCACTTTTAAATGTAGCCATGAGAAAGGAAAATTTAACACTAAGTCATAGATAAAATGCATGTACACATTTATTTGAATACTACTACAGTATATTTTGAGCCGCGACGCGAGAAAACCGGTCTTCGGGGTTTCCGACCAGGTCCGACATAAATCGGCCTGTACAGTTACAGACAAGGGCTAGCAGCTTGAAATTTCGGATTTAAGAAGAAGAGGAATTGTACTATCCGTGTAGCGAAAACAAAGGCGCTGATCAGCTTCGCGGTTACCGCGAAGCTGATCTGCGCCTTTGTTTTCGCCTAGGCAAAAATCCCGTTTTCTCACGATGCGGCTCGTATAGTTTATTATTTTGTGCTTGCTTCTGTGCAATTACACACACAGTCGCGAAAGAACTTGAAAAGCAAAGAAAAACTTCGTCGTGAGCCTGTCCGGAAAGATTTGTTACATTGACACCGCATCAAGTGCAATTTAGTGCTAATTACTATTACATCAATAAGTCTTTGTTTTAGATGTGATACCACATCAGTTATCAGACAAGAGAAGCCATATACTGGCTGATGATCAGATTTGCCGAAGACAATAAGCTTCTTAATTATAGAATAAATACAACCGAGAAGTCATTCATGCAGATTCACTAACTAATGCGTTATTTCATAATCCATGTGCCCGTGTAACTATAATTAAAACATGTTAACTAGTGTAGATATTGTCTAAAACATTATGCCAAACGTTAGATTAAGAACGAAAACCTAAAATTTGTAACAATTATATGTACCATCAATTATAAAGAAAGGGAGAAAATCACATATCAGAGTAACAAAATGACAATCCATATTTGTTGTTCAGCACAACGCAATCGATAAAATTATGGCGTATAAAACCTACTCAATCTTTGATCAATTGAGATTTAGTTCATAATTTTCTTCTTTTAAAGGGGACCCTTTATTCATGTATAGGACACATATGCTGGTTCATTCACCGAAACTACGAAACTAAAAACCGTGCCATGTGTTTAAATCAAAATCGTTTTATACTACACTTCGCAAACGTTTTCTCAGCGGCAAACGATCAGTAACACAAAGTTACTGGCGGGCTTAAACAGGTTTTACAGGCGCCTAACCTCACCCTCAGCTTCTGCAGTGGTTCATAACATTTAGTTAGTTCTTCGGTCCTCGTGAGAATAGCCCCAGATGGGACGCCGCGTTCTGGGGCTATGCTGTTTGCCTATGTCCCGCAAAAATAATTGAATGTAAGAAAATCAATATACATATCTGATGAAATACCGGGCAATAAGAAATAGTTATTTTTAAATATGACCTATGATATATACTTCTATAAATAGAACATACAGGTAAATACTTATATATCATTAATGCGTCCACAAATGGATGTTTGAAACGGGAAAATGGATTAAAACATAGAAGGTATATTTGAGTTTATCGACTTAGCTGGAAACGTTAATTTTTTATAACTATCTGGTGTATATTTTATGGCAGGCTGTATATATTTTGCTAATGTCGATTACGTGTATGAATAAAATGATTATATCCGTCCCGACATGACTGAAAAATTGTTGACTGGGACGTTAAGCCTCAATACAAACAAACAATAAAATGATTATAGTTTTAATAATCGTCTTTAATCTGTTAATATAACGTCACTCTTGATGTCGCTTGATCATTCGAAGGGAACTTTTCATGTATATACATGTACTTAGATCTTCAAAGATGGAAAGGTACAAGAAGGCAAAGATCAGGAAAAGGCACAATCAGAAAAAGATTCCCACTCCAAAAACCGAGGTGGGAAAAAAACAAACTAACAACCAGGTACTTATACCATGAAACATATCGTAAGCCGAATGAGCAGCTATTTCCCCAATAGGTGGCCACTCAGTTACCTTAACTTAACTAAAACTATGAAAACACACATAAGGCGCCAACAGCACAAAAAATTTTAAACACCAAGACATAAAACAAAAAGAACTATTAAATGTTATTGTCTAACCAATTTGGCCCCGTGTATCTGCTATAATATATCATATTCTATTAAATATATACGCTTTTTACAGGAAAACACATGTAACAGCGGGATGATGCAGTAAATGACTTCAATAAGTGGAAACTTTAAACGATGAAGAATAGGTAGAAACACGGAAAGGTGGCTTGGCAACTCGATTTGCTGAGCCTTTGACATTAGAGCTTCAAATGAGACGATTATTGGAATAATATCAATACCGGTCGGTCAATGACCACCGGTACGGTTGTGGGAGTTTATGTGGTCATTCTGTAATCTGGTAACAAAATCTTCTCCAACAAGATGTTCTACTATCGGAATGACTGATTTCCAGTCCACGAACATCGTTAGATTTACCCATCAGACAAGGCAGAATACAGAAGATAATTCCCGTAGGACTACAGAACGTATCCTCTGACTACAAGACAACCACAAACCAATACCCAAAATGTCTATGAAAAGGGTAATAACAAAACCACCAAAATGGATCCCCGGACTAAATCCTCCCCTCTGCTCTCCCCGCGCCCAGATTTCCTGGGTGTCGGGTGGGGCAGACAGAGAGCAAATATTTTCTTCGAACTTCTTTCAATTTCATTCATATCCCCATTTGTCTCATCACCGAAGTCATCTGACAGTCACCATCAGGATATTGTATTGAATGATCAAGACAATCGCCGCCAATGCATTCAGTTTGATAAACCGAATCATGTGAACACTGCAATCGTAAATGCTTCAAAACCGGAACAACAGAGCCAGAAAATGGCAGATACTATTGTCGACCACGGACGAAATATTGATTTCGATGGAAGAGAAAAGCATTTCCACGAGCCAACAAACGACCATCCAGATTTCAGCGAAGAAACTACACAAATTTTCAACATTTTCCAAAAATTAAAAATTCCGTTTGAGACAGAAGTGTATAAAACAAAGGCAGACCGCATGCATGTAGATAAAAATATATTTTACTGTAAAAATCTGTTTCTGAAAGACCGAAAAGGACAGTTCTATCTCATTATCTTTCACGAAGATACGGACATGGATCTAAAACAACTTCGTAAAACTTTGGGTGCATACAGGAATTTTAATTTCGCTACAGCGGAAGACATGATGAGAATACTCCATTGCGGGCCAGGCGGGGTAACTCCGTTAGCGCTGATGTACGAGAGTGCAAGGGAAGTAACTATGGTTGTGTCTGAAAGTCTTGTCCATGATGAGGCTCAACTCATGTTTCATCCTCTGGACGCAAGTTTTGCAACAAAGATCAGTCTTCCGTGCCTTTTACGTTTCTTAAAGCATTTTGGTCACGCTGTTCGGTTTATTGAATAATGAGTAGCAGACATAGTGAATTACAAGTCTACGATGTATGCCGCGGCCAAACGTTTGATAATACGACAATGTATTTGGACACTTTTGACACTTTCGTTGCATAGTGGCGACTGGTCTTGTTGAAATACTGGAGTTGTCTGTTCAAGTAAATAACCTTAGTCAATGTTTAATACTTCAGGAAAACATTTTTATGAAATGCATACCCCCTTGAACGCCACTTTTATATAGAAAAATGGAGTTTGAAGGGATATACCGATTTTACTTATTTTTGCTCCAAAACATAGATTGTGGGTACTCGTTAGAACCGCCTCGATGAGGCGGTTCTTACGTGTACCCACAATCTATGTTTTAGTCAAAAATATCAAAAATATTCCACTGAAAATTTTCAATTTTTACAACTTTGAAAAAATCTGCATATCACATGGGCGTGTTTTCGTAATGAGAAAATATTTGCATTAGGATGCATATGTCACAGTTGTTCTTCTATCATAATTCAAACTACACTTATAATCTTTTGGTGGTAACATAGAAATACCACTGAAAGTACTCTGAACTTTTTTGCAGTTCCTGAAGTTCAAGAATTGTTTGTTATCTGATATTTCGTCCTGAAAAAAAAAATAAAGACAATAAAGACCTTTACATTTACTACAATGGACATTTTTATAATATACAAAATCTTGCCCGTGCAAATATACAGAGATTTTTAGAGTTGTAAAAAAATGAAAATTTTCAGTAGATAAATTTTGATATTTTTCTTATTTTTGCTCGAAACATAGATTGTGGGTACACGTTAGAACCGCCTCAGCAAGCTATAATTAATGCCATTACAATAAATGATTTTTTTCTTATTCTTCTTATTCTTTGAATTTTCATTATAATTGAGCCGCCTCTGCCGGTCTGTAGAAGCACAGAAAAGGGCTAGAAGCTTGAAATTTCGGATTTAAGTAGAAGAGCAATTGTACTATCAATTTAAACACATGCACCTTTAACGTAGGTAAAATTATTCAACATAGTGCTTTATTCTCTTTGCAATGAGGCCACTGTATGGATTTATACAAAAAATAGATGGACTGTTCGTTTATTTTATTATTCATGTTCACACTCAACTGGTTGTGAGTTGCTGTATATTTCTTCAGGGTATTAAACTCAATAAAACATTTTATATGCGTGTCAGAAGCGACCTAGGTAGGGAAAGCCCAATCAGACAGTTTTCTGACACGCACATTCAGTTTAATTGTCGTTACCTTCGCTTACTAGTTTCAAACACAAAGTTAAAATGCATCTCTTATCAACTTAAACACATGCACCTTTAACGTAGGTAAAATTATTCAACATAGTGCCTTATTCTCTTTGCATGGATTTATACAAAAAAAGATGGACTGTTCGTTTATTTTATTATTCATGTTCACACTCAACTGGTTGTGAGTCGCCTGACAGGATCTGCTGTATATTTCTTCAGGGTATTAAACTCAATATAACATTTTATATGCGTGTCAGAAACGACCTAGGTAGGGAAAGCCCAATCAGACAGTTTTCTGACACGCACATTCAGTTTAATTGTCAGAGAAGGAGGTCGTTTTTACTGTATTTTTATCGATTTTCGTCGAGCTTTCGATAGCATAAACCATGAAAAACTATGGGATTCACTTAAACGGAAAGGCATAAATTTGGAAGGCAAATTTATAAAGATTTTCCAATCTATGTATCGAAAATTAAAATCATGTGTTAAAGTTAATGAAGGCTTGACTGAGTATTTTGAATGTAATATAGGTACCCGGCAAGGGTGTATAAGTTCACCGATAATATTTAGTCTTTTTATCAATGACCTTGTGTCATTTTTAAGGTCAGAATGCGAAAATGGTGTTTTTATTTCAAATGAGATTGAAGATGTCCTAGCTTTGATGTTTGCAGATGATGTTTCCAGCTTTGCTGATAGTGTTGCAAGATTACAAAAACAGATTAATTTAATTGAGAAGTTTTGTAAGTCTGTTGGTATGAGTCTGAATTTAAGCAAAACTAAAATCATTGTTTTTCGAAACGGGGGAATTCTCAAAGAAACAGAAAAATGGTTGTATAACGGCCAGAAAATTGAAGTAGTGTCTTTCTACAAATATTTGGGTGTTTACTTTACTCCTAAATTAATATGGACTAGAACCAAAGATTTACTATCTCACCAAGCTAAAAAGGCAGCGCAGGGTATTTTTAGATATCAGAAATCATTTGGACGTTTTACACCGAACGATGCATTTAAATTATTCGATACGATGGTTAAGCCAATTGCTTATTATGGTGCCGAAATATGGGGCTATACATATAGTGAAGAGATTGAAAAAAATTCAGCTTAATTTTTGTAAACAATATATTGGATTAAATAGCAATACTATGGATAGTTTTGTACTTGGTGAAAGCGGCAGATATTGCATGGCTGTTTCGTACATAACGCAATGTATAAAATATTGGACCAAACTTCTTCAAATGCATATAAATAGGTACCCTTATCAATAGCTACAAAATGCTTCGTTCGCTAGACGAAGCTGGTCGTGTTACTTGGGCCACGCATAAACGTACTCTTTTATTTGAACATGGTTTCGGTTATGTATGGATATCAAACACAATAGGGGATGCAAATCAATTTATTGACATTTTTACAAAACGTATTAAAGATATATCTATTCAGAATTGGAGAAGTAGATTAGATAGTTCCTCAAAAGCTGAGCATTATAAGCACTTCAAGTCTCTGTTGGACATTGAAAAATACTTATTCACAGATTTGAGTTATACACTGTATATATTGTACAAATTGTTAATATTTTTGTTCTATTGTTCTGTTTTTAGTTGCAGAGGACCATATGTTAGATAAGTAATTGTATTTGCTTAATATGCCATCCTCTTAAAATAAAGAATTTATTATTATTATTATTATTATTATTATTATTATTATTACTATTATTATTATTATTATTATTATTATTATTATTAGCGAAAACAAAGTGCGAAGCTGATCTGCGCCTTTGTTTTCGCCTATGCAGATTGTTGGTTTTCCCATGGGGCGGCTCATTAATGATTTTTTTCTTATTCTTTGAATTTTGATTATATGTCTGTGTTCATAATGTATGCGGTAATTGAAATTCTGTTGTAGATAACACATGCATCAGAAAAACATGACCACGTAATATATACCCTTATACCCCAACCCACTTTTGTATAGTTAAACTAGGGTATACAGGATATACCTATTTTTTTTTATTTTTGATCAAACATAGATTGTGGGTACTCGTTAGAACCACATCGCCGAAGCGGTTCAAACGCGTTTCCACAACATTGTTTTGAGCTAAAAATATAAACATATGTATAATTCTTTTTTTTTTTTTTTTTGACAGCTGAATAAAATCTCTGTATTATATTGCATGGGCAACTTGTATTGTTTTCATAAAAAAATGAAAGAATTCATTTCCTGATAGTTAATAAATATGTTTGTAATAATGAATTTGATCTGAATGTTTGATTTCAATCTACGGAAAATGTCGAAAGTTTTCGTTATGACATCAAATTGACATCAAACTGATGGTGGTCCATAGATGCCACTTGTGTTTTCTGTCCAACACCGGCCCCTCCATTGCCAGGCTATGGGTACCCTTCGATACCCGACACACCAGCTCGAGAAACCTGGACAGTCTGAGTTACTCTTGCAATCTTGACCATCACCTAAAATGATATTACAATTATGAAAACATGTCCATATAATATACGTATAAGGATGTTTTTAGTTGTAGAAAAATGAAAAAATCTGTTGACATTTTTTTTATTTTAAATATGTATATTCAAAACAGTGATTGTGGGCACACGTAAGAACCGCCACCCACAATCTAAATATGTTGTTGATAAGAAATAAGAATGATAGGTATATAAACCCTGCAAACCCCTGTTTCGCTATTAAAAAGTGGGTTTTAATGGGGTATTCATTTCACGGAAATGTTTCCCTGATGAAGATTCGAAAGAGAATGACAAGACCAATTTTATGTTTAAGGTTCAAGCGCCCAGAAATGTATAATTGACCGTTCTAAGGCAGGCTTTGCTTTTTTAGCTCGCTTTATTCATTGTTTTATTGTCCGTTCCAAACCTTTAAAGCATGCTTTATTTGGTTATGTAACGTGAATGGTCAACTTTTGGGAAGGTTGGCAGTATATGCTGCCAGCGACTGGTTTTAGATATATGATGATCCAGAATTCACCTGTTTGATTTTTAGATACAATGCTTGGTATATAAACCATTACATGTAACATGTTAGACGGAATCAAACAAGTTCACAACATTTAATGACGTCCATATCGGATAACAATGATGTAAATATTGTTTTAACAGTTTACTTTTACTGGTTAAGACACTTGCAGTATGAAAATGCATATTCACCTAAACCAAATACATTTTGGGAGCTGAAACACTATTTAGTGATATAGATGGGTTTGATTGTGAATCAGTTGTACCAAACATCACACGAGAAATAAACTAAACGTCATAATCACTTGTCATGCAAAACCTGTGAAAATGAATGAGCTCTGTTATTCAAAATTTTACTATTTGAAGTATACTTAACATTATATACCAAACAAAATTTGACTAATCACAAAACACTGAGATTTACGTTCTATAATGGTATGTGTTTGCGGGAGAAAATTGTGAGCTTAAAATGGTATCATATATTCTGGATCACCCTGTATGCGTTTGTGTGCTATTCAGAAAGTAAATATAGCAAGTCCGGGAATTGATAGAATCACATTGAAAATATTAATGCAAACACCAGGGTAAAATGAAAAGCATACTACTAGATATAGTTGAAAATATATATAAGACAACACGGATTTCGAAACAAAAAGTACAAGTAGGCAACGATCAGGAAAAGGCGCAATCAGAAAAAGATTCCCACTCCAAAAACCGAGGTGGGAAAAAACTAAAATATCAATCAGGTATTTATACCATGAAAACATATCGTAAGCCGAATGAGCAGCTATTTTCTCAATAGGTGGCCACTCAGTTACCTAAACTTAACTAAAATATGAAAACATACACAAGACGCCAACAGCACAAAAACTTTAACACCAAGACATAAAACAATAAGAACCACCACAGAAGTATCGCCTTGGAACGATCAGTAATATAAAATATCTGGCGGGCTTTAATCGATTTTAATTGCCCATAACCTCACCCTCATCTTCTGCAGTGGTTCATAAAATTTAGTTAGGTGTTCGGTCCACGTAGTGAATCTCTAACTAGTCAATGAATCATCATTGACAAGCAAATAGATCATGATAGACACCATGATGAATAAAAAATGAGGACTCACAGATTGAGTGAGCTACCCGACGATGGAGATCCCTCGACGCCAAATAACTTACTACCTCCGGAGCAAAAGGAAAACACCAGTTGAACCCCGATGGGCAAAGCAACAGACAAGAAGCTCTGGCCCCAACCAACTAAAATGAATAGCTTCCTAGAGACTGACGCCCGACCCATCGGCGTGCGATTAAAGAAGGCAGCATAGTTATCAACCATGATTGGGCTAAAAAGTAAGCATGCAGACTCTCACATAACATTTAAGTTATATCCTATACGTCTGTAACATGTAATGATTTTTCTCAATTGAAAAGAAAAATTATCCCTTCCTATTAGTTTCTTAAATTTGTAAACCCAGTCATCATTAAATTCTGGTTACGAAAGGCCCTCGCGTAAAAAGGGTCTATATTCATTTTAGTTGGTTGGGGCCGGAGCTTCTTGTCTGTTGCTTGGCCCACCGGGGTCCAACTGATGTTTTTCTTTTGCTCCGGAGTTAGTAAGTTATTCGGCGCCCAGGGATCTCCATCGTCGAGCAGCTTACTCAATCTGTGAGTCCTGGTTTTTGGTTCATCAGGATGTTTATCATAATTTATTTGTTTGTTCTTGATGATTCATTGACTAGTTAGAGATTCACCACGAGGACCGAAGAACTAACTTAATGTTATGAACCACTGCAGAAGCTGAGGGCGAGGTTATGGCCATGTAAAATCGATTTAAACCCGCCAGTAACTTTGTGTTACTGATCGTTCCAAGTCGATATTTCTGTGGTGGTTCTTTTTGTTTTATGTCTTGGTGTTTAAAATATTTTTGTGCTGTTGGCGCCTTATGTATGTTTTCATATTTTAGTTAAGTAACTGAGTGGCCACCTATTGGGAAAATAGCTGCCCATTCGGCTTACGAAATGTTTTCATGGTATAAGTACCTGATTGTTAGTTTGGTTTTTCCCTACCTCGGTTTTTGGAGTGGGAATCTTTTTCTGATTCCTGATCTTTGCCTACTTGTACCTTCTTAAGCCCAACATTAAATTTGGAAATCGCATTTACAAAATGTTTTTCGAAGTTTATTGCTGTTAAACATTTATTTTGTGCATTGAAGTCCGCAACATGATTGCAGACTCTAGCAAACCTAATAAGTTGCGAAATGTATACACCGTAAGAACTATACTAAGAGGGATTGGAAGCTAAATTCTTAAGTTCCAATATTTTGAATCGGTGTATTACAAAATTGTTATAAGCAAAACTTTCATTTCTTCACTGACCGTTCAAGGGTGGTTCTGTTGTTATATATCTTTATATTGCAGTTAATAAATATCTGGTTGGCTTAAATCGACACCAGCCTAAACTATAGGTAGTAAGGTTGTAAGGCCATACAGTCAGCATCACAAAAAGCCACATTGGGACAATCAGTAAAGAAATTACTGTTGGACTTTAAATCGAGTTATGCATGTCATGTTACTTATTAAAAGCCTAGTCCCACAAAATCGTACGATTGCAGAAACGCAAGATGTTCTTAAGATTCGGGGTTTTAAGATCAATCTTTAGAAATTTTCATGATCTCAAGACGGATCCTTTCGGATGTAACGCAACCAAACGATTATTCCAAATATACTGGATTAAAAGACAGTGCCTGATATATGCACAAATGCGGTAGACATATTTTTAACCGATCAAGCGATCAATCTTTCAGTCTCGTTTTAAGCATCAAATTATTTTAGAAACAAACGGTTTCTTGTGTAATTCACATTAACGGACGTATTCACTCAAATTTGGCATATCGCAGGTGGGCGTGGTGGCGTAGTGGTAGAGCGTCGGACTCCGAAGAGGTCCTGGGTTCGATCCCCACAGGCGTTACCGTACGAGGGATTATAAAAATTACGTGGACTTTTCTTATAATTTATGATTATATGACTCGACTCCACTCAAACTTTCAATCCACATAGACCCATGTAATATGCAGCAGTGTGAAAAATTCCATCACAATCCCTTTATCCGTTACAAAGTTATTGTGAAAGGAAAACACCCACTTTCGCCATCATGGAGCACACCGATGACGTCAGTGACGCAAAAACACTGATTTTGAACCAAAAATGCGCTTTTTAGGGCTACTGATTTTTACATATTGCTCAAAGTATGTTACAAAATTTGTCCACTATTGGAGCATGGTTTAAATTACCAATTTGTATAAAATTATTAATGTATTGCCTTGATTTGAGAATAAATTTGGACTGGGCATATTGACGCTGACTTTTAACATTATGATTTAGACGTTAGGACATTTTAAATGACGGATAATGAATTTTTGATATTTATTTGGGTCCAATTTGTTCAAACGTGCATGCAATGTTTCATTTGTAATGCTTTATCAAAGGACCTTGAAGTTTTACCGGCAAATATGAAATTAGGATTTGTTTCAAATGGGAATTGTACAATATTGCCGGTTGATCTGTGTTGCATGAAATTCCGACATCGCTTAAAAATCCCGAGAAAGCAAACTTGTATGCACAACCGGTCCACCGTAATTTTCGAGCAAGCATAAATTGTTTTATTATGGATTCTACAAGACATGGCACGTTTGGCTGTGATCTGCAAAATCGTTTTGATGAAAACGCAAAAAAATGCAATACTGCAGTGCCAAGCTTAACGTCATTTCTGACGTGCTCCGTGATGGAGAGGGTGGATCACAAACCGCTAATAAAACACTTTAGATCTACCAAACTTTCAGAATATAGTGAATTTAAGCAAGTTTATCGTCAGCTGAAATTTGAATATGTTTGCCTGAACCGTTGTCAAGTTATGGGAAAAGTCCACGTAATTGTTGATAACCACTCGTATTGTGTCCTTGAGCAAGATGCATTAACTCCCTACAGCACTGGTTAAACCCAGGAAGCGTTGGCTCCGTCCCGACATGACTGAAAAACTGTTGACCGGGACGTTAAGCCTCAACACAAACACAAATTTGGCATATCACGCCCATGGTAATTATAGGACCTGCTTAAGATTGTTTTCAGAATTTTGAACATTTCCGAGACAGATTTTTAATCCTACGATTGCTCAAGAACGCGATATGATGTCAGATACTTAAGATTAGTTTTGCAAGATTATGCTTTAAAGCGTCATTATCTCATAAAAAGGATTTTGGCAACACCAGTGCATCTTAAAATTTTGAAGTGTCGCTGTGTCCTTATGATGATCCCTAGAGCTAATTATTTCAAAGGACCGCCCAAAATCACTTAAGATCGTTCTTGCGATCCACTGAGTTTACCTGACTGTGATTATCACAACAAAGTAACCGTAAACTGGTCTTAATGTAAGCGATATTTAGAGCAGTGGGGACTGTGTGTTAATTAAAGACATATCGTGCGTTGATAGAAAAATAAAACAAGTTAAGGGCTTACCTGGTGCAAACAAACAAAGGATGACCAGCATCGCAAAGTAAGTATTGCCTATCCCCATCTCAACCATCTGGATAATGCTAGAACAATGAAACAAAATTAGATTGCAAATATGCCAATATATATACTTTATGTCTTTTAATCAGCATATATTTGATTCAAATAATATGATATATAAGTTTTAACCGTTATAAACTGCCTTTGTTTGTTAGTGCACAATAACATTTTTTTTCACATTGACATTTCCTCATCGCATGTTTAATTAATATTTCATTTAATTAAACAAATAAAAAAGACAGGCTTTGTAACTTTAGTGTTACATCGCTGTAACAGTTTTATGTAATATGGGCCCATTTTTAGCTCACCTGAGCCGAAGGCTCACAAGGTGAGCTTATAGGATGGCCATGCTCCGTTGTCCGTCCGTCGTCCGTCGTCCGTTCACAATTTCAAAGATCTTCTTCTCTGAAACTGCTTGGCCAATCAAAGTCAAACTTCATGTGGAGCATCCTTAGGAAGGGGGAACAAAAGTTTATATAAATGGTCCAGGTCACATGACCAAGATGGCCGCCATGCCCGTACATGGTAAAAACCATATAAAATTCTTCTTCTCTGGAACCGGTGGACCGATTTCAACGAAACTTGGTATGTAGCATCGGGGACTTTGGCCCATTATAGTTCATATAAATCATGACCTTGGGTTGACCTTGACCTATTTTACGGCAAGGCCAATTTTGGTTACATAGGCTTTTCAATGGAAAAAAGTGAAAACATTGAATTTTTCAGGATGTTTTGTAGCCTGTGACCTGAAAGTTGGTAGATGCAGACAACATGTTGAGCTAATGAAGTGATGTGAGTATTAAAGGTCAAGGTCATTTCTTGACCTTGGCCAAAGGTCATTTACAAATTAAATGTTAAACTTAATTTTCTCAGTAACCGCTCAACCAATCAAAACCAAATTTTATATGTAGTATCCTTAGGATGAGGGAATGGAAATTAATTTAAATAGTCAAGATCACATGACCAAGATGGCTGCCATGGCTATAAATAGCAAAAATCTTTAAAAATCTTCTTCTCCAGAACCAAAAGGCCTATGATTTTGAAACCTGGCATGAAGCATCAGGGGGAGGAGCTCTACAAAGTTTATATAAATCATGAATCTTGGATGACCTTGACCAATTTTACGGCAAGGTCAACATAGATCGCTCATGCATTTGAATGGGGAAAATTGTCAAAATGTCATTTGACAGAAAAAACTTTATGGAAATGGGTAAAGGGACTGAATATTTATGATTCTGAAAAAATGGACCCCAGGGGCAGGTCTGCCCCCATCCGGGGGGCAATATACATGTATATTTTACCATGATATTCAAAGATCTTTTTCTCTGAAACCGTTTGGCCAATCAAAGCCAAACGTCTTGTTGAGTATTCTTAGGAAGGGACAATGAAAGTTTATATAAATGGTCAAGGTCACATGACCAAGATGGCCGCCATGGCTATAAATAGCAAAAAACCTTTAAAATCTTCTCCAGAACCAGAAGGCCTATGATTTTGAAACTTAGCATGAAGCATCAGGGAGAGGAGCTCTACAAAGTTTATATAAATCATGACCTTGGGATGACCTTGACCTATTTCATATATCCCAGTTCTCACGTTAGCGTTTACAGGACCATTGGTCCTCTTGTTCACCAAGCTGGTGCCCATGAAATTAGGGGTGAAGGACCATCTAATACCTTGCGTGCATTTTCGAATCTTCGGTCTGAAGTCACTTATGACAAATTATGTAGGCACATTAATAGCAAGGTCAACTTCGTCCGATGCTTAACATGAGGAAAAAAAGTACAAGTAGGCAAAGATCAGGAAAAGGCGCAATCAGAAAAAGATTCCCACTCCAAAAACCGAGGTGGGAAAAAAACAAACTAACAGGTACTTATACCATGAAAACATTGCGTAAGCCGAATGAGCAGCCATTTTCCCAATAGGTGGCCACTCAGTTACCTAAACTTAACTAAAAATATGAAAACATACGTAAGGCGCCAACAGCACAAAAATATTTTAAACACCAAGACATAAAACAAAAAGAACCACCACAGAAGTATCGACTTGGAACAATTAGTAACACAAAGTTACTGGCGGGTTTAAATCTATTTTACATGACCATAACCTCACACTCAGCTTCTGCAGTGGTTCATAACATTTAGTTAGTTCTTCGTTCCTCGTGGTGAATCACTAACTAGTCAATGAATCAAATAAATCATGATAAACATCCTGATGAATCAAAAACCAGGACTCACAGATTCAGTAAGCTGCCCGACGATGGAGATCCCTGGAAACACTGCATTCTATTTTCACATTTTAGCAGAACACAGTGTATGTGAAAATAATGAAAATGATACTTTCATTGACGAAATGATATTGATATTGAAGAGGCGCTGCTAAAATGGTTCAAGGTAGCCAGGGGAAAAACGTCCCTATCGACGGTCCGTACATGATGCAGAAAGCGGGAGAGCTTGCATTACGCTTGGGTATGTCTGAAGGCCAGTTTAAAGCTTCAAGTGGCTGGCTTGAACGTTTCAAGGAGCGTCATGGGATCTCCTTCAAAAAGGTCTGTGGTGAAGAGAAATCTGTTGATGTCTCAAGTAACCAGATGGAAGAGTGGCAGCGCACTCTGTCCGTCATTCTGAAAGAATACAAACCTGATGACATTTATAATGCCGACGAGACTGGTCTGTTCTACAGACTTCTGCCAGACAGAACTCTCGAGTTCAAAAATGTCGACTGTCATGGCGGGAAGCAATCAAAAGAAAGAATAACCGCCCTGGTCTGTGCAAACATGAGTGGTACAGACAAACTTCCGATGTTCGTCCTGGGAAAGTCCTCTAAGCCACGGTGTTTCAAGAACGTCAAGTCCCTACCAACACAGTACGACGCCAACGCTAAGGCTTGGATGACCGGCGCTATCTTCACCAAGTGGGTGACGAAGTTTGACAAGAAATGCCAACGCCAACGACGCAAGGTCGCTCTCATCATTGACAATTGCCCAGCACATCCTAAGATCCAGGGTCTCAAGGCAGTCACGCTGATCTTCCTACCACCGAATACAACGAGCCGTACCCAGCCCATGGACCAAGGCGTGATCCGATCCCTCAAGCATCATTACAGAAAGCTGGTCATCGGAAAGCATCTGCGTGCCATAGACAACGACGAAGAGGCTAGAATCAACGTGCTAGACGCTCTCTACTTTCTCCGCCAAGCATGGAACAGCGTCACGGAAACGACGATTGCCAACTGCTACCGACACGCCGGGTTCAGGGTGACCAACGACGACAGCGAGTCATCGACATCGAACGACGCCACCGACGACGACGATCCCCTAGATGACCTCCCTCTCGCTCGATTGATTGGCAACAACATTACCATGGAGGAATACGTCTCCGTGGACGACGATGTACCGACGTGCGAAGACCTGTCTGAGGACAGCATCGTAGATGACATCATCGCCGCTAGATCGACCGATGGCAACACCGACGCTGATGACGACGACGAAGATGGCCAAACCGACGAAGCAGCAGCTGAACCACCATCAGTAGAGTCTGCTCTAGCTGCCTGTGACACACTACGACTGTTTCTGCAGGGACTACCAGGCTTTGATGATGTTCTCGGCAGCCTGTGCAACATTAACAAGTCTGTTGCAAAGATTGACCTCAGCAGACGTTGTGCAAAGCAAGCTCTAATAACGGACTTTTTTAGACAATAAGTGTGCAAAATGTGATTAATGAACTGTGTTTAAATAGTGACAGTATAGGATGTACAGTTTTATTCCCACGTGCTACGTATAATTATCGTGCTTTATAGATTCATAATGTGCTTAACGGTTTATTAGTGTATTTGAGCCCGATACGACGTAGCGTCTGCATGTACATGTATGTATACACATGTATGCACGGCCTTAAACTAGGTCAGACACAAACCAGACTGCTACCTAAATTTGACGTAGCTCAGTTGAAATGTTTGGCATCGCTAAGATGCATGTCGCGGCTCATTGTTTATTGAACTGTTACGTATGTTTTGTTGTTACATTTTCAATGCATGATCTGTCTTAAACCAAATGAAAAATAAAACACAAACAAACTGTCTTTCGTTTTATTTCCATCCATTTGTAAAACTTGTGCATGCAATACATGTGCAAGATTACTTATACAGGTGACTCTCGTTATTGCAAATGCAATGCATGCATTTTTAAAACTTGTGCATGCTTTACATGTGCAAGGTTACTAATACATGTACATTGTAGCTTCTGACGATTTTGGTAGCTATGACGTCATGAATTGGTTAACTCGTAATACTGATAACTCGAAGTGATAAGCTCGGTCCGCTCGAGTTCGAGTTAACGAGAGTCGCCTGTATTTTCGAGTGATTGCATTTCAGATAACTGCAAACTTTAGGATAATTTCTGACGATTCTGTTCAGTTGACGGCACTTATTCACTGAATTCAGGTTTTCAAACGCCTATAACTCCGACATTTACGAACGAAAACATAAAGTGAGGCAATTTATTTTCATAGAACGGACTTCAGGAACAATTCTATATCAACATTAATTGTGTTCCAAAAAAATATCATTTTGCATTTTCAAAGGGAAAATTACCATGTATTGAGTCTGCATGCATGTCAAGGATATATCGTATAATGGTACTAAACATGAAAATTTCTTTCAAGTTCGTAAAGGGCATGTCAACAAATATTGATTGATGAATCGCTAATGCCACTTTTCGAAATATATGTTTAATTCACCCTTTTTGGATAAAAAAATAGCGAACTATATACTGAAAAACAAATGTTTTGCATCATCCTTTTTCCCTTCTTCTTTTATTTTTTTTCCTTCATTTTACTATTTCAAATAGTATGATAAATTTTAATAATCTTGATTTCTAATATTATCTTTGGTTTATTCTAATATCAATTCTTTGACTTTGCAGCGAATTCAAGAGTGTGGGTGGTAGTGCAAATTGTTTGGGACAGAAAGTGTAAAATAGAATTTTTTAGGAAAGATTACCAAAAAAAAAAAAGTTTAAGTAGGCAAAGATCAGGAAAAGGCGCAATCAGAAAAAGATTCCCACTCCAAAAACCGAGGTGGGAAAAAACTAAATTAACAATCAGGTACTTATACCATGAAAACATATCGTAAGCCGAATGAGCAGCTATTTTCCCAATAGGTGGCCACTCAGTTACCTAAACGTAACTAAAAATATGAAAACATACATAAGGCGCCAACAGCACAAAATTTTTAAACACCAAGACATAAAACAAAAAGAACCACCACATAAGTATTGCCTTGGAACGATCAGTAACACAAAGTCACTGGCGGGCTTAAACCGGTTTTACATGGCCATAACCTCACCCTTAGCTTCTGTAGTGGTTCATAACATTTAGTTAGTTCTTCGTTTTTTTTTTTTTTCAATAGGTTTGCAGTTTGCGGGACAAATTGGTCAATCAACAGTAAGTAGCAAGGCACACAAAAGACCAAAACAATAATTGGCTATAAACCCCAATTCAAAATAACATGTGCTCAGCAGATAACTCACACGTGAAAAATAAATAAATAAATAAATAAAATCAAAATCATCCCCCTTTCTATTAAACATATAGGGATTTTGATGGTTTTAATTACGTGCTTGTTTGTTGTGGAACTTTATTTTATTTTCATGAATTTTAGAGAGGGAGCGGCTGACATTGTTTTCTTGACGGTTTTGGGGTTTAAAAGTATGCGCATGCGCAGAGAAAACCTTTCCCGATCTGCATTAATGTTATGACAAAAAATGCTCGTTCAATTTTTATCGAAATGAAAATCAGGTTTTGCATGTTTTACCCGTATACATTTACCTCATGAATAAGAATTATACAGCAACAAGTCTGAAATTATCATCGTTTTGCCATTAAACTCGGTGACCTATTTTTACGTTTCTTTTTTTGTTCAGTATATTTAATGTTGGTTGAAAAAGATACGAAAAAAATCCGAGCGTAATGCCTAAAGCAGCGTTTCCCAATTAAAAAGAGAAAATTATATTGACCAAGACATGAAAAGGTACAAGTAGGCAAAGATCAGGAAAAGGCGCAATCAGAAAGAGATTCCCACTCCAAAAACCGAGGTGGGAAAAAACCAAACTAACAATCAGGCACTTATACCATGAAACATATCGTAAGCTGAATGAGCAGCTATCATCTTGTTGTGTCTAGTTCTCCATTTCGCTGTCGAAACCAGGTGTCGTTTTGAAACCTTTTTATGTAAGGTTTCGTTATATTTCATTTTATTTTTTTATTATGATAAGAGACCATAGTTGTCAGTTTTACTAAATAAATTAGATGCGGTTTTGCTAATTAATGACACTTCTTAAATAACAATTGTGTTTTCAAGACATCAAGGTTAAGTTCTGCGTGTCAATCAGCACGTCCACCTTGCAACTTACATTTAGCATCAGGATAACATTTTTATGAATTGTAAGCCCCTTACACCCCACTTATATACAGTAAAACTGAGGTGTACAGAGTATAAACCTTTTTTCGTCAAAGTATTGATTGTGAGAACTTGCCAATCTTGCTTTCCTGGAATGATTTTACGGTTTTTTTTTTAATATTGATGTTTGGAGCAAAAAAAAAAAAAAAAAAAAAAAAAAAAAACAACATATGTTCATATGTTTGTAATCGCATGGCTGTGAGACTCTCGTTTTACTTCATCTGCGTGTTTTCTAAACTAGTAAATTTTACCCGTCTCAACGTAGCAGTAAGATGATTGCGGTGATGAAGACAAATAAGACACACACATACACACACGCACACAATCTCAAATAAGACATACACAGAGGAAAAGAGAAAAAATGACAAATTTGACCTTTGACCTCGATGACCTTGACCTTTCAAAAAATGAACCCCTCAAGCTAATATCCGGGGCCGCCCTCAACCTTCCAACCAAGTTTGGTGAAGATTGGCCCAAGGACCTGGGAGGAACAAACAGAAAAAAAAACAACATAAATTTGACCTTTGACCTCGATGACCTTTGACCCAATTGGAACCATAAATCTTAATCAGGGATCAACCTGTATACACTCACCAAGTTTCATGCAAATCGGACCAAGGACTACCGAGATACAGAAATTTGACCTTTGACCTCGATGACCTTGACCTTTAAAAAATGAACCCTTCGAGCTAATATCTGGAAGTTTGGTGAAGATCGGCCCAAGGACCTGGGAGAAGTAGGGGAACAAACAAAAAAAAATATGACCAACAGAAAAAAAAAATAAATTTGACCTTTGACCTCGATGACCTTTGGCCCAATTGGACCAATAAATCTTAATCAGGGATCAACCTGTATACACTCACCAAGTTTCATGCAAATCGAACCAAGGAATGCCGAGATACAGAAATTTGACCTTTGACCTCGATGACCTTGACATTTAAAAAATGAACCCCTCGAGCTAATATTCGGGGCCGCCCTTTATACACTCACCAAGTTTCAAGCAAATCGGACCAAGGACTGCCGAGATACAAATTTGACCTTTGACCTCGATGACCTTGACCTTTAAAAAATTAACCCCTCCAGCTAATATCCGGGGCCGCCCTCAACCTTCTCACCAAGTTTGGTGAAGATCGGCCCAATGACCTGGGAGAAGTAGGGGAACAAACAGAAAAAAACATAAATTTGACCTTTGACCTCGATGACCTTGACCTTTCAAAAAATGAACCCCTCAAGCTAATATCGGAGGCCGCCCTCCACCTTCCCTCCAAGTTTGGTGAAGATCGGCCCAAGGACCTGGGAGGAGTAGGGGAACAAACAAACAGACAAACGTTGCTCAAATTATAGTATGATGGAAGTTTTTTCTAACAAGGTCGATGGATAAGTATATATAGAGTGACACGTTTCCCTCCTCATTAGATGCTTAACTCAGGTTTTGGGGACAAATTGTTAACATGGGCAAAGTTGTTATCTGTATGCTTTTACTTTTATGCTTAGCTACAGGAGGTAAGTGGCCTTATATTTTCCTTTTGATCCTTTGAGATCAGCGAGGATATTTTGAGAAATCAAAAAAATATTAGCGGTTAAGATTCATATTCTAACCAACGTTTAGTAACTTAGTAGCCGAAACCACAGCATGGCCTAGTCCCCTTTCTCATTAATATTTTCACTTTTTACAAAGGATCTCAGTTTTGTTTTGTTTGCTATTACTGCAGATGATGTTGTGCTGTGTGACGGCCATAAAAGTCTCCCCGTACATCACTCATAGTGCCGATTATATTTTCCTTTTATGCCTTTGAGATCAGAGAGGGTATTTTGTGAAATTAGAAAATTATAATCAGTTTATATTCATACTCTTACCAACGTTAATTATATTTGGCCCCATTTGGATTATACTAGCCTTTGTATCGACAACACTGTTAAAAAAATACAAAATGACATTAATTCTCTTTGGCTACATGTTGCCAAATCTATAGGGTCACTGAAGAGGCTTAAATAGCTGAACCCGCTGTATGGCCCATCCCCTTTCTCATTCATACTTCCACTGCTCTTCAAAGGATCTCAGTTTTATTTTGTTTGCTATTACTGTAGTCGGTGTTGTGCCGTGTGGTGGCCTTAAAACATTCCCCGTACATCACCGATTAGGCAGATTATATTTTCCTTTTGTTCCTTTGAGATTAGCGAGGGTATTTTGAGAAATCACAAAATCATTACCAGTTTAGATTCATATTCTAATCAAAGTTTAATATATACGCATGGGAATAAGTTAGGGAACACTTTTAGCTCTTGGTAAACGGTTGAATAAATCCATATTCCTGTTTTCTGGCGATACTGAAATTTTTATCACATATATTTCATATTCCAGCCTAGCTACTGGCCATTTTGTGGAAGTTCACAACATTTTGTCTTTTTGCTACGGAGGATACAATATGCCATAAATGAAAAACTCAACTTTTACTGAATATGAGTTTGCGCTCTTGCTTCTGAACTCCGCAAAAGCGAAATAGGAATAAAATGTTAAATCGGATCGTTCTCAATGAATAAACAACTTCGGTTCTAAAACTTCGTGTTTTATTTCCAAACCAATTTATCCTGCAAAATCTGCAATTTGTATTGATTTCTATAAAAACAAAACAAAACCAAATCAAAACAACTCCTTTGATATTTTGTAAATAAAGCCGTAACAGAATAATTCCGCTATGACGATATGACCAGAACGCGGATGTCTAAATTCCTAAAGGGTCAAAACGAATATCAGGCCCAACATTTACAGCCTGCAAAATGTATAGCCAAAGAACAAAACTTGATCATGAAACCTACCCCCGTAAAAGTATGGATCTACCGCCGACAGTCGGTCAGAAAATAAACAATTCATGAGTAATGTTCCACAAGCAATGTCTCAGCTTGGTGCTTATGAAAAATTACTTCAATGCGAGTTTACAGATTGAAGTTATCGCCACGAATATCAGTGCGTTTCTTACATCTAGGAAAAAAATTCTGAATCAAAGATTGCTGCTGTTCGCCGTGGTTTATGTTTGATGCTAACCATTTTACATAGAAGCAACGTTTGATACTAAAGATTCTAATAAGGTGTCAAAACAGTCTTCATACTTTTTACAAAGAAGGATATATACTGTCCAAAGTTGGTAGTCACATTATTACAGGCGTTCCCTAACTTCTTTCTATGTGTATATTTGGTCCCATTTAGGTTATACTAGTCTTTTGGTCCTTTGAGATCAGCGAGGATATTCTGAGAACTCAGAAATTTATAATCGGTTAAGATTCATTTTCTAACCTAAAAGTATGTTTAATATATTTGGCCCCATTTAGATCATACTAGTCTTTGTATCGACTACCCTGTTTAAAGTTGTAAATTTCAGTAATTTACTTTGGCTCCATGTTGCCAAATCTAAAGGGTCACTGACGAGACTTCAATAGTCGAAACCGCGGTATGGCCCATCCCCTTTCTCTTTAATGTGTTCACTGCTCTTAAAGGATCTCAGATTTAATTTTTATTTGTATGGACAACACTGTTGAAAAATTCAAAATTACATTAATTATCTTTGGCCCCATGTTGCCAAATCTATAGGGTCACTGATGAGGCTTAAGTAGACAAAACCGCCGTATGGCCCATTCCTTTTCTCATTAATATTTTTACTGCTAAAAAGATCTTAGTTGTATTTTTGTTTGCTATTACTTCAGCTGATGTTTTGCCGTGTTGCGGCCTTAAAATATCTCTCCGTACATCACCCATAGTGCAGATTATATTTTCCTTCTGGTCCTTTGAGATCAGCGAGGCTATTCTGAGAAATCAGAAAGCAGATGTCGGTTTTATATTGATATTCTAACCAACGTTTATGTATTTGGCTCCATTTGGATTATACTAGTCTTTGTATCGACCTCCCTCTGCAAACAAAGATGCAAAATTACATAAATTCTCTTTGGCTCCATGTTGTCAGATCTATAGGGTCACTAAAGAGGCCTAAGTAGTCGAACCCGCGGTATGGCCCATTCACTTTCTCATTAATATTCTCATTGGTTTTAGAGGATGTCAGTTTTATTTTTATTTAATTTATTATTTATGAAATGATTATGTTTTATGGCAGATCATGTAACACTAAACTATTAAGAGGTACAGGTACGCAATGATCAGGAAAAGGCGAAATTAGAAAGAAATTCCCACTCCAAAAACCGAGGTGGGAAAAACTAAATTGACAATTAGGTAAGTATATTTAGAAAACACATTGTAAGCCGAGTGAGCAGCTATTTACCAACAGGCGGCCACTCAGTTACTCGAACTTTAATTTAAATATCAAAACGTACAAAAGGTTAAAACAGCACAAAAATTAAAACATAAAACAAATGTAACCACAACAGAAGTATCGCCTTGGAGCTTTTTAACCTAACCTCACCCTCAGTCCTTGCAGTGGTTCACAACATTTAGTTAGTTTGTCGGTCCTTGTGGTGAATATCTAGCTAGTCAATCGTATCAAATGGTTAGCTTTGATATGATTAACTATATGAGCCTGTGCATGACAAAACCAACAATTTGGGTTTCCGACCAGGTCAAACACAAACCAGCCTGTACAGTCACAGAAGAAACCCAGAATCTTGAAAATTTGGGAATAAGTAGAGGAGGAAATGTACTATCCGTGTAGCGAAAACAAAGACGCTGATCAGCTTCGCGGTTACCGCGAAGCTGATCTGCGTCTTTGTTTTCGCCCATGCAAATTGTTGGTTTTCTCACGCACAGGCTCATATAGTGAAATAACAGTCGGTACATCACGAAAACACGCCCATGCAATATACAGAGATTTTTTTTCAGCTGTAAAAATTGAAAATTTCACAAGAAAAAAGTTGATATTTTTAATATTTTTGCTCAAAATATACATTGTGGGTACACGTTAGAACCGCCTCGCACAGGCGGTTCTAACGAGTACCCACAATGTATGTTTTGGATCAAAAATATAAACAAAATGGGTAAACCCCTGCAAACCTCTTTTTTCTTTACAAAAGTGGGGTCTAAAGGGGTATATATTGCACGGACATGTTTTCCTGATAAAAGGTTGCAAACGTGATGTTGTTTTTTTTTCAGCAATCATCTCAAGGCTTTGATTTTATTAATTTTACAGGCTTTTGCATACCGTGTCAGTCACAGCAGGATTGTCCCATGCGGCACACTTGCATACTTAGACAAGAAAGAGTATGTCTCAGATATGGATATGTTACAAGGGGGTTCTGTTTGAATGAATGTCCCGGAGGTTTGTTTTATTTATATCAAGTTATATTTATCAAATCAAAATACTGACCGGTCGCGATAGCTCGGTCGGAAGAGTGTCGAAGCAGACCCGCAATCAATCTTTTTGTCTGCTAATTTTATTCATTACGATTTGGTATAAAAATATATCAACGGTCATTGCCCCTCTTTCATTGATTCAAGAAGAGCATTTGCCAGTTAATTCAAAAGAGAATGTTTCGGTTAATATTTGAGTAATTAATGTCAAAATAATGGGAAATAAATCTTAACTAACATGCTACTTTAAGGCTAGAAACAGTGCGACATGGATAACTGACAGTCTCGCAGTTGTTGGTCGTGGACGTAAAGCATCAAATAAATAAATCATACTGTGTTTTAGTGTGTATGCTTGTAATTTATGCCCATCCCTCGAGATAAAATGTTGAGATAATAAATTATAATATAAGCGCTTGGTTTTTTGTCATTATTATTTTTTATTATTTTTATTTTATTTTTGAACAATTTTCTTTTTAAATTCCAGGTCCGCCTTGTCCATGAAGATGTCAACGTCGGAAGAATAAACATTATCTGCTGATAGCGATCATTATATTGTGTATTTAAAGCTATATTATATGCTCACCGGCAAAAGTTTAGTCAATGAAAATACATACAATCCCATTGGGGCTGTTTGAATAGCTACAGCTTTAAATCCCAATGATAGTTTGGGATTAAAATTACCTATTATAAAATTGTGATTAAAACCTAACATTTCCATCAAAAGCGATTGAAATATCGCATGTGGTTTTGCCAGAGTGCATACGCCGATTTTCGTTCTTATTGTAAATGAAAGGGAGTAAATCTCAAAATAATGAATATCTGACTTGTTATTTGTCGAGACAGTGGATGAATTTTATTTTTTTTTTTCTGATTTTTGTCACTGGCAACAATCTCTATCACAAAAAGCGATGATTTCGTCATTTATCGGAAAATTACACAAATTATGCTTTACAACAAAAATGTCAATAACTTTGTCGAAATAGACATCTGGTGGAGTTTCTTTTCAAAATAAGAAAGAAACTGACTTAGCAAGTTTAATAAAGTAGGGCATCTCAGGAAATCAGCATGGTATGATAAAAATCCAGCTTGTCAAAGTAACTGACTAAACTGTTTCCTCTGTATACATATCTATTATATTGCATATTTATTAAAGCTATATAAGCATGCGTAAATAAATCATAATCAATCGTTTACAGGTGCGTTCAGTTATCAATATACCCCTGCAAAATTCAGAAATAAATTGACAACTTTTCTTGTTTTTGAACAATCGTCACTGGCAACAAAAAGACATCAAATTTTCAGCCTTTATACAAAAATGGTTATTCTTTCATAAATTACAAATATAATTACATTCCGTTAACCATGATTCCTTGAGGAATCTTTGAAACTCGAATATAACGACTTTTATAAAACTTTTTCAGGACCTATAGTCTTTCGATTGGAAAAAAGTAAACATGGGCTTGGAAAAAAGTAAACTTTTATAACGTGTGATAGATGCATACAACAAATTGACTTTATAAAGTTATTCGAGTGTTTTAGGGCTTAAACAATTTTATGACCTAGGCCTGAAGTCATTTATGTTTTATTCAAAATGAAATGTTCTTAGAAACCAATTGGTCAATCAAAACCCTATATTATACGGAAATGTAAAAGTAGGCAAGGATCAGTAAATGGCGCTATCACAGAGAAATTTCCTATCCAAAAATCGAGGTGGGAAAAATAAATTGACAATCATGTAAACAAAGAGGATATATCGTAACCTGAGTGAGCAACTATTTCCAAAATTCAACACAAAGGTAAAAGTAGGCAATGATCAGGAAATGGCGCAATCAGAAAGAAACTCCCACTCCGGCCAAAAACTAAAGCGGCAACAAACTTGGTCACAAAAGACCATACAAAGCTAGATTTATTGCAAATTCTAGCTCTTGTACTACCACTGAACTTTCTAAAGTATTAACTTCCTGTCTTACTGCTATCAAATCTCATGTTATAAGATACTGTGAGACAGTGTATGAAACTTCAAATAAAAATTGGTTTTGGTCAATAAAAAATTCTGGTGAGGTGCTCAGTAAATTGAAGTGCAGAGGGTTCCGTGCGACAAGCTTGTCCACGTATGATTTTGCTACTCTGTATACAACATTACCACATAATCTAATAAAAGAAATACTTCTGGATTTGATAGAGTGGACCTTCAAAAGGGCATTAAAAAACTATGGTTCACTTTATTTGGCATGTAATGACAGAAAGGCTTTTTTCACTTCCTCTGACCAAAGTCGGTATACACTTTGGTCATGTCAGAATGTTTGCGACGCCTTGTCCTATCTCCTTGATAATATTTATATTAGATTTGGGACCAAGTTATAAAGACAAATTGTTGGACTTCCGATGGGTACAAATAGCGCACCACTCGTAGCTGATTTATTTTTATACTGCTACGAAAGAGATTTCATGGATTCTTTTAACCATGATAATCTAGGTACCTCGATGACCTTTGAACATTGACAACCCTTATTTTGAAGGTATGGTCAATCAAATTTATCCACCTGAACTTCAGTTGAACAAAGCCAATATCTCAGATACCGAAGCCCCCTTTTTAGATCTACATCTTTCTGTTTCAAATGGATTTGTTTCTTCTAAAATTTATGATAAGCGCGATGACTTTGATTTTGATATAGTAAATTTTCCTTTTTTGGATGGTGACGTTCCTCGTCGTGCTTCTTATGGTGTTTACATTTCGCAACTTATTAGGTTTGCTAGAGTCTGCAATCATGTTACAGACTCCAACGCTCGAAATAAATGTTTAACGGCAAAACTTCTCCAACAGGGCTATCGGTTTCATAGACTTCGAAAAACCTTTTCTAAATTTTATCGTAGACACTATGAATTGATTTCCAAATATAATGTTGGGTTAAAGACGCTTTTAAGTGAGGGCCTTTCGGAACCTGAATTTTATGGTGACTTAGTTTACAAATTTAAGAAACTTATAGGAATTAATGATTTTTATAATCATAACACGTTTCAGACGTAAAGGTTATAACTTGAATGTTATGCGACAATCTGCATGCTTAGTTTTTAACCCAATCATGGTTGATAACTATGCTGCCTTCTTTAATTGCACGCCGGTGGGCCGGGCGTCAGACTCTGTGATGGCCCCGACCAAGCTATTCATTTTAGTTGGTTGGGGCCGGAGCTTCTTGTCTGTTGCTTGGCCCACCGGGGTCCAACTGGTGTTTTTCTTTTCCGGAGTTAGTAGGTTATTTGGCACCCAGGGATCTCCATCGTCGGGCAGCTTACTCAATCTGTGAGTCCTTGTTTTTGATTCATCAGGATGTTTATCATGATTTATTTGTTTGTTCTTGATGATTCATTGACTAGTTAGAGATTCACAACGAGGACCGAAGAACTTACTAAATGTTATGAACCACTGCAGAAGCTGAGGGTGAGGTTAGGATCCTGTAAAACCGGTTTAAGCCCGCTAGTTACTTTGTGTTACTGATCGTTCCAAGGCGATACTTCTGTGGTAGTTCTTTTTGTTTTATGTCTTGGTGTTTAATTTTTTTTTTGTGCTGTTGGCGCCTTATGTATGTTTTCATATTTTTAATTAAGTTAAGGTAACTGAGTGGCCACCTATTGGCTGCTCATTCGGCTTACGATATGTTTCATGGTATAAGTGCCTGATTGTTAGTTTGGTTTTTTCCCACCTCGATTTTAGGAGTGGGAATCTCTTTCTGATTGCGCCTTTTCCTGATCTTTGCCTACTTGTACCTTTTGATTAACAATCAGGTACGTATACTAAGAAAACATGTCGTTAGCCGAGTGAGCAGCTATTTTCCCAACAGTATGCCACTAGGTTACCCAAACTTAAGTAAAAGTATCTAAACGTACATAAGGTGCTAACAGCACAAAATACAACACCAAAACACAAAACAATCAGAACGACCACAGAAGTGTCGCCTTGAAACGATCAGTTACTGAAGGGCTTAAACTATAGTTTTACAAGATCCTAACCTCACCCTCAGCTTCTGCAGCGGTTCCAACATTCAGTTAGTTGTTCGGTCGTGGTGGTGAATCGTTAACTCGGCAACGAATCATCACTGAAGGACAAACACATCCACCATGATAACGTCCAAGATTAATCAAACACGTGGTCACTGAGATACAATAAGCTACCCGCCGACGGAGAGGCCTGGGCGCCAAACAATATCACTGAAAATCCGAAGCAATTGATCCCCGGTGGGCCTATCAACAGACAAGAAGCTGCGGTCCCAACCAACTTAAATGAATAGTTTTAAGTCGGGTCATCATAGTCTGACGCTCAACCCACATACTGCAATTAAGATATGCAGCGATGTTATCAACCTATTGTACAACAAGGTCAATTTGTTCACATAGGTATATCAATGCAGAATTGTTGCAATGACTTTAATTAGAAAGTTTTGTAGCCCGTGACCAGTAGATACAGACAATTAAGTGAGTAAATCATCAGTCAATTTTCAATGTTCCTTTAGTTTCTTTACGAGCAGTGAACACATTAATGAGAGTGTGGATCGGCCATTTCGCGGTTTCGACTACGCAAGCCTTATCAGTGACCATATAAATCTGGCAACATGGAGCTGCAGAGAATAACTTTCAACTGAGTAGACAATTCATAGACGGGCAAATCTAAACAGAGCCAAATAATTACATGTAGAATTGCTAAGATGAATGTATCCAAACTTAAAATACTTTTCTGATTTCTCCGTCTCAAAGGACCCAAAGGAGATTATAATCTACACTATGATGATGTACGGGGAGACGTTTTAGGGCCGCCATATGGCACAACTACTTTAATTTTATGGTTCAAACTTTCATTCGAGTTACATAATCACCTTTGAAATTCAGCATCCTGGTTTATATGGTAAATAAAGCGGTTTGTATAGTCATTGACATTTTTGTTTCCATAATAAAGTGGTTTTGTTAATTAATGACAATGTTTAATTATCAAATATGTTTTATAGACATCAAATTTAACTGCGTTTCAATCAGCTTGAATACTATACTTAACATCAAGATAACCTGTTCTTGAAATGTAAACACGCTAATATCCAAAACCTGTTCTTGAAATGTAAACACGCTAAAATCCAACTTTCATAAATGAAAACGGAGGACGGATTAAAGTGTAGGCATTTTTTTTTTCTCTTGTTGATATTCTTTAGAATTCTTACGTATACTCATGATCTGCATGCTTTGCGAATAAACAAATTCATAAATAAACAATATATATGTACGTATCAAAAAATAAAAATTGAATGTTAAAGTTCTCTGTGTATTTCATTGGCATGTTTTCGTAATGCATGTTTGTGTATGATGGACAGTATATAAAAGCTCTTTCGCCATCAGTAGATGATAAACGTTTACTTCTGAGACAAAGGATAACAGTTTTATTAGTTAAGAAACATGGGCAAACTTGTTTTCTGTCTGTTATTACTTCTTTGTTTAACGACTGGAGGTAAGCGCTTTAACATAATCGTATTATTCTAAACCGGTGAAGAAGGCTAGCTAGTGTATTGTCTGGTTTTGCTGGTACTCTGTGAAAAGTTATTGCTATATATTAACAGAACTGCTTTCGGACCATTACATAAAGTTTTGCATATTTTGTGATATTTCACGACCACTACATCTATAATTAGAACTGTACATTGATTGCAATCGAGCAGTACAAGAGTTCAAAAGCCATTTGGAACAGTTTCAGTATATTTTTGTTTAAATTTATTACCAATGTCTTACTTGTACCATTTTATATCCCATTGAATAAAAATAAAACAGAGATCCTTTAAGGGCAGTGAGCATATTTTCGAGAAAGGTGATGGGCCATACCGCAGTTTCGGCTATTCAAGCTTCGTCAGTGACCCTTTAGATTTGGCAACATGGAGCCAAAGAAAGTTACATTAATTTTTCAACTTTAAGCAGGCTAGTCGATACAAAGACTAGTATAATCAAACAGGGGCCAAATATATTGAATGTTGGTTAGAATATGAATCTAAACCGATAATAATTGTCTGATTTCTCAAAATATCCTCTCTGATCTCAAAGGACCAACAGGAAAATATAATCTGCACTATGGATGATGTACGGGGAGACTTTTTAGGGCCGCCACACGACACAACACCAGCTGCAGTAATAGCAAATAAAAATAAAACAGAGATCCTTTAAGCAGTGAGCGTATTTTCGAGAAAGGTGATGGGACATACCGCGGTTTCGGCTATTCAAGCCTCGTCAGTGACCCTTTAGATTTGGCAACATGGAGCCAAAGAGAATTACAGTAATTATATCCCATTGAACACTCTTTCTTTGATGCTGGGACTAAACGTAAACTGTTCTAAACACTAACGTAGTTACAGATGAAACCAATTGTTCCGCTCGTTATCTGTAAAAACGCTTATGTATATGAAACTGTTATATAACAAAACAATTGTAGTAATTGGATATAGTGTGATATCCAAAAGAAACTACCATATTGACCTCGGTTTCGCCTCCCTCAAAGCCTAAATGGTCCATAACGTATAGTATAAGATGTTGTTACACGTGCAGATTCGACCTTTTGTAAGGAGCATTGGAGTGACAGTGATTTAAAAAAGTACAAGTAGACAAAGATCAGGAAAAGGCGCAATCAGAAAAAGACTCCCACTCCAAAAACCAAGGTGGGAAAAAAACAAACTAACAATCAGGTACTTATACCATGAAAACATTTCGTAAGCCGAATGAGCAGCTATTTTCCCAATAGGTGGCCACTCAGTTACCTTAACTTAACTAAAAATATGCAAACATACATAAGGCGCCAACAGCACAAAAATATTTTAAACACCAAGACATAAAACAAAAAGAACCACCACAGAAGTATCGACTTGGAACGATCAGTAACACAAAGTTACTGGCGGGTTTAAATCGATTTTACACGGCCGTAACCTCACCCTCAGCTTCATAAAGCTACATAGACAAAGGCAAAATAGATGTTTAGCCTGAATGGTAACAACAATATAGAAATTCCAATTGGAACTGACAACAACGTATACAGTTGTATATTTGGCTATATGGCTTATGATATCGAGTCGATCAATTTCTTATCATCACCTCAGGTCTGGGATGGGTGGCTAAATTTAGAATTTGGTCAAGAGAGAAAAACAATGTCACCGAAATAGTGGTTAAAACATCAAATATGGACGGAAATAGAGATTTTGTAACTGTTATTTTTTCTTCAGGCATTTGCCAGTCATGCCAGTCTTATAGGGACTGTCCTTGGAGACACAGTTGTATTCTTAGAAGGGTCAGAGTATGTCTCAGATACGGATATAGAACAAGGGGAACATGTGTAAATGAGTGCCCTGGAGGTACGTATTGCCTTTTATGTTAGATATGCAAATTAAATTCATTTTATCCAGCCCTGAAAACATTGGCAACATCATTATAATATATTTTTGCGTTTATCTGGTGGTACCGGTTTACCTTTGTCATTATAAAGCAAGGCGCCTAACGGGTATTAACTCGATTCCGGTAACATTTTGGAAACAGGAGGACATATGAGAGACGATACATGTATAACAAAACAAGTGAAACAATAAAGCAACAAATTAAAATAAAATCGTATCCAGACAAAGCTTACAACCATCTGCTTACTGTATACCGCTTCGAAGGCTTAAGTCTGTCTGATGAAACCATCCATACATATAAACCTTAGTTGTTTCTTTGGGTGGTTATATTTTAAAGCACATTTCGCATGCCGTGACATCCAATGTTGCATAGCAGTCCCAGAATATGGCGGCAACGTTCAGACATAATCGTAGCTGTTCACTGGGACGTTAAGTAACAAATCAAACAAACAAACAAACAGATTATAAGGTATGATAAATCACTATAAGAAATCACTGATAACTACATCACGTAAACATGTTCATGAAATATTTACTCCCTTATACCTCACTTTACTTTAGTAAAACTGGGGTTAATAGGGATGTACCTATTTTTATCCAAAACGCAGATTGTTGGTATACGTTAGAACCGCTCAGAACCGCCTCGGTGAGGCAGCTCTAAGGTGAACCCACAATCATGTTGCTGATGAAAATTTTCATTTTTAGAACTTTAAAATTCTATGAATATTACATGGACATGATTTCTTGATGAAAAAAGAAAGAAAGAAAGAAAAAAAAAAAAAGAAAAAAAAAAGACAGATATAAGATAAGATAAAAGGCTACTAGAAATCATTGTTAAAAGGCTGTTTAAATTTCAGGTCCACCCTGTCCATAATATGGTAGTCCCAGGCACCACCGTCGAAAGAATAGAAGAAACCATTACCAAAACACGCATAAGGAATATTAAAAAATGCAAAATACTTGAAGTTTAGTACATTTATATTTCTTATTGTTGCTAAAAACGCGAAATTTGGTGAAACGTAAGAACCACCTCGGTGAAGCGGATGTTTCGAGTAACTATCCACAATTTATGCTTGGAGAAGAAAAATAAAGTAGTTTCAAATATTTGGTGTTTAAAATATTTTTGTGCTGTTGGCGCCTTATGTATGTTTGCATATTTTTAGTTAAGTTAAGGTAACTGAGTGGCCACCTATTGGGAAAATAGCTGCTCATTCGGCTTACGAAATGTTTTCATGGTATAAGTACCTGATTGTTAGTTTGGTTTTTTCCCACCTTGGTTTTTGGAGTGGGAGTCTTTTTCTGATTGCGCCTTTTCCTGATCTTTGCCTACTTGTACTTTTTCAGTTTACATCATATAGAAGTGGTGCTTAATGTGGTAGACATTTCATTTATCCTGAATCCCTTGTCATTACGAAAACATGCCCATGCAATCAACAGAGATCTTTTGAGCTTTTAAAAATTGAAAATTTTGTTGGTAAATTTTGTTGGTAAATTTTTGCTATTTTTCTTATTTTTGCTCAAAACATAGATTGTGGGTACACGTTAGAACCGCCTCGGCGAGGCGGTTCTAACGAGTACCCACAATCTATGTTTTGGAGCAAAAATAAGAAAAATAGGTATACCCCTGCATTCCCCAGTTTTGCTATATAAAAGTGGGGTATGAGGGGGTATACATTCATTTCACGGACATGTTTTCCTGATGTCATAGTATCAATGTAAGCCATGCATCACATTGCAGTATTTATATGATTATTATTCAACAATGTCCAAATAAACCTTAATACATTTATTATTTCTTCCATATACCTTTCAGACTATAAAGTATACTCAAAATAATCTAAGGAACAGACATTCAATCAATATATTTTGTGAATGTGAAATAATTGATTTTATCATATGATGTACACAGTAATACACTTTCATTAGACACACTGACAAATAACAGCTAAAAAGTTAAACGCACCGGACAACTTCACTTGTCTCACTTGTCATTGAACATCAAATCACGTTACACCCCACCCCCGCAAAAAACACGGGTTTCTCGTGGTGGGTGGGGTATTATTGTTATAAAAAATATATATTGTTTCTCAACATAATGACCTTAAATGTCAACTTAATGATGACCGTCCTCCTCAAGCTAACGTTGAAGAAACTCTCGCTTCCTACTTTGAACATTATTTGGACATCTCTACAGATAGTTCCACACCATTCCAGTTGATTTGATTTTAGGAAAACGTGCTAGCCAATCGATAAGCTGAACTCACTCATCAGGAAAACATGTCCGTGTATAGCTCGGCAAATAGGTCACTGTATGGGCGTTACCTTATGAATACGTTATTGGGTATGGTCTACTTTTGACCTAGGTAAAAGCTAAAGGTATACAGTTGAAAGACTCAACTCACATGTTGTCCGTTAGAATGAAAATCCGAGTTTGTCTAGTTTACTGGATTGGACAAAATAGGTAGCTGATCTTTAACGGTAAAATATGTGACAGCGCTCTAGGCTGACTGAATTAGACTTTTCTATTATCTCCCTACTTGAACAGATGGACTAGCCGACCACGCCCAGATATGAATATTAAAGTTGCCGCCCATACAGTGACCCATTTACCGAGCTATAATATATACACCCCTTAAACACCACTTTTACATAGCTGAACCGGGGTACGCAGGGGTATACCTAATTTTCTTATTTTTGCTCTAAAACATAGATTGTGGGTACTCGTTAGAACCGCCTCGGCGAGGCGGTTCTAACGGGTACCCACAATTTATGTTTTGAGCAAAAATAAGGAAAATAGCAAAACTTTTCTTCTGAAAAGTTTCATTTTTTAACAGCTTAAAAATCTTTATATACTGCATGGCCATGTTTTCGTAATGCTTGCATTCAAGGAACACAGTAACCACTCAAGCTCTCATTGTCTACCATGCAGGATAATAAACGATGATGCCTATACATGTATTAGTCAACGATCCGCTCTAGTTTATGCATATCTACGTGTAGTTATCATAACATATTTCATCGCACACCAGTGTCTATGGTCCGCATTTGTCTGACGTCACTAACGACGCCTTCTGTCAATGACGTCCAGAAACCTTTCTGCACTTCCGACCACAATATAGGCCTCAAATGAACCAGTAAAATGTTTGATGTCAATATGAATTTTTTTCTATATTGTGGGTCACATGGGAGGCCACAGCGTGTCTGCGTGCATTATTACAACCTTTTGAAGACAATTCTTCAACAACTAATTAAATGTTTTCAACCGCTGCAGAAGTTGAGGGTGAGGTTAGGCTAGACAGAATATTTCCATCGGTGTTTCGTTATACTCCACACCGACGCGAACGGCTTGCATTGCCCGTTAGTTGAAAGTCAAAAATCAACAAGAACAGCAAAAAAAGGAAATACTGTGTTAAGTAAGGTCTCTTTCAACATATATGACATGAGAACCGACCATTTTAATGCAACGAATACTTTGGGTTGTTTATTTGCCATATTTCTTCAAAGAAAACGCTACACACGTGACTATAAATAGATCACATCAAACTAAAAGTAGAAACAAACAAGTTGGCTTCTTTAAAAAGAATCCAATAGAAAGGTCTGCTGCTAGTTGATAGAGGTGGTTCACTAGTAAAACATTTTAAAGATTTCAGAGGAAACAAGAAATTGGTTGCAAGCAAGGCTTACAGTATACATGTACCTACCAGCCCACCGCAAGGTGAAACTTTTTTTTTTTGAATTGTAAACCCTGTTTGCTAGTTAAAAAGTATTTTAACGGCGTCAAACTTCTTCTCAGAGCTGTAGTTTATCAATATTCTTAACAATGTTTTTTTTTCTTCTCCAAAAAAAAAAATCTTCAATATGTCTGAAAACTCTAGGAGGAGTTGATTTCACAAAGTAGGCACTATATCCCATTATTCAATTTGTAAAGTGAACGAAAATCGGCTAAGTTTAAATCACTGTAAAATTGCTCAAAATAGTTTTTTCATCAAGAAAAATCTTCATGCACATTTACAGTATGGCTGAAAGCTAACAGCAAAGTATTAAAAGGATACAATGAAAAGTCTAGAAGGAGTTGATTTCACAATGTAGGCAGGACATGCCATAGTTCAGTATGTAAAGTGAACGAAAATAGGCCAAGTTCAAACGCTATAAAATTGTTAAAAATTATTTTTTTTTCACCAAGAAAAATAGTCATGCACAGCTTCAATATTAGATCAGCTGGCTAACCTGCACTCAGATCTAACGGTTTACCGATGGAAATATTCCGTCTACTTCAATATGTCTGACGCTCGTGATTTGATCTGCTTTACTGAACTGACCTTCAAACAGTGAATTATTACTCAACAATTCACTGCTAGAGCTGATATATTTCTTTAACAACACTGCGTTTGGTACCTCACAGCTGATTGCTACACAGACAATACATTTCCTCTAATTTCACAATAAAATGTGTCGTCTGTACACCCTTACTTGTGTCAGGCCTAGTTGAAGATGATCTGCAGCTTTGTTTTGGCATATGCCAAATGCTGGTTGCTCTTGACCAACCCAAAGCATTTTGGACAACTTTGCTAAGGTAAATTGAAAATGACATTATTTAGCCGCGGCACCCGGAAACCAATCTTGTAGTTTCTGACCAGGTCCGACACACCGGCTTGTACAGCACTGAAGATACCAAAGTACCTGCTTTGTGTAGAGGCCGTGGTTAGATAACTAGTTCATAATATATTCGCCGTACATTGTTCAAACCTGTGTCAAGGAGTTATCCGCATCGCATGATCTTTATGAGCATTCCTGTCATTTTCGAGAAGGTTATCCGAGTAACACGAGTAGCAAGTCCTAACAGCTCGAGTACCACCCGAGTTCCTTTAATATGCATGCGCACCTACGTCATGTGCATGCGTATTACTATAACTCAGGTGCAACTCAAAACATGACAATAACGCACATACAAGTCATGTATGTAATATGAATATTGTACGTCTATAGAGCATCACAGTCATAGTCAGTTATGACATCTGAGACGGTATGAGATAGAAGTAGAAAATTATGCCACAGTGATGCAGGCTGCTTTGAGTGAAAAAAGGCCATATCTCGAAATTGCACTACAGTGACAGCCAAACAATATTTATTTCGACGCTTTATTTATTATTTTTTTTTTACTTTAAAAATGCTTGTGGGGCGCCAACCCAGGAATGCTGGCTCTCCACTGTGCTTTGTACAGCGGACACCGAAGTAGATTCTACCATAGATGGCACACCTCGTTTGAACCCACGAATCCCTTCACCAATCCCCAGTGCCAGAATAAATGCCCAAAACCAAACAATTATAACCCTAACATAATTTTGAACAATATATGTAGTGTATATAAACATAGCGCCGGAAATGTATACACTAAGCGGGTCGGTGTTGCGGCTTGTTGGTGAACTGTCTTGTATTGCTGCGTATTGGATTCTGTACAGTGAATTTGGACTGGTTTCTTGTACGACGTCAGCGATGGCCAATTTAGATGTAAAATAAATAGAACCGGCCCAAAAGTTACTGCATTTAAGGTGAACACAGTGGAAAGGTCTTAGGACCTTTCCAATAAAGTCGAAAGTTTTTGTTTCCGTGTAGTTTCAAATATTAGTGCATTTTGTTTCCCTGTAGTTTCCGTGCATAATTAGTGTCAGCTGTAGATATATGCCTCTGGTACATATGCATATACATGTATACTCAGTACACAAAGAAACGCAAAAGGTATATTTTCTGTCATAACTTGTACAATTTTAAAGAAATTGTAGTGAAGTGGTGCTTAATGTGGTAGACATTTCATTCATCCTGAATCCCTTGTCATAGTATCAATGTAAGCTATGCAACACATTGCAGTATTTATATGATTATTATTCAACAAATGTCCAAATAAACCTTAATTCGTTTATTATTTCTTCCATATACCTTTCAGACTATTAAGTTTACTCAAAATAATCTAAGGAACAGACATTCAATCATATATTTTGTGAATGTGAAATAATTGATTTTATCATATGATGTACACAGTAATATATTTTCATTAGAAACACTAACAAGTAACAGCTAAAAAGTTATAAGCACCGGACAACTTCACTTGTCATTGAACAACACATCTCGTTACACCCCCAGCAAAAAAAAATTCTCGTGGTGGGTGGGGTATTATTAAGGCTTGTAAAGGGTATTTTGGGATACGGGATATTGGCCTATTTTTAAAGGATACTGGGATATTTGGGTTTTCATTATTATTTTGGGATATAGGATATTCAGGAATTTTGGGATATGGGATATTGGAATTTATTTTGGGATACGAGCTAAATTAATTTTTGGATATGGGACATATTGGACGGTTTATTTTGGGATATGGGATATTGCCTACCCCGCTAACCAAGCCTCACTATTGTTATAAAAAAATATATATTGTTTCTCAACATAATGACCTTAAATGTCAACTTAATGATGACCGACCTCCTCCAGCTGACGTTCAAGAAACTCTCGCTTCCTACTTTGAACATTATTTGGACATCTCTGCAGATAGTTCCACACCATTCCAGTTGAGCTGATTTCAGGAAAACGTGCTAGCCAATTGATAAGCTGAACTCACTTGCATTCAAGGAACACAGTAACCACTCAAGCTCAGTGTTATCGTAAACTCCTTGTTTACCATGCAGGATAATGAACGATGATGCCTATACATGTATTACTTAATACTTCCGTGGTAGTTCTTATTTTCTTATGTCTTGGTGTTAAATTTTATGCTGGTTGCATTCATATTTTAGTTAAGTTTGCAACTGAATGGCCGCCTATTGGGAAATCGCGACTTACTCGGCTTACGATGTGGTATAAGTACCTGATTGTTAATTTAGATTTTTCTAACCTGAGTTTGTTTGCAAGTGGGAAAGCCTTTCTGACTATGCAATTTTCTGACCATTGCCTACCTTTTATCTTTCTTTATCACCTGGTCACAAGAACGAATGCTGATTGTATCCTTACTCTAACCATAAAGGTAAAAATAGAAACTGCCAGTTTTGGAGAAATGTATGGTGTCATGTTCACCGACAAGTTTAAGTTATGATTAATTTTATTTTATTTTTTATTCAGTTTTACGTCCCTTTCAAGCTTTTCCACTCATATCGAGACCGAATAAATCGGAAGGTGGGGCGAAAACCGGAGTACCCGGGGAAAAACCACCTGACACACCCGAAAGCAGAACTTGGCTTGTGAATTCTGCCCCGTGCGAGGCGCGAACCCACAGCGGTGGTATGATCGAATGATCAAGAGAACTGAAGTCAGCGACCTTAACCACTCGGCCACGGGGACCGCAAAATGATTAGTTTTAAGACCGAATAAATCGGAAGGTGGGGCGAAAACCGGAGTACCCGGGGAAAAACCACCTGACACACCCGAAAGCAGAACTTGGCTTGTGAATTCTGCCCCGTGCGAGGCGCGAACCCACAGCGGTGGTATGATCGAATGATCAAGAGCACTGAAGTCAGCGACCTTAACCACTCGGCCACGGGGGCCGCAAAATGATTAGTTTTAAGATTTTGGATACGTATAGGTTAGGTTATCCATTGTGTGTTAATTATACATTAATTTCTGAAAATCTATAAAATAAGACATTAACGCGATTGTTCTCAAGTTACGCATCGTCGATGACGTATTAGACATTTTTCACTTTTGAACGTAAATGTTGCTGGCGCGTGCGGTTACGATTTTCGGTGTGATGGGGGATGACTCGTGAGGGCATATTTGTGACGATGACGAGGGGCGATATGAAGACTTACTTGGTCAAAACTACCAATAGCCTAACGGAGACCAATTAAACAAGACAGGCAAAAAAGAAATAATCCACGACATCTTACTCTGTAGCTCAGTAGGTAGCATGTATGGAATAAAACCAAAAGGTCCTGGGTTCGAGTCCGGCAAGAACAAATATATTTTCTCTATTCTTAATTGCTTCCTTTTTTCGCCCCTGTGACAATATAGCTTAGAAAATGAAAAAGAAAAGAAAAGAAAAAAATGCAAGCATCACAAAATGCACTGCTGCATTTAATACTAAAATCGTAAATTTGTGGATTAAAGTGTGTAGTGAGAAGGCAGTCCGCACGTATAGGTTTTTCACTAAGTCTTGTTGTTTTTTCACCGATTTAAGCCGGTAGCTTGATCGTAATTATCGGCAGAAGAGCGGACCCGCGACCGATCCTCACGTCAACATTTATTTTCTGAAGTCTGGTACAGATAATGCGGCTAGGATAAGTTGACCGCCTTTAATGACTTAGCGGCCCCCGTGGCCGAGCGGTTAAGAGCGCTGTTTCTTAATCACTCGTCCATCTCACCGCTGTGTCTCGTGTGTGTTCGAGCCCCACACTGGCCACATATGATACAAGCCATGTTCAACTTGCGGGAGTGCCAGGTGGTTTTTCTTAGGGTACTCACGTTTTCACCCCACCTACTGATTGGTGAGCTGAAATAATCTTGAACGGGACGTAAAACTGAACTAAAATGCGCAAGACGATAAATCAAATAGTATAGTGTACATGTTCAGGTATATGTATATCTGTGTTTATTAGATGTAAAACTACAGTTTCACGTGCTGTCTCGTGAGCGAACATTATTCATTCTGTTTATATTTCAAACAGATTATCAGCTTGGTGTCGAAGTTTCGTTCATTCGACAGTCATCTGCATGCCATACGAAGTGCGATGGAGGCAACATCCTACATGTAGATACATTACGCCAAGCCACACTACTAATTTTATTTATTGTATACCTTCAACAGTAATTCAGCCATATCCAGTGTGCTGGTTACGATGTAGTAAATTAATTTGGCAAGACATAAGTTTTCCTTTTGATCCATACTTATTCTGTATGATATTGTATGCGTGTTGTTTACCTGGTTGAATTCAAATACATATGATTAAAATCAAACTAACACAATATTATTTTTATGAGTAGCTAAAGTGTTTCCATAAAGGACTCTATGTCGTAGTGGTTCAGTCAGTCGCCTCGTAAAACGGGCCGCGCGTTCAGTTCAACGCGTAACTCCGTCTTTCGGGCGAGACCAAGGTCCAGTATGTAAATAGTTGTTATTTGCACGCGAGACCCCGAATATTCCTCGTTATATGGTTTACATTAAGCATGCATGCATGATGGAATATAAATGCATTTTTTTTCTTATAGGCGCGAGTAACATCGAAGAAGTTTTGCTTTCTTTTAAAATCTAATCAGGGCCCAGAATTACACTACGCCCACCTTAGTGAGGATGTGAAATTTAATTGTATCGATTCCAGGTTCTTCTATTCTTACTTGATTACAGATAAGGGTCTCATTGTCATCATTTCTGATCATAATTTCGTTTTTATACAATTTTCGCCCCGTTAAAGATTATTTTAGTTCATATAAGTCAGTAACAAGGGGGGGGGGGACCCTGAGAAAACGACTTGGCACACCCACAAGCAGAATTTGGTTTGTGTCACCTGTGATTGTAAGACTGACCAATTGGGCAGCAACCTACGACGAAGTGTTCATTGTCTTTGTGATGGTTGTTGCCAAAGCAATATTGCTTTTTTCAATTACTCTATTTTATCACATGTTGTGTGATGTTGCATCAATCTTTGCTGTAAGGAATTTTGTTGTATCGCAGGCATTTACGATGGTGCTGACATTGATAGACAATTCCTGAATATACAATATTCATGTACAGTATATCACGCAGACATTTTACGTGCTCAATTTACCTGCTTTTTATATGTAAACAAACGAAACGACATCCGTGAACCTAATATTGTGCTGTGTTTGGCTGTTGAATTTTGTCCCACGGCCCTTCGAAAAAAAAAAACACAAAAAACAAAGATTTTATCAAGCAGGATCAGTTATCAAACCACATTGCTGCTTTACAAGCCGAAATCAGTTAGTGTTAACGGCATGTGTTCGTCCTTTTAAACCAGGGACCGCGGGTTTGATCCCGGGATCCTTAAGTCTGTCGGATGATACTATAAACTGATATCTCGTTTCAACATAATGGCCTTTGCTGTTGGATAAACGTTAAACCTCAAATCAACAAACCAATTAAATTTATTATTTACGTAAAATAATTTAATTCTGATTGAGTAAGAAGCTTATGTGCATTTATGCTCGCCCGGTTCCGGACGCAAAAAATGCCCATATGAGTAAGGTTAAGAATGATCAAGGTGTTGTACATGTAGCTCTGTCGTCAGCATGTGTAATACATGTGCACTAAAATGGTGCCATGTATCTTGACGCTAGCATAACAAAACCTTAACAAGCAGTATACAGTGTTTATAAAGTTGTAAAAAATGAAAATTTTCAGTTCAACATTTTTATCTTTTTATTTTGCTCAAAACATAGATTGTTGGTACACGCTAAAACTACCTCGCAGAGGCGGTTCTAACGAGTACTCACAATCTGTGTTTTTAGATGCATGGTCATCCTAAGTTGACCTTGCCGTAAAATAGGTCAATATCATCCGTGGGTCATGATTTAGGCCATGTATAAACTTTGTAGATGCTTAATGCCAAGTTTTAAAATCATAGGCCTACTGGTTCTGAAGAACATTTTAAAGGTTTTTGCAGTTTTTTGTCATGGCGGCCATTTATACAATCTTTCGTTCCCTTTCCATGAAGTGTGGCTTTGATCGGCCATGCGGTTGCAGAGATGTTTGAATATTGGTCATATGCATGCATATAGCCCACGGGCAGGAGCAGACAAACACCTGGGGACTAAATGTTTTCATGAACATAAATCTTAAGTACCTTTGCATCCTCATCGTGAGTTTCCACCCATTTTATTACATTTAACTTATTTTCGCCATTTAAATGCATGGGTGGCCTAAGTTGACCTTGCCATAAAATAGGTCATGGTCATCCCAGCATTATGATGTATACCAACTTTGTAGAACTCTATTGCCTAATGCTTCAAACTTAGTTTCAAAATCATAGGACTTCTGGTTCTGGGAAGAAATTGTTTTAAAGGTATTTGCTATTTATAGCTATGGCGGCCATCTTAGTCATGTGACCTGGGTCATTTATGCAAACTTTCGTTCACCCTTCCTAAGAATGCTCAGCAAGCAGTTTAACTTTGGTTTGCCATTTGGTTTCAGAGGAGAATATCATGGAAATTGTTGACGGACGACGTCGGACGGACGACGGGGCATGGTCATCCTATAAGCTCGCTTTTTAAGCCGAAGGGATCATGTGAGCTTAAAATAGGTATACCCATGCATACAGAAGTTTTGCTGTATAAAAGTGTGGTCCATGGGGTATTTACGGACATGTTATCCTGATATGGATAACCGACCATGCTTGAGATGACTTGAAATATGTCAAAACGTTGTACGGCGTAGAATAAAAAAACTGCACATAAAATTAAACATCAACTTATGTGTAAATCATGCCATGTATACATGTATAAAGTTTACTGTGTGTTCACGAAAAACACGTGAAAATGTAGCTTAGCAGAACCAATGTACGTATATACATAAGCCAGTATGTAAAATGTCACATGGCGATAACAAATAGTTGATATTGGTTTTTCCCACCAACAGTTATGATCATATGAAGACGGGACCTCGGTTTATCGAACGAGCGACGCCTAGTTATACACACGAGTGTCTAAAATAATCGAATTCTGCATTTGAAGCTGTTAAAATGGAGGAATTTTTATCGCGCCAAGCATTTGTAAAACCGACTCGCATTGAACGAGTAACGCATCTTTAAGGATGTTGTATGGGACATCTTTGTCTTCGCTTCGGGAAATACACCCGGGTTTCACCTAATTAGAGCCAAATTGTGTAGCGTTTTTAAATTGAAATTTGCACTCAACATACCGTATTATGTTTATCTATTCCTTGAGACTCGACACACAATATCCAGATGTCACATTGCAACGCATTTTGACCTTAAAGCATGTCCAAGCACATGCTTGAATTTATTTGTGGTCACAAAATGTTTGAAACACACCCTATGATACCATGACACAGACATTACCATATATATGCATCAACAAACACAGAAGGCAAACATGGCAAAGGAAGTTTTTGTTTGACTTCACGCTTAACGTCCCAATCAAAAGCAAAGGTCATGTCGGGACATTGCCTCCATTTTATGGGACCATTACCCAAAGTGAGGATGTCATGACATCCAACAAGTGCTTCAAATATAACCATCTAACTAAGCCACAAAGGCTTATATGTATGGATGGTTTGATTTGAACCACTTTTCCTGTGCTGGCTCAAACCAGAGCGGTATACCAGTAATCAGCTGGTCAGTCAGAAGCGTGTAAGCTTTGCATGGAAGCACAAACAGCCCATCTATTTCTTTAGGCCCCATGCACTATTTTGTTGTCATTTTGATTGAATAATACATCAGCCATGTGAGGAGACTGTAGCAGCATATGATGGCTTTGCGCCAATGCAACGCGCTACAAATGTGATATTTGGTGAATGATAAAAACCTGAAGTACAAAAATGCATGTTCATTGAGTGTGTTTAATGTTTAATATTGAAGAGTATACAATATTACCGAGTTGATTTTGGGTGATATGATCTTCAAATATTGTTAAAATACAATGTACAGTCGAGTTTCCGGTTACGCAAAGTTCCCGACTCCGGAAATCCTTATTAAAAACATGGTTAAACATGTATTACCAGTACCTTCAAAACAAATAATCAGTTTTTGTTCTCTTGACAATTTTCTAAACATTGCATTATCCAATAAATATATGTGAATGAGTTCACTCACACCAATCTTTTATCTTTAGTAGCTTTTTGCATGTCAAATTTTATGACATCTGATGTTACAGTTACAGCGGGTTTTTTTTTTGTCAACGAAAACGATACACAAACGAAATGAAAACCAAGCCAAAACGGACCATAAACCAAACGAAAACACCAAATAACGGTCGTTTAAAACGCGTTTTATCCGTTTTTAAAAAACCCTTATCGTTCAGCCAATAATAACTGTTTATTAGCGTTTCGCTAAAAACGATTGTAAAACTAACTGAAATAAATCGTTTTATTGCCCAGCCAATGAAAAATCGATCGTTTAAAACGTTTACCAATCAATAAGGGAAACGATTTATCGATAACCAATAATCGCCATTTACAGGTAAGACCGTTTAATCGGATAACCAATGATATATCGATCGATAAAAGCGTTACCCAATCAAATATCTGACCCTCCGTTTACCTTCACATTGTCCGAGTTTTTGATTTGTTTTATTTTATTTCAGGAGCGTAATAACTTAGCGCACATATCTACGTTGTTTTCTCGCCCATGCCTTTTTCAGTCATCGGTCAGCATTTTAAAGACGTTATTCATTCATTTATTCCATCTATTTTGACACATGTTATATTTCCTTGATGCTTAGTTCGATGACTAATTCTAAAATGATTTTCATTGCCGAGTCTAGGAATAAGTAAGCAAGTTCACTTACGTTCAGTAAAACTCGGGGGGGGGGGGGCTGTAAGTGCACATCAGGCACAAGCCTTCGTGTTTGTATTCGTAATGCAATGAAATAAGGCAAAGTAATTGAAATAGAGGACGAACAATTGACTTGAACGGTGACACGCGTTCTAAAAATAACACATTGAGAGTCGGCGTTATTTTATCCACTTTTATTGCTCGATTGTCGAGGTGTTAGATAATAGGCAAAACTTATTTACACAAGTTTTATGACTAACATGAGCCACGAAATTTGTTTCCTTTTAATTACTCATTGTGTCGCATGTTTTCATGAATGAATGAAATTTATTTAGAGAAACATGGCTTTACTTTGTAGTTTGTGTATGATTCCTGTTTTTATAATTTTCAACGGTTAGTGGGTTTTGCACATTTTATTTACGCGTCGTCTCGCATGTTTTTGTACATTTTATTTACCAAACACGGCTTTGCTTTGAAGTTTGTGTGTTACTTCTGTTTTGATATAATTTCTATCATATTTTATTAACGCGCCCCCTGCTTTTTTCGTGTATACATGAATCTAAAGGAAAGAAATTATTAAGACATACATGGGCGGCTTTACTTTGTATTTTTGTTATAATTTCTATCGTTAGTTATTTTGCACATTTTATTTACGCATCGTCTTTCATGTTTTCGTACATGCATGTATCTAAAGCAATGAAATTACTTAGACCAAAATGGGCTTACTTTGTAGTTTGTGTATTTTGTACTTTTAATATAATTCATATCGTTGTTTGTTTTGCACATTTTATTTACGCGTCGTGTCGCATCATGGTTTTTGTATATAGATGTATCTTAAGGAATGAAATTATTAACAAACATGGCTTTACGTTGTATTTTTTATGATTTCAATCGTTAGTTATTTTGCGTATATACATGAATCTAAAGGAATGAAATTATTAAGACATACATGGGCGGCTTTACTTTGTATTTTGTTTTATAATTTCTATCGTTCGTTATTTTGCACATTTTATTTACGCGCCGTCATGCATGTTTTCGTACATGCATGTATCTTAAGGTATGAAATTATTTAGACGTTTTTTTGTAATTTTGTATTACGTATTTTTCAAAATAATCTATATCGTTAGTTTGTTTTGCATATTTTATTTATGCGTCGTGTCGCATCATAGTTTTCGTATATACATGTATCCAAAGGAATGAAACTATTAACAAACACGGCTTTGCTTTGAAGTTTGTGTGTTACTTCTGTTTTCAGTATAATTTCTTTCATATTTTATTTACGCGTCGCCCTGCTTTTTTTTTCGTGTATACATGAATCTAAAGGAATGAAATTATGAAGATATACATGGGCGGCTTTACTTTGTAGTTTTGTTATAATTTCTATCGTTAGTTATTTTGCACATTTTTTACGTATCGTCTTTCATGTTTTCGTACACGCATGTATCTATTAAAAGGATTGAAATTATTTAGACAAACACGGGTTTACTTTGTAGTTTCTGTATTATACGGTATTTCTGTTATAATTTATATCATTAGTTTGTTTTGCACATTTTATTTATGCGTCGTGTCGCATCATGGTTTTCGTATATACATGCATCCAAAGGAATGAAATTATTAACAAACACGGCTTTGCTTTGAAGTTTGTGTGTTACTTCTGTTTTGATATAATTTCTATCATATTCCCTGCTTTTTTCGTGTATACATGAATCTAAAGGACAGAAATTATTAAGACATACATGGGCGGCTTTACTTTGTATTTTTGTTATAATTTCTATCATATCATTACAGAAACATCTCCGTTTGCACAATGTATTCCATAAATCAACTGATTTTGATTGTATTTTTGCATTAATTACACTTGTTGTTCATAAAATCATGTATTTTGAGTATCTGTTATGATCACCTCATCGATTCGATGATAACAGATACCCACAATATAGGATTTTATGGATTACTATTAAAAATTGATCATTTCATACCTACCCCTGATTTCCCTCATTTTTACTATATGTAAGGTGCAAATCTGGGGTAGCTTTCATACGGAGATGTTTCAAGTTGCATCAGGAAAACATGTCCGTGTAAAGTATACCCCCTCAAACCCCACTTTTACATAGTAAAAATGGGGTATGCAGGGGTATACCTATTTTCTTATTTTTGCTCCAAAACATAGATTGTTGGTACTCGTTAGAACCGCCTCGGCGAGGCGGTTCTAACGTGTACCCACAATCTATGCTTTGAGCAAAAATAAATGTTCCTATGAAAATTATCGATTTTTGACCTGAAAAATTACTGTATATCGTCATACGGGCATGTTTTCGTAATGGTTAGTTATTTTGCACATTTTATTTACGCATCGTCTTGCATGTTTTCGTACATGCATGTATCTAAATGAATGAACATGGGTTTACTTTGTAGTTTGTGCATAATGTATTTTTGTTATTATTTATATCGTTAGTTTGTTTTGCACATTTTATTTATGCGTCGTGTCGCATCATGGTTTTTGTATAATTATGTATCCAAAGGAATGAAATTATTAACAAACACGGCTTTGCTTTGAAGTTTGTGTTACTTCTGTTTTGATATAATTTAATAATTTATACCATATTTTATTTACGCGTCGTCCTGCGTTTTTCGTGTATACATGAATCTAAAGGAAAGAAATTATTAAGACATACATGGGCGGCTTTACTTTTTATTTTTGTTATAATTTCTATCGTTAGTTATTTTGCACATTTAAGTTTACGCATCGTTTTGCATGTTTTCGTACATGCATTTATCTAAAGGAATGGAATTATTCAGACAAACATGGGTTTACTTTGTAGTTTGTGTATTATTTCTTTTTTATAATTTCTGTCGTTAGTTTGTGTTTAACGTCTTATTTACGTGTCGTCTCGCATGTTTTCATAATTGTATCTAAAGGAATGAAGCTATTTAGACAAGCTTTACTTTGTGGTTTGTGCATTATTTTTTTAAAAGAAAAATCGATAGTTTGTTTTGTACATTTTATTCGGGATAAGCATCAATGTTCTTTACGCATTAAAGATAGATAAATAAAATCAGCTGAATGCAACCTGTGACTACAAAAATGACACGTGTCTTAAAACAACTAGAAACTGTCGGCTTTCTTTTATCGTGATTCAGGAATTTTAAATCTTTTTATTGCACCAGTTACTTTAACATGCACCAGTAAACAACAGCGAATTGCCGGCTTTTTTTTATTATATTAAAGTTTTTGCTGACGCCTTTAATCCGCAATATGTTATAACAATAGCTCATGATTTTAATCATTTGAAGTCGCATGTTCAACGGCCGCATCATGCACCGGAACAAAAATCACGTTGTCATTGATACTACTGTCGTGAACACGGCATATGAATCTTGTTATTTTTAGTTGTTAACATTTGACAGTAAATTTATCGTTTTAATCAACTGGGACAATTTACCTCAGTCAGCTAAGGGACGTTACCAAGGCGTTACCTGGAAAATTACCTGTGTAGATCAAATTTCGATTGTTTCCCATAGATTGCGATGTGCGCGATGTCCGATTTTGACACCTGAGGGACAATTACCAATATAGACCTGTGTTTTACAGGTAACTTGTGGCTAAGGCCTGGGATATATTTATGCAATTTGAGTTATATGAAATTGAAAGAAAAAGAGCCCATCATAGTAATAGTAATAAGAAATGGATGTTTCAAGGGTTCTGACCAGATTAGACGTATTCCGTCTGTGCAGTCAAAAATGCATCATGAAAACATGTCGATGCAATGAATACTCCCTTAAATCCCAAAATTATTTAGTTAAACTGGGGTATACAGGGTAACCTATTTTTTCATATTTTTGCTCCAAAGCGGTTCTAACGTGTATCCTTATTCCATGTTTCGAGCAAAAATATGAAAAAAATATCAAATATTTCCAGTGAAATGTTTCTATCATTACCGCTGAAAAAAATCTCTATATATTGCACGAGGAAGTTTTCGCAATGGGTAAACTATATTTTAATTCTTGAAATTAAAAAAAAAAATAACAATAATTTTTCATAAAATTTACCACGCATGTGCATGCTCCTTAGAATTGCAGGAGCGGACTTTGCTGTCGGTCTGGGTGCTTTTTGGAAATTAAAATACAGTAGAAGGGAGCTCCATATCGAGCGGTCCCGGGTTCGAAACCCTCATGGGGCACTGTGTTTTGTCCTTGAGCACGACGCATTAATTCCCTAGAGTAACGTTGTATGCATGGGAAGAAAGAAAGAAAACAAAACATGATGCAATTATGCAATTTATTTTTTTATGATCAGGCACGAATCGCACAATAGAGGTACAAATTGCCTGCGGGGATTCAGTGTGCATGCTAATCTTAAGAGTTCAGAGAGTGAATAGGGACCGGTCCGATGGCCTATTGTCGTTAATTTTAGTTGTGAATTGTCACTTGACAAAACTGAAGCGCCTATCACCTCGATGCAGTTATTGACACATATGTTGATTTGCACAAACACAGTCTCATGTCTTAAAATGAATTGGAATTTAGACGCATTGTTTTTCAGACTAAAAACTGTTTGTAATAAAAAAAAATCTATTTTTGTAGGTGAAAATTAGCTTCCTTCGTTTTGCGCCTAGAAATAATGCAATCTCGGAGACTCGCCAATATGTATGTACGTGTTTATGGAGCAGATATGGTGTGCAGGCTGATCGAAACATATTTTCTTATCCATATACTCAGATCTATATCCAAAGTCTTGGGTGCATCTAGTTTCTGTACTTGCGTAGAATATATAATGTTGGGCCTAGTCCTCTTTCACAGCGATTTTTTTTCTACATGTAGCTCTAAATAGATCATTTATTTTACGAAGAAAAACATACGCAAGATGCAATCTCTATTCCAAACGCTGAATTTGTCAAAATCATCTATCGTCAAGGTAATACGGCCGCAGGCCCCAGCTTTTATTGCAGGGAATGTTTATTTAAGACACGCGCCACAAGTTGATTTGAGAATGACAACCTGATTCAATGTGTGAACAATCAGTTTGGCCGCGACATAAAAAAAAATCTTGCTTAATGTTTTCACCAGCCTGTCATCAAACCAGGCCGGTTTGTGACTACATCTATGATAACGCTCTTACATCCATACATCCATTTAATGCTCTTATTTTTCCAATCCTCAGGGATTGCTTGCAATCAGTTTGTATTTTCCTATCTCTGACTACCACAACTCTTCGATACCGTATTGAAGGTCATTAGTTGACCGTCACTCGTATCTCGTTGTATAAGCGATTCTTACGTTTCTATCCATGGACTTGTATTAGACATGGACCTGAGGTGTGGGTTTCGGTTATACCTTTTTCTTTCATTCGAAAGATTTTGCATTACGATTAAGTGCATTATTTATTCTATAACCGGTATGAGTGTCGCGCTCCTTTTGGCAGTATCAACACAATACTCCCAACTATGACTATCACAAAAAGATTAGGAATTACATTAACTCCCCTTAGGTTGCATGCCGCGTCTACTGTACGGATTCCTCATTCAACTAACAATTTTCAAAATTTATTACCTACTGTAAGGGTGACACCTCTTAATTTATTTTCGGCATCTACTGTTAATCTACACGGAGCTTCTAATTCTAATATGTTTCGTAATAATCTTCAGATTAGGTTATCTCCACTCAAATCACCAATTTTACGTAAATATATTAATCCGTTCAAAAGACCTGGAATGTACCCTAGTATTTCTAAGTGCAATGCCAAGAAGTGCAACTGTTGCAATCATTTATGCTCTAAGACTACTATCACTTCATCTGTGAATGGTAGGACATTTTCAGTGGTTAATGATTCTGATTTAGACTGAAAATCAATGGATCTTGTATATGTTCTTACTTGAAATACAAACAATTGTAGGATGCAATATGTTGGACAAACTTGTCGAACTTTGCAAAAACGATTTGGTGAGCACTATCGTAGAATCAGAAAGCCCAAAAATAATGATACCTTCCTGTACCAGCATTTTAAGCGCACTGGTCATTCTCCCAATGATGTTAAAGTTCAACCAGTGGAGAAAATCTCATATGATGAAAATTCTTCAGTTAGATTCAAAAACATTAAACGATTTGAAACTGAACTTAAATGGATAAAATTACTGCAAACACCCTTTCCACTGGGATTTAACGACAACATTTACCATGAAGGCAATATTTCCAAAATGCCCGATTTTGATGTACTTACACTTTCGGACTCTCGTAAACGTAAATCTAGATCTCATGGTATACGGAAAAAGGGTAATGACAAACGTAAACGGTGCGCTGCATTGAAATTGAACATTTCTCTTAATGATTTAGCTGTTAAACTAAGGATTCACGGTCGACATCCAATGCTGTCGTATCTTAGTTCTCTACCTATTGCTGCATTACGTTCCTTGGACACAGAGGCTAATAGATTTTACGATAGAAATCATCAAATGTATGACGCTGCACTGTTAACAAGATGTTATACTCAGCATGCTCTTCGTCCATTTATCGATTCCGAATCTAATCACATTAGAAGTTTTATTAAAATTCCTTTCATCAATAAAGGAATTGACTTTATTGATTTACCAAGCATATTCCAGGATAAATCAGTGATACAGTCTATACCTACCTACTTCCAAAATTCAGAACCTCCTATTATTTGTTACAAATATAACAAACCAATCAGAAATACAATTTTTAATTTCAATAAACTTGTTTCTGATCTTGATATCCATGCTAATACTCCTAAGTCTTGAGATTGTAAAGATTCAAAATATGTTTATCAACCCGCTGGACATATTGTTACTGGAAATTTAAAAATAATTTCGGATTCTAGAATTCGCAAAATTGTTTCTAAAGGTCCGAAATATAGATTCCCTTCCTACATTAATTTCGACAAATGTAGAGAGGAGATTTCATCTGCATTAAATGATTTCGGTAATCGATGGTGTAAACGAGAGGGTGTTGAGGATAATGCTCTTAAAGAATGGAAAAGAAGTATATTCACTATCGTGGATAAACGTATTAAGTTTTATTCACAAAATACTAATCTTTTACCTCCTAAACCCAAATCGTCATTGAGGCATTTGAAGCAGGGTATCCAAGAATTTCATAGAAGGTATGTCTTGGTTCCGGCAGATAAAGCTGCAAACAATGTTGTTGTCGTTTGTAGGCTTCACTACGTTAACACCTTAAAACAGGAGCTTGATGGTACCAGGGCTTATCTGGAGACAGATACTGATGAGGTGTCTGTAGTTAATGCCCACTTAAACGATTTACCTGACTGTTAAGTTTTCTGTTTGTGTCAATGAAGGCCAAGACAAACTTCCTACGATGTATTGGTTACCTAAGCTTCACAAAAGACCATACAAAGCTAGATTTATTGCAAATTCTAGCTCTTGTACTACCACTGAACTTTCTAAATTATTAACTTCCTGTCTTACTGCTATCAAATCTCATGTTATAAGATACTGTGAGACAGTGTATGAAACTTCAAATAAAAATTGGTTTTGGTCTATTAAAAATTCTGGTGAGGTGCTCAGTAAATTGAAGTGTAGAGGGTTCCGTGCGACAAGCTTGTCCACATATGATTTTTCTACTCTGTATACAACATTACCACATAATCTAATTAAAGAAAAACTTCTGGATTTGATAGAGTGGACCTTCAAAAGGGCATTAAAAAACTATGGTTCACTTTATTTGGCATGTAATGACAGAAAGGCTTTTTTCACTTCCTCTGACCAAAGTCGGTATACACTTTGGTCATGTCAGAATGTATGCGACGCCTTATCCTATCTTCTTGATAATATTTATATTAGATTTGGGACCAAGTTATACAGACAAATTGTTGGAATTCCGATGGGTACAAATTGCGCACCTCTCGTAGCTGATTTATTTTTATACTGCTACGAAAGAGATTTCATGGATTCTCTTAACCATGATAATCAAGCTGATGTTATCGAGGCTTTTAATTCCACATCTAGGTACCTCGATGACCTTTTGAACATTGACAACCCCTATTTTGAAGGTATGGTCAATCAAATTTATCCACCTGAACTTCAGTTGAACAAAGCCAATATCTCAGATACTGAAGCCCCCTTTTTAGATCTACATCTTTCTGTTGCAAATGGATTTGTTTCTTCTAAAATTTATGATAAGCGCGATGACTTTGATTTTGATATAGTAAATTTTCCTTTTTTGGATGGTGACGTTCCTCGTCGTGCTTCTTATGGTGTATACATTTCGCAACTTATTAGGTTTGCTAGAGTCTGCAATCATGTTACAGACTTCAATGCTCGAAATAAATGTTTAACGGCAAAACTTCTCCAACAGGGCTATCGGTATCATAAACTTCGCAAAACATTTTCTAAATTTTATCGTAGACACTATGAATTGATTTCCAAATATAATGTTGGGTTAAAGACGCTTTTAAGTGAGGGCCTTTCGGAACCTGAATTTTATGGTGACTTGGTTTACAAATTTAAGAAAATTAAAGGAATTAATGATTTTTCTTTTCAGTTCAGAAAAATCATAACACGTTACAGACGTATAGGTTATAACTTGAATGTTATGCGACAGTCTGCATGCTTAGTTTTTAACCCAATCATGGTTGATAACTATGCTGCCTTCTTTAATTGCACGCCGGTGGGTCGGGCGTCAGACTCTATGATGGCCCCGACATAAAGCTATTCATTTTAGTTGGTTGGGGCCGGAGCTTCTTGTCTGTTGCTTGGCCCACCGGGGTCCAACTGGTGTTTTTCTTTTGCTCCGGAGTTAGTAGGTTATTCGGCGCCCAGGGATCTCCATCGTCGGGCAGCTTACTCAGTCTGTGAGTCCTGGTTTTTGATTCATCAGGATGTTTATCATGATTTATTTGTTTGTTCTTGATGATTCATTGACTAGTTAGAGATTCACCACGAGGACCGAATAACTAACTAAATGTTATGAACCACTGCAGAAGCTGAGGGTGAGGTTATGGCCATGTAAAACCGGTTTAAGCCCGCCAGTAACTTTGTGTTACTGATCGTTCCAAGTCGATACTTCTGTGGTGGTTCTTTTTGTTTTATGTTTTGGTGTATAAAATTTTTTTGTGCTGTTGGCGCCTTATGTATGTTTTCATATTTTTAGTTAAGTTAAGGTAACTGAGTGGCCACCTATTGGGAAAATAGCTGCTCATTCGGCTTACGATATGTTTCATGGTATAAGTACCTGATTGTTAGTTTGGTTTTTTCCCACCTCGGTTTTTGGAGTGGGAATCTTTTTCTGATTGCGCCTTTTCCTGATCTTTGCCTACTTGTACCTTCTTACAAAACTCGGAGTTTGGGACAGGTATACTATCTACATAGCAAAATCATGCACGCTGATTAAATACATGTTCAATTCTCATGCAGCTTATTTTCATCTATAAAAAGGTATCTAACATGTATTTCGAGTTAAAAGTTCTCATTGTGAGGTAATAATTTTATTAAAAATGATGCATTTAGTAAGTCAAAATCTTTAAATTCCACAATTCATAAAATAAGTTCTTTAATTAAACATGATTTGAACATCATATTTTATTATCGTTCTTTCTTTCTTTCTTTCTTTTTCTGTCTTTCTTTCTTTCTTTCACTTTCTTTCTTTCTTTCTTTCTTTCTTATACTATGCATTCTAACACGCACTGATTAAATATATGTACAATTTCCATGCAGTTGATTTCTACCTGTTAAAAGTTGTCTATCATGGTGTCAACATGTATGTCGCGGTATATTAAATGAGTTAAAGTTCTCACTTCCAGCTAAACTGCTGTTGAGTAAAACAAATCACTATAGCGAGTACAAACCTTTAATTTCTGCATTGAATTCGGCTCCTTTCATTAAAATAATTTCTTTAATTAAACATGATCTTTCATTCTTTCTTTATTTCTTTATTGAATAACCGACTCAACTGGTTACAGTGGTAGCGACGCTGCTCGTCTTGGTTTGGACTTAGGCATTTCATAGAGTAAGTCAGGATGGTAGTTGCGAAACGCGTAATTTTGCATCTTCTGAGTCAAATGGAAGAAATTTTGAAAATACTTATTTTATTATAAAACACATCAGATTAAAGCTTATAAAATTTTCTAAATGGTGATAACTTATAAAAAGTTCGCAAAAAATCCCAAATTTATGAAATGTAAGGCTAAAAATGACTTCTTACACCTTTTCGCAACATTCCTACTGAGTCTATGAGATTAATATGGACGAACTTTCGAATATGGAAGGATTTTCAATCGCAAAAGGAAGAAACAAGGCAAATACTTATTTTGTATATTTTTATACCACATTTTATGGCATATTATAAACATTATGACCATAACTTATAAAATTTTGTCGTAAAACGGAAAAAGTGTCATTTTTAACATTTTATATGGTTTTCCTATTCAATTGTGTACATTCGCTCAACAGTAATTTCACAGGTAAGCGCTCGGGTATTTCCGTTAATCCGATAATAGCCGATGGTGCTAGTGAAGACTATTGTTCCCTATGCGAGACCAGTCTAACATGGATATTTATAATTGAACTTGATGCTTAGGATTAGATATCTTAATATGATCGAACGTTTTCGCTAATATCTTTTCCGATTGGTGAAACGCTAATCATACATTGTGATTGGCTGAACGATATCTCATATAGAAACGTTTCGCTTCATTGATTGGTCAAACTATTGATCGTTTGAAACGTTTCCCTGTGGCCCATCACTGATTGGCTGAACGCTATGTATCGTTTTAAACGATATGCTTAAACGGTACACTGATTGGTCGACCGCTAATATCGTTTTAAAATATCGAAAACCCGTTAAGATCGTTTCGATCGTTAACTTAAAACGTGTTATTGATTGGTTCGAAAATAAAACGTTAATAAAGACCGTTTTCAACAGATAGTGATTTGTGAACGTTTGTGCGATTGGCTTAGCCCGAAAACGGTTTTGTAAAAAACGCGTTTGAAACGCGTTTGTAAAAACGAAGAACGACAAAAACGAAACGAAACCAAAACGCATGTTAAACGTAACGAACACTATACATAAACGAAACGAAAACTCGTTTTAAGACATAAAAAACGGCGCTGTTACTGTACACTGTTACATACCGAGAGCAAAGAAACATCGATTATGCATGGAAACAACCATGTACATTACGTACATGAAGGATCTCATAAAATTATATAGAAAATTGTAAACACTGTTACATTATATTTAATGGCAAACACAGGCTGGACCAGAACCCAATACTTCAAACTTACGTAGGATGACACATTGCCGGGGCTAAAAAATCAGCAAGAATGTACAATTTCTTTTGAAATAGTCGCTTCTATGAGGTAATGGCTTAATTTGGTCATAAAAATCTTTCCTGCAAAGTAAAGGATATGACTTTGTCTACATCTTGTCGGGTATAGTTTAGCAGTAATTAAAATTCTATTCTTCTGATGGCAATGATTTATCATTGACAAGAACATTTTGCGAAACCAAGTACTTGACTGTAATGGAAATTTGATTTTATGACAATTACTAAATTTATTCACCCAAGAAACACAAAAGAAAAAGCGGCTCTCCTAGCAAAACGTGGGGAGCCTGGTTTGCTAACAGAGAACCGGACTAACAACTGAGAGGTCATGATTCGGTCCGATACCCGCCTCCGCCATGTAGTGTCCCTGAGCAAGACACTTCAAGCTCCGGGCGGCCCCCGTGGCCGAATGGTTAAAGTCGCTGACTTCAGTGCTCTTGATCATTCGATAATCTCACCTCTGTGGGTTCGCACCTCGCACGGGGCATGAGTCACATGTGGGACAAGCATAGTTCTGCTTGCGGGTGTGTCAGGTGGTTTTTCCCCGGGTACTCCGGTTTTCGCCACACCTACCGATTGATTTGTCTCGATATGAGTAAAGAAGCTTGAAAGGGATGCAAAATTGAAAAAAAAAAGCTTCAAGCTCCACAAAGTACCGGTTACGTACCCAGAAAGGGATGGCTTTGTCTCGCAATGACTAAATAATAGTTGTGAAATACATTACGGCCAAAACACAAAAGAAAGTGAGAGAAAAAAATAATGACTTGACACAACCATTCTATGAGTCAGTATTTACATTGTGTATATGCATTAGACCCAAGGTTGCAAATAACATGTCTAGGCAAAACAGTTAAATTTTGCTTCAATGGCTTGTTTGGTAATGTTTTTACGTCCCACTTAATACTGTAGCTAAGGTCATGCGGATAAACTAGCTCATTTTAAATTTTAACCGGAAAGGCTGAAGAACCCTTAGATCAATACCACTCTGGAAACAGTTCAATAGGCCCAGAGCTATGTATACATGTACATGTATGTCGATATTGTACCAGGTTGACCAATGTTTTGCTTGACCGACTTTGTCCAAGGACTATCCTATAAGGGGGTACAAGATAGACAAGTTTCAGTGGTCATTTTTTTTTTCATATATATATATATTTTTTTGCTTTGCTGTTTGTATGGGTAACCTTAAGTGTTGTAATAAAAATAATAATAATAATAAATAAATAAATTTTATATTTTAGGAGGACAACAAATTTAGCACAGTTGACAATCTTCCATATGGTCCTCCAGTGAATACAGACAGTGATCAGTATCAGACCGTTTTTATTTATTTTTTTAGTCATTTTCATATATTTTCGAGATGTAAGTAATGCTATATTTTGAAAGAAGAGAATCCAGTGCTTGCTTTATAATGCTGAGCGCCAAGCAAAGTAGCCACTGATACCATTTAAACGGTCTTATTTATGATGCGGCTCTGGATCTAACCTACGACTTGGGAAAAATATCCGTAGGCTGTCAGCAGTTAATTTGGTTGTTTGTATGGAGGCTTAACATTTCAGTCAACAATTTTTTAGTCATGTCGGGGCGGAGCCAATGCTTGTGGGGCTGTCAGCAGTTTAGCAGTGTAGCATTGAAGTGAAGTCCCAAATCACGTACTTTGTGATATATATCAGCAGTAAGACGAATAGCAACTATTTGAAAAAATCTGAAATTTAGACCACTGAATCATATTCTTGTTGTAGTGTCAGCGTTTTATGCCCTACTTACATCGCAAGTCATACTGAAACAGGGGCCCCTACCCATTGGGGCCCCAGAAGGAAATAGATGGGCTGATTATGCCTCCAGTGAAAGCCTGTACGATGCTGACTGGCTATCTGATTACTGGTTAACCGCTCGGGTCTGAGCCTGCCCAGGAAAAGAGGTTCCGAGTCTAACCATCCGCACATTATAATATGAGCCGCATCGTGAGAAAACCGGAATTTTGCATATGCGAAAACAAAGGCGCAGATCAGATTCGCAGTTACTGCGAAGCTGATCAGCGCCTTTGGTTTCACCACTCGGATAGTAAAATTTCTCTTCTTCCTAAATCCGAAATTTCAAGCTTTTGACCATTTTCCGAGACTGCACAGACCCGTTTATGTCGGACCTGGTAGGAAACCGCGAAGACCGGTTTTCTCGCATCAAGGCTCATATATTATAACCCCTTTTGGCTTTGTCTGGTTATATTTGAAGCACATGTTGGATGTCAAAGACTCATGACATCTTCATTTTGGGCAAGAGTCCCATAAAATGGAGGCAATGTCCCAACATGACCTTAGCTGTTGACTGGGACGTCTTCATTTTGGGCAAGAGCCCCATAAAGTGGAGGCAACGTCCCGACATGACCTTAGCTGTTGACTGGGATGTAAAGCATCAATTCGAACGAATTCAAACTGAGACAGGGCATATTTGAAATTTCATCTGGAATGAATATGCCGGAGAAGCCCTAGAGCGATTTCCCAACCACTTATTACATAGCAGATAGCTTTACCACACCACGGATGCTCTAGACTTCAGTTGTATCCGAAGGATGCAACTAACATGGACTGACCCCCACCCCGATCCCCACCCATTCGCACCCTTGTAACTATAAAAAAATGTGTTTAAACTGCACATACGCAACAAACGTGAACTGCATGGAAGGGACATTTGGCATACTGGACTTTGTCATGTATATTTCAATAGACAAAAATGGAACACAATGCATTTTCATTTATTCAATAAATGAAAACTAATAGGGTGACAGGACTTTTGAGGAAGAGTATATTGCACCCCGTGTTCAGGACTTTCTCAAAACTGTTGTGTAATATTAAAACATGTACACAAGGAAAATTATATACTACATTTTCCGCGTACATTGCTCTACATGAACCATAACTTATTTTCTCAAAACAAATGTGTTTTTGGATAGTTAAATATCTTGTTTAATGCAGTCGGAATGTGATGTGCAGAAAAAATCTGCCATTCGCGTGCAAAAGGATTACCTAAGCTATTCCTGGTGGTAAGTTTATCGAAAATGCTTGTTTTGGTCACTTTTCATATTCTTTGTAACGCCATACTGGTGCTTTGCATGATTAAAATTGTGATGTTTGGCAATAAAAAATAACTATTCATAATAGAGTCGGACAAACTTTTGGCAAAATACATTCTTGTTTTCTCTCCAATCAGATGGTCAAAACTGGCCGAACATGTTCGAAGCAGCCAAAATGTGCCAGGGTTTAGAACAATGACCTTAATGGCAAACATGATAAGTGATATATATATGATGCAATTTTAGAAAATATTTCGTGTCAAAGGTCACTTCTGGTTGGTTCCTTGTTCCATCAGAATTAGACAGTTTAACGGAAAGACAACAATTTTCATTTTTAGGCGTTTCGTCAGTCTCGCGCTCAACCTGCGAAACGAGTCAAATGTTCTTATTAAAATCATTTTGTACCTGTCTTATATCAACTACGTATTTATTCTCGCCATGTCATTTTAAGATGCGACTGACTCAGCCACTGCGAGACAAAGTCCTAACTACGTGTTTGCGTGAGTGTGTGTTTGTAAGTTAGAGTGTGTATGCACGCTTAAAATTCAGAATATTGCTGTCCTGTTTTAGGGTTAAGCAATGTTCGCAGCACGTTTGATCAGCTGGCTAACCTGCACTCCGATACACTTCGTGACCTTGCTCCTTTTCTGTGTATGGAGAGGTCTAACAGAATACCGATGGAAATATTCCGTCTAGCAGCACGTAATGAAAACCAGAGGACCAATGGTCCTATAAACGCTCACCGGAGACCTAGTTGTCACTTTTCCCCATGTAAAAGCCTAAGTTTCCAAAATTGACCTTGTAGCTAAATAGGTCAAGGTCATTCCAGGGTCATCATTTTATCAAACTATGATGGGCTGAAGTCATCGATGCTACATGCCAAGTTTCGTGAAAATAAGCCTGCCGGTTCTGGAGAAGAAGATTTTTGAGTGGTTTTTACCATATACGGAATTTTCGTTCCCCCTACCCATGGATGCTCCACATGAAAATTTCTCTGTGATTGGCCCAGCAGTTTTAGAGATGAAGATGCTATGGACAACAGACTGGCCAAGGTCAAGAGATGATCTTGACCTAAATTAATCACATTCCTTCATCTACTCCATTAGTTATCTGCATCTACCACTTTTCAGGTCTCAGGCTGCGATCATTTTTAAAAAATCCATAGTTTTCACTTTTTTCCATGTAAAAGCCTCTGTTTCCAAAATTGACCTTGCCGTAAAATGGGTCAAGGTCATGCGCGGATCTAGAGGGGGGGGGGGCGGGGGTCCGGACCCCCCCCCCCTGGAATCTAAAAATTTTGCCTAAAAAGGTAATTTTGGGATTTTTTAGTGGTTGCGACAATATTTTACCATTTTAGTTGGAAACCCCTCTCGTAAAAATGTCTGGATCCGCGCATGAAGGTCATCCAAGGGTCATCATTTTATCAAATTATGATGGGCTGGAGTCATTGATGCTACATACCGATTTTCGTGAAAATCGGCCTGCCGGCTGGTGAAGAAGATTTTTTGAGTGGTTTTAGCCACATATGGGCGTGGCGGCCATCTTGGTCATGTAACCCAGATTTCACAAACAAACTTTCGTTCCCCCTAACCATAGATTCTCCACATAAAATTTCACTTTGATTGGCCAAGCGGTTTCAGAGAGGAAGATTTTTTTATATTCAGTTTAAAGTCCCTTTCAAGATTATTTCACCTCATATGAAACGGGCCAATCAGTAGGTGGGGCGAAAACGGGAGAACCCCGAGAAAAACCACCTGACACACCTGCAAGCAGAACTTGGCTTGTCTCACATGTGGCCAGTGCGGGGCGCGATCCTACACCAGACACAGCGGTGAGATGATCGAGTGATTAAGAAACAGCGCTCTCAACCGCTCGACCACGGGGACCGCCATGAAGATGTTTGAAAAGTGTGTATGAACAACAGACTGGCCAAGGTCAAGAGATGACCATGACCTAAATTAATTACATACTTACATCTACTCAATTAGTTGTCTGCATCTGCCTTTTTTCAGGTCTCAGGCTGCAATCGTTTTCGAAAAATCCATAGTTTTCACTTTTTCCCATGTAACAGCCTGTTTCCAAAATTGACCTTGCCGTAAAACAGCTCAAGGTCATCCCAAGGTCATCATTTTATCAAACTATAATGGTCTGGAGTCACTGATGCTTACATACCTAGTTTCGTGGAAATCGGCCTGCCGGTTCTGGAGAAGAAAATTTTTGAGTGGTTTTTACCATATATGGGCATGGCGGCCATCTTTGTCATGAGACTCGGATTTCATGATCAAACGTTCGTTCCCCCTACCCATGGATACTCCACATAAAATTTCAACTTGATTGGCCAAGCGGTTTCAGAGATGAAGATGTTTGAAAAGTGTGTATGGAAAACAGACTGGCCAAGGTCAAGAGATGACCTTGACCTAATTTAATCACATACCTTCATCTACTCTATTAGTTGTCTGCATCTACATCTTTTCAGGTCTCTAGCTGCAATCGTTTTCAAAAAATCCATAGTTTTCACTTTTTCCAATGTAAAAGCCTATGTTTCCAAAATTGACCTTACCGTAAAATAGATCAAGGTCATCCCAGGGTCATCATTTTGTCAAACTTTGATGGGCTGGAGTCACTGATGGTAAATACCAAGTTTCGTGGAAATCGGCCCGCTGGTTCTGGAGAAGATTTTTGAGTGGTTTTTACCATATATGGGCGTGGTGGTCATCTTGGTCATGTGACATGGATTTCGCGATCAAACTTGAAATGCCGCTACACAAGGAGGCTCCACATAAAATTTCAACTTGATTGGCAAAGTGGTTTCAGAGAAGAAGATCTTTGAAATTGTGGACGACGACGAAGACGGACGACGGACGACGGATCATGACCATCCTATAAGCTCTCTTTGTGAGCCTTTGGCTCAGGTGAGCTAAATAAAAGACTAGATGTTTCTCAGTTTTATAATCATTTATTTACTTGAAAATAACATTGTGTTAGTTTGAAGATTAATTATATTTATTTTAAGTCAACCAGACAAACAGCACGCATACTACAAGAGAATAAATGAGGATCATACAGAAAGCTGTGGCTTGCAAAAATCATCTAAAATTCGTAATTATCGCACTCGATATGGCTGAAATACTGTTGAAGGTCTACAAAACCTCAAATTATTAGTATGGCTATGCATAATGTAGTTAGGATATCGCACTTATGACATGCAGATGGCTGTTGAATTGGATCAAAACGAAACATCAACCAAATAAACCCCACCAAGCTTTCGAGTATCTGTTTAAAATACATGTATAAACATGTTCGCTCACGAGACAGCATGTGAAACTGTAGTTTTTACACCTTATAAATATACATATGTCTATACAGGTACACTATACTATTTGAGTTAGTGTTAGTGCCTTACGTCCGCGGAAAACATTTAAAGTCATTCAGGGTGGCTAACATATCTTAGCCACATTAGTCCTGTACAAGCCTTCAGAATATGAACATTTTTATGTCCCCAAAAAAGAAATATTGACGTGAGGATCGCTCGAAGATCAGCTCTTCTTCCAAAAAAAATACGACCGAGCTGTCGATTTCAATAGGTTAAAAGTCAACAAGAGAGAAACATTAATGTGAGGTGCCGTCTCGCACTTCAATTCCTTTACGATTTAAGTATTTTATGCACAAGGGCATTTCCTGACTCTTGCATTCGCCAATAAATATAATCAGCTGATAATACATTTTTTTTTATTTCCTTAGCTTTATTGTCACAGGGGAGACAAATAAAGAATAGAAAAAAAAAATAGCGATCTGACCAGGACAGAACCTTTCGTTTTGAATCCTAGCACGCTACATACTGAGCTACAGAGCTAGACGCCCTACACTATAACATTTATTGCATGTCTTATTTAATTCGTCTCCGTTGGGCTGTTGGTAGTTTTGACTGTGTAATTCTTCATATTGCCCCTCGTCTTAGTCTCACATATGCCCTCACGAGTCGTCCCCCATCACACAGAAAATCGTAACAGCACGCACCAGCAGCATTTACGTTCAAAAGTGAAAAATGTCTATTAGTATATTGCTCAAAGTATTTGTTTGCTGGGGACCCCGGCGACATTACTTGCGTCTTTTCCACCAAATACAAACAGACTAGGTGATCTTGGACCACTTGGTGAGCTGTTCCGTAGTACAATAAACTGATTCCCCACTTTGCCTCCCATACCAAGTGCGTACTGTGCAATGTTGGTCAGATTAAGAGCGACGAAGTCTTTAAGGGCGTCGTCCATGTTTCCTACTTTAGCATATAATTTCATTTTTTTTTCCTTCTAGAGTTAGTGTTTAAGAACCGTATACTGTTTGCAATAGTGATTTCCAAGCATGTTGAAATGGTGGAAATGCACGTTTTTGACGGCAAAAATGTACTGGTCGCTGTGTCTTCATATATTCACGTCCTATTTCTATGATATTCACATGTTTGCCAAAATAAAAGTTTAATGTAGCTGCAACATTTCCGTCGTTGAATGCAAGATCGGAACACATACACAGAATTGAAGTCAAAACTAAGGCTTTCATTTTTATCCTAATAGCTGAAATAAATATGCAAATGACAAATCAGTCAAAATAGATAAAGCGTGTTTTGTTAAAAGGAAAACACCTGGTGTACAGGTCCACTTTGCACACACACACACACACACACACACACACAAACGTACGGGCGCAAACTCTAGCACCGACTCTGGTATCAAACAATAAGCAGTGTAGTGATCTTGAAAATTTGAACCATCACAAACATAACTGTGTGTCGCCAATAAAGCATTATGATTCTACTCAATATGATCCACATGCATTCATGTCTTAAATTTTAGAATTACTGTATGATACTGAACAAGAAATCGAAAAGTAAAAACAATAAAAATAAACGAAAATTACCTTCATTTTTTACAGCAATACTGACAAATACATTAGCAAAATGAAAATATAAAATCCCTTTCATATTTTATAATTTCTTGTGTTTTATTTAAAAAATGATTATTTCCCAGGTGTCTAGTATTTCGTCTCCGAAATTGTATTTCATTGAGGTTACCTGATCGTTTGACCTCTTTAAACCAGATCGGTCAATATACGTACTCCCAATTCGTACTGATATTTTTGCCCTGCGACCATAATAAAACTGGCCTTTACTGTCGCTTGGGGACGGACTGCATGTACATTCACGTGTGTCTAGGATTGTTATTTGGTGACTATAAATGTGCATTTGATCGCAAAACTGTACACAACTCTGATTAAGTTAAAGAAATGGAAATCATTGATTTTCTGTAAATTTTTATTCAAAATTTGCCACCAAAACCGGAAGTTTACGACAGCCCTGACATATTTGTCCTAAAAATGGACAAATCGTGTTTCGTCGAGTCCTACATATCATGGTTACTTTAATGGTATACAGAACAAATTCCTGGTAGGGTTATTGCTCCGATCAGCCTAAAGTTAGTTGAATCATAATATTTTACAGCCGTATTGTCTTTCATCTCTTACTATGTGATGGTGCTATTCAATTAAGTTGGTCAGGCCCAACACTTTCTTGCCTATTGCTTGGCTATCCGTTGACTCGCGAGGAGGAATAAGAATGTTTGTTTCTTTCTTGACTGATAAAAGAGCAAAGACTTGCCAAGAACTACTACAGCTGTATAGTGAACCTTGTCATTATTATAGCCCAGCTTTTTAAAAGAGAGGCTATACTGGATTCACCATGTCTTTCCGTGGTTATATGGTTACAGTATTTGATTCCGTTACCACTAAGATCGTGAGAATTTAGAGTTATGACCCTTGATTAAGGTCAGAATTTCGTTTCCACTCGATATCTTCAGAATGAATTGACAGAGTTGGACTAGCTTTTGTGTGCACATCAACATTGACAAGATCTAGCTTGGTCTTGTAAAGCAGGGATCGTGGGTTAGATCCCAGGCACTTAGCCGATTTTCGTTCACTTTACATATCGAGTATGGGTTGTTAGATTCCAGGCACTTAGCCGATTTTCTTTCACTTTATATATCGCGTATGGGTTATAGTGCCTACTTTGTGAAATCATCTCCTCCTAGGGTTTTCAGTATATCCTTTAATACTTTGCAGAAATCTTTCAGACATATTGAAGATGTGTATGTGTTTTTTGAAGAAGAAAACATCATTGTTAAGAATATTGATAAACTATAGCTCTATGGAGAAGTTTGACGCCGTTTAAATACTTTATAACTAGCAAACAGGGTTTACGAGTTATCACCTTGCGGGTGGTATACTGTAAGCCTTGCTTGAAGCCAATTTCTTGTTTCCTCTGAAATCTCTCAAATGTTTTACTAGTGAACCACCTCTATCAACTAGCAACATACCTTTCTATTGGATTCTTTTTAAAGAAGCCAACTTGTTCTAGTTGTTGTTGTTTTTACATTGCGTTAGATTTTCAGTGGTAATGATTGGCTTCCAATTGATCTGTAGTGACATTTTAAAATTAATATTGTTTCAAACACTCAAGGGCAGTTACCTCCACATTCAGTAATGATATCTGGTAGAAATGCGGAATTCATTCGAGATATTTGGTTGTCCTTGTTTATTGCCATTAATGGAGAACATAGAAACAACATATTTAACTTTAAAGTGAAAGAGATGGACAACAACGTCCTTGTCACGTTGGTAATCGACAATAACCTGGTAGTGTCAGTTTCACCTGAGTAAAATGGAAGTGTCCTTGTACTTTAAACATTTGAGCCTCCTCGTGGGAAAACCAACAATGTGGTTTCCGACCAGGTCCGACATAAACCGACATGTACAGTCACAGAAAGGAGCTGGAATCTTGAAATTTTGGATTTACGTAGAAGAGGAATTGTACTATCCGAGTAGCGAAAACAAAGGCGCTGATCAGCTTCGCGGTTACCGCGAAGCTGATCTGCGCATTTGTTTTCGCATATGCAAATTGTTGGTTTTCCCATGAGGCAGCTCATTTCAATGTATCATAGTCACGCATAGATTTCACATCTCAGGTTTGAAATACAAACTCGAGTTACTAATTATTTTCAATGATGTATTTAGCTAGATCTTTGTTTTCAAAATAGTATATTACACGTGTTACTGGTTTGCCGGGGACCCCGGGGATACTTGTAGATGCCCTACCACTAAATACAAAGAGGCTGGGTGGTTGTTGACCACTAGTCGACAGGGTTCTCAGTTCGATAAACTTGTTCCCGGCAATTCCTCTCATACCTAGAGCGTCTTGCACGACGTTGTTTGGATTAAGAGCGATGAAATCATTCAGCGCATCATCGCTTGTTCCCACTTTGACATACAGTTTTACTTCTTTCCCTTCAAGAGTTAATGTACGAGAACCGTATACTGTTTTCAAAATGGATCTCCATGCTTGTAGAAATGTTGCAAAGGCCCGTTTTCGACGACTGAGTTGTGCTGGTCCTGTCTTCAAATGTGGACGTTGTATTCCTAATACGTCGGCATACAATTCGACGTCCAAATTTTGTGTAGCTCTGTAATAGTTATCGTTGGATGCAGCAACACAAAATGTACCCAGCAGAAGTAAAGTCAAAGTCACGGGATTCATATTGGACCTAATGATCAGAAATAAATACACTTTAGAATTGTAATTGTATTATTCAATACTTTTTTCTGATATACTGTAGATAAGCATGAGAGTATATTGACTAACTATTCTTTTTGACTCGCTGGTCTAATCGCCATTTTTGTTATTAAGCTATTTTTTTTTTTTTTTTTTTTTTTTTTTTTTTTTTAAGTGTAGTCATGCATGTTTATAAACTGTATACTGTGGTTTTTGTTGCCATTTTTGTTTCTTCCCCACCTGGTTTATTGGTTTGGGTTTAATTGGTCAAGTTCCTGTAGATATGCAAATTTCCAACTCGGTAAGTGGTTAAGTTATAAAGTGTCGCATATATACATGTAGCACAGTAAACGAGTATGGTTTTCCACTGACACTGACGGGGTTTATCTGCTGTGGTTCGGCTCATGCTACACCTACTTCTCGTGACCACATAATCAAACTTTCCTTGTTCGGGAGAGTTTGAGGCAGTCTTATGGATCTCAGAAAGGATTTGCATCAGTCACAACAGTAGTCGAGCATCACTCACCTTACTATATGTTTTTTTTTTAGTATAACTACCTGGGCCCAGTTGTTCAAAATTAACGATGTCGTTAGATAACGATTCGTTAAAATTTCAAATGGATATATTACAAATACACTTTTTTTTTTTTTTTTTTTTTTTTTTTTTTTTTTTTGCGTTGAAAAAAATGTGAAAATCCTTTGCATTGCAAAGGATTCTCAATTGTTTTCAGCAAAAAAAAAAAAATCGCAGTGTATTTGCTTATGTATGTGTCATTTACTTAACGAGTTCAGATCTAAGGTAACGAAATTTTGAACAACTGGTCCCTGCTTGTCGTTACGAAAACATGCCCATGCAATATACAGGGATTTTTTTAGCTTTAAAAATTGAAAATTTTCAGCTGAAAAAAAAATTGATATTTGCCGAGGCGGTTCTAACGAGTACCCACAATCTATGTTTCGGAGCAAAAATAAGAAAAATATGTATACCCCTGCATACCCCAGTTTTTCTTTATAAAAGTGGGGTTTAAGGGGGTATACATTACACGGACATGTTTTCCTGATTGTCTAGTTTTCCCCACTGTGGTTTTTGGAGTAGGAATTTCTTTCTGGTTGCGCCATTTCGTGATCATTGCCAACGATTACTTTTCCTGCTCAATAAAAACAAGAAAATCAGATAATAAATATAATTACTCGATTGATTTTATCCTTTAGAACTTTATTATTTGTTTCTAAATAACCTTGCTGTATCTCGTATTTCTTCACCGAAATTGTATCTCATCATGACGTTTCACAAAATGAGCCGTCTCGTGAGAAAACCAGCAATGTGATTTCCGAACAGGTCCGACACAAACCACTCTGTACAGTCACAGAAGACGGCCAGAAGCTTGAGATTTTGGATTTAAGAAGACGAGGAATCGTGCTATCTGTAACAGTCGCGTAAACAGTCGCTGATCAGCTTCGCAGTTAGAAAAATAAGTATACCTCCTGCATACCCCAGTTTTTTTTTTTTTCTGTATAAAAGTGCGGTTTAAGGGGTATATATTGCACGGACATGTTTTCCTGATGATAAAATGATGATACATTAGGGATAGGTTTTCTCCATATTTCAAAATGCTATTTTGTGGGTGCTATTATGAATCGATTCGACATACCAAATCCTGACAATTGCGTACTTTTATCGTTTATGAAGCGGACTATACAAAATTAATTTAAGTAATCAATAATTGAGCCGCCCCATGGGAAAACCAACAATCTGCATAGGCGAAAACAAAGACGCAGATCAGCTTCGCGGTAACCGCGAAGCTGATCAGCGCCTTTGTTTTCGCTACCAGGATAGTACAATTCCTCCTCTACTTAAATCCAAAATTTCAAGCTTCTAGCCTGCTTCTGTAGCTGTACAGGCCAGTTTGTGTCAGACCTGTTCGGAAACCACATTGTTGGTTTTCCCACGAGACGGCTCATTTATTATCAAAATTATCCCTTCATTTGTAATTACTGTACACTCCAGTTTGTGCTGCACGTTTTTGTAGACTTTGGTTAACCCATATTTGACGAATGGATTCTCCCACCATTATCATTTGGGCGAGTCCACTTTCAGTTTTAGAGGTGTTAGGAGTGATTTTTATTTTTATCTCATTTTTCGATGGAATTTCTCTGAGCAAACAGAATAGCCCCAGATGGGACGCCGCGTTCTGCGGCGTCCCATCTGGGACTATGCTGTTTGCCTATGTCCCACAAAAGGGACGCCAGGCTTATATGAGTTGATTAACTTACACGTTTATATTGAAACTATCAATGCCCCTCTCTGTTATGAATATGTTTTGTTGTGTCATTTGCTGGGAATTGTATTTGTCTTTTTGTATCGACTATCGAATCTATAGCTCGCCAAATATGTTTCTGTGTAAGCGGCAATTTTAATAGTCATATCTATGCGTCATCGGCATGTCCATCCATTAATCTAGGAGTCAGAGTAAAGTCAAACTCGACGTAACCAACCATTACGTTAACCGTTCATCAGAAAAGCATGTTCATGCAATAAAAAAAACCCCTTAAACCCCAATTTTATACAGAAAAAAATGGGGTATGCAGGGGTATACCTATTTGCTTCAAAATAAAGATTGTGTGTACTCGTTAGAACCGCATCGGCGAGGCGGTTCTAAAGTGTACCCACCATCTAAGTTTTTGAGTAAAAATAAGAAAAAATATCAAAAAATTTCTGGTGAGAATTTTCATTTTTTTTTATTAATTATCAATTATTTAGACCGTTTATTTATTTAGACCCCAATGGGCGGAGGCCCAATTCCCATCCGACTACCTTTAGTTTTTTCCTATCCAATAAATTAGGCACTGGGTGGTCTTTTGATTAACTGTATTCTTATATATATAACTGTTATCTATGTTTTGTCGAGCTCCGAATCGAGAGGTCCTGGGTTCGATCCCCACAAGCGGCACTGCGTTGTGTCCTTGAGCAAGACAAATTAACTTCCTACAGTACTGGATAAACCCATGAAGCGTTGAATCCGTCCCGACATGACTGAAATTTTGTTGACTGGGACGTTAAGCTTCAACACAAACAAACAAATAAAAGTAGATCATACATAATAACGTATTCAAATGTTACGGCCACACAGTAACCCATATGTCAAGCTACAGGTAACGTCAACACAGTAACCCATATGTCAAGCTACAGGTAAAGTCCACATAGCAACCCATATGTCAAGCTACAGGTAACGTCCACACAGTAACATATATGTCAAGCTACAGGTGATGCCCACACAGTAACCCATATGACAAGCTTCAGGTAACACCCACACACTAACCCATATGTCAAGCTACAGGTAATGCCCACACAGTAACCCATATGTCAAGCTACAGGTAATGCCCACACAGTAACCCATATGTCAAGCTACAGATGACACCCACACAGTAACCCATATATCAAGCTACAGGTAACACCCACACAATTACACATATGTCAAGCTACAGGTAATGCCCACACAATAACCAATATGTCAAGCTGCAGGTAACGTCAAAACAGTAACCCATATGCAAAGCTACAGGTAACACCCACACAGTAACCAATATGTCCAGCTACAGGTGACACCCACACAGTAACCCATATGTCAAGCTACAGGTAATGCCTACACACAAGCTACAGTTCATGCCCACACAGTATATAACCAATATGTCAAGCTGCAGGTAACGTCAATGCAGTTACCCATATGTCAAGCTACAGGTAACACCCACACAGTAACCCATATGTCAAGCTACAAGTAACACCCACACAGTAACCCATATGTCAAGGTACAGGCAATGCCTACACAGTAACCCATATGTCAAGCTACAGGTAACACCCACACAGTAACCCATATGTCAAGCTACAGGTATGCCCACACAGCAACCCATATGTCAAGCTACAGGTAATACCAACACAGTAACCCATATGTCAAGCTACAGGTAATGCCTACACAGTAACCAATATGTCCAGCTACAGGTAACACCCACACGGTTATCCATTTGTCAAGCTACAGGTAAGGTCAACACAGTAACCCATATGTCAAGCTACAGGTAACACCCACACAGTAACACATATGTCAAGCTAGAGGTTATGCCAACACAGTAACCCATATGTCAAGCTACAGGTAACACCTGCACAGTAACCCATATGTCAAGCTACAGGTAATGCCCATACAGTAACCCATATGTCAAGCTATAGGTAATGCCCACACAGTAACCCATATGTCAAGCTACAGATAATGCCCACGCAGTTACCCATATGTAAAGCTACAGGTATTGCCCACACAGTAACCCATATGTCAAGCTACAGGTAACACCCACACAGTAACCCATATGTCAAGCTACAGGTCACGTCCACACAGTAACCCATATGTCAAGCTTCAGTTAACGTCAACACAGTTACCCATATGTCAAGCAACTGGTAACACCCACACAGTAACCCTTATGTCAAGCTACAGGTAACGCCCACACAGTTACCCATATGTCAAGCTACAGGTAACGTCAACACAGTAACCCATATGTCAAGCTACAGGTAATGCCCACACAGTAACCCATATGTCAAGCTACAGATGACACCCACACAGTAACCCATATATCAAGCTACAGGTAACACCCACACAATTACACATATGTCAGGCTACAGGTAATGCCCACACAATAACCAATATGTCAAGCTGTAGGTATCGTCAAAACAGTAACCCATATGCAAAGCTACAGGTAACACCCACACAGTAACCAATATGTCAAGCTACAGGAGACACCCACACAGTAACCCATATGTCAAGCTACAGGTAATGCCTACACAATAACCCATATGTCAAGCTACAGTTCATGCCCACACAGTATATAACCAATATGTCAAGCTGCAGGTAACGTCAACGCAGTTACCCATATGTCAAGCTACAGGTAACACCCACACAGTAACCCATATGTCAAGCTACAGGTAACACCCACACAGTAACCCATATGTCAAGGTACAGGTAATGCCTACACAGTAACCCATATGTCAAGCTACAGGTAACACCCACACAGTAACCCAAATGTCAAGCTACAGGTATGCCCACACAGCAACCCATATGTCAAGCTACAGGTAATGCCAACACAGTAACCCATATGTCAAGCTACAGGTAATGCCTACACAGTAACCAATATGTTAAGCTACAGGTACCACCCACACAGTAACCCATATGTCCAGCTACAGGTAACACCCACATGGTTATCCATTTGTCAAGCTACAGGTAAGGTCAACACAGTAACCCATATGTCAAGCTACAGGTAACACCCACACAGTAACACATATGTCAAGTAAGAGGTTATGCCAACACAGTAACCCATATGTCAAGCTACAGGTAACACCTGCACAGTAACTCATATGTCAAGCTACAGGTAATGCCCATACAGTTACCCATATGTCAAGCTATAGGTAATGCCCACACAGTAACCCATATGTCAAGCTACAGATAATGCCCACGCAGTTACCCATATGTCAAGCTACATGTACTGCCCACACAGTAACCCATATGTCAAGCTACAGGTAACACCCACAGAGTAACCCATATGTCAAGCTACAGGTCACGTCCACACAGTAACCCATATGTCAAGCTTCAGTTAACGTCAACACAGTTACCCATATGTCAAGCTACTGGTAACACCCACACAGTAACCCATATGTCAAGCTACAGGTAACATCCACACAGTAACCCATATGTCAAGCTACAGGTAATGCCCACACAGCAATCCATATGTCAAGCTACAGGTAATGCCAACACAGTAACCCATATGTCAAACTACAGGTAATGCCCACACAGTAACCAATATGTTAAGCTACAGGTAACACCCACACAGTAACCCATATGTCCAGCTACAGGTAACACTCACACGGTTATCCATTTGTCAAGCTACAGGTAAGGTCAACACAGTAACCCATATGTCAAGCTACAGGTAACACCCACAGTAGCACATATGTCAAGCTAGAGGTTATGCCAACACAGTTACCCATATGTCAATCTACAGGTAACACCTGCACAGTAACCCATATGTCAAGCTACAGGTAATGCCCATACAGTAACCCATATGTCAAGCTACAGGTAATGCCCACACAGTAACCCATATGTCAAGCTTCAGATAATGACCACACAGTTACCCATATGTCAAGCTACAGGTATTGCCAACACAGTAACCCATATGTCAAGCTACAGGTAACACCCACGCAGTAACCCATATGTCAAGCTACAGGTCACGTCCACACAGTAACCCATATGTCAAGCTTCAGTTAACGTCAACACAGTTACCCATATGTCAAGCTACTGGTAACACCCACACAGTAACCCTTATGTCAAGCTACAGGTAACGCCCACACAGTTACCCATATGTCAAGCTACAGGTTACGTCAACACAGTAACCCATATGTCAAGCTACAGGTAATGCCCACACAGTAACCCATATGATAAGTTTCAGGTAACGACAACACAGTTACCTATATGTCAAGCTACAGGTAACACCCACACAGTAACCCATATGTCAAGCTACAAGTAACATCCACACAGTAACCCATATCACAAGCTACAGGAAATGCCCACACAGTAACCCCTATGTCAAGCTACAGGCAACGCCCACACAGTTACCCATATGTCAACTACAGGTAACGTCAACACAGTAAACCATATGTCAAGCTACAGGTAACGCCCACACAGTAACCCATATGTCAAGCAACAGGTAACACCCATACATTAACCCATATGTCAAGCTACAGGTAACGCCCACACAGTTACCCATATGTCAAGCTACAGGTAACGTCAACACAGTAACCCATATGTCAAGCTACAGGTAATGCCCACACAGTAACCCATATGTCAAGCTTCAGGTAACGACAACACAGTTACCCATATGTCAAGCTACAGGTAACACCCACACAGTAACCCATATGTCAAGCTACAGGTAACGTCCACACAGTAACCCATATGTCAAGCTACAGGAAATGCCCACACAGTAACCCCTCTATCAAGCTACAGGAAACACCCACACAGAAACCCATATGTCAAGCAATAGGTAACACCCAAACAGTAACCCTTATGTCAAGCTACAGGTAACGCCCACACAGTTACCCATATGTCAAGCTACTGGTAATGCCCACACAGTAACCCATATGTCAAGCTACAGGTCACGTCCACACAGTAACCCATATGTCAAGCTACAGGTCACGTCCACACAGAAACCCATATGTCAAGCTACAGGTAATGTCCACACATTAACCCATATGTAATGTCAAACTATTGTTAATGCCCACACAGTAACCCATATATCAAGCTACAGGTAACGCCCACACAGTAACCTATATGTCAAGCTACAGGTAATGCCCACGCAGTAACCCATATGCCAAACTACAGGTAACACCCACACAGTAACCCATATGTCAAGCAACAGGTAACTACCAAACAGTAACGCATATGTCAAGCTACAGGTAACGCCCACACAGTTACCCATATGTCAAGCTACTGGCAATGCCCACACAGTTACCCATATGTTAAGCTACAGGTCAACACAGTAACCCACATGTCAAGCTACAGGTCACGTCCACACAGTAACCCATATGTCAAGCTACAGGTAATGTCCACATAGTAACCCATATGTCAAGTTATTGGTAATGCCCACACAGTAACCCATATGTCAAGCTACAGGTAACGCCCACACAGTAACCCATATGTCAAGCTACAGGTAATGCCCACGCAGTAACCCATATGTCAAACTACAGGTAACAGCCACACAGTAACCCATATGTCAAGCTACAGGTCACTTCCACACACTAACACATACATGTATGTCAAGCTTCAGGTAATGCCCATACAGTAACCCATATGTCAAGCTACAGGTAATGCCCACACAGTAACACCTATGTCAAGCTACAGGTCACTTCCACACAGTAACCCATATGTCAAGCTACAGGTAATGCCCACACAGTAACCCATATGTCAAGGTACAGGTAATGCCCACACAGTAACACCTATGTCAAGCTACAGGTAACACCCACACTGTTACCCATATGTAAAGCTACAGGTAACGCCCACGCAGTTACACATATGTCAAGCTATTGTTAATGCCAACACAGTAACCCGTATGTCAAGCTACAGGTAACGTCCACACAGTAACCCCTATGTCAAGCTACAGGTAACACCCGCACAGTAACCCATATGTCAAGCTACAGGTAACGCCCACACAGTTACCCATATGTCAAGCTACTGGTAACGCCCACACAGTAACCCAAATGTCAAGCTACAGGTAACGCCCACACAGTTACCCATATGTCAAGCTACTGGTAACGCCCACACAGTTACCCAAATGTCAAACTACAGGTAACAACCACACAGTAACCCATATGTCAAGCTACAGGTAACGCCCACACAGTTACCCATATGTCAAGCTACTGGTAACGCCCACACAGTAACCCAAATGTCAAGCTACTGATAACGCCCACACAGTAACCCATATGTCAAGCTACAGGTAACGCCTACACATTTACCCATATGTCAAGCTACTGGTAACGCCCACACAGTAACCCCTATGTCAAGCTACAGGTAACACCCACACAGTAACCCATATGTCAAGCTACATGTAACGCCCACACAGTTACACATATGTCAAGCTACTGGTAATGCCAACACAGTAACCCGTATGCCAAGCTACAGGTAACGTCCACACAGTAACCCCTATGTCAAGCTACAGGTAATACCCGCACAGTAACCCATATGTCAAGCTACAGGTAACGCCCACACAGTTACCCATATGTCAAGCTACTGGTAACGCCCACACAGTAACCCAAATGTCAAGCTACTGATAACGCCCACACAGTAACATATATGTCAAGCTACAGGTAACGCCCTCACAGTTACCCATATGTCAAGCTACTGGTAACGCCCACACAGTAACCCAAATGTCAAGCTACTGGTAACGCCCACACAGTAACCCATATGTCAAGTTACAGGCAACGCCCACACAGTTACCCCTATGTCAAGCTACTGGTAACGCCCACACAGTTACCCATATGTCAAGCTACTGGTAACGCCCACACAGTAACCCAAATGTCAAGCTACTGGTATTAAACACCCACACAGTAACCCATATGTCAAGCTACAGGTAACACCCACACAGTAACCCATATGTCAAGCTACAGGTAACACCCACACAGTAACCCATATGTCAAGCTACAGGTAACACCCACACAGTTACCCAAATGTCAAGCTACACATGTAACCATTATTTTGTCCTCGATCGGCTATACTTGTATATGTGTAACTATATACCCTCCATATCTTCTCAATTTCAAAGATCTAAATTTACTAAAATTTTATTCATTTGCACCAACATATAAAATTACGCATTGTCATTCAATAATAAATTTTTGTTACCTGGTCGAAAAATTTCCTTCGAAAATGGCGGCGAATCCAGCAGAAACTACCGCAATCCGGAGTTAAAACAACGCAAATCAGGCATTTCGACCGTTCGTCCGGCGAGTGAAATAGAATAGCCCCGAATGGGACTCCGCGTTCTCGTCCGGCGTTCCGACTGGAGGCAGTGAAATAGAATAGCCCCGAATGGGACGCCGCGTTCTGTGGCGTCACATCCGGGCTAATTTGTTTGTCTATGTCCCATGTACGCCAGGCTTAAATGAGTTACGGAACATTTTGAATCACATCATGACATTCTAATGTTGGGTAAAATTTTCATAGTTTGATATCTCGGGATAACCTTATCAGTGCGCTAACTGAACCGCGACGCGAGAAAACCGGTCTTCGGGGTTTCCGACCAGGTCCGACACAAACCGAGCTGTACAGTCACAGAAGCAGCATAGAAGCTTGAACATTTCGGATTTTAGAAGAAGAGAAAATGTACGATCCGTGTAGCGAAAACAAAGGCGCTAATCAGCTTCGCAATTACTGCGAAGGTGATCTGCGCCTTTGTTTTCGCCAATGCAAAAAGCCGGGTTTCTCACGACGCGGCTCATTACTGAACCGCAGGGATAGGGCTGGTATAAGCCAATTCATGACAAAACAAACATTTTGCATATGCAAAAGCAAAGGCCCTTCGAGATCGTTTGCTCTAGGTTTTCAGTGAAGCTGTTAGGGGTCCTTAGGATCTCCTGTGGATATGCAGCCATGATGATATCATACCTGTAGGATCTTCGGTTTTGATTCATCATGCCATGCATTACGAAAACTTGTCCATGCTATATATATACAGAGATTTTTGAAGTTGAAAAAAATGAAAATGCATAAAACACAACATAAGCTTTTCCCGACAACACACACGAAGAGCAGCATGACTAGCTCTTTCCCAACAAGGTAGCCATCCGGTTAAGTTTCAACCGAAACGAAAGGCAACGAGCACAACAGGCAACCAGCATGACCTGCATTATTAGACAGTCACGCACTGTAATTCTAACGTGTACCAACAGATCAACACGTGTATTTTAGCAAAGCGTAATAAAAAACGAATACTTTCAACGCAACAGGATCATTTATAGGAGTTTTACATAATAATGCTGTACATAACATAGATGTGTTATTTGTTAAAGGTACACTCCTCTCCCATCCAAACATATTTAACGGTTGGATCGTCAAACTTCCGACCGGTGAAATCTTCTAAGTCCTCTGCTATTTTATGCCAGGGTAAACCAGACAGGTCAATTTCTTCTCCTTCACTGTCACGAATGTCCGGAATGTTCAGGGTAAAGTCGCCTCCCATGCACGAGTTAAAGGATTGCACATTCCCGACCGGACAGATGAACTGCCAGAAATATTTAGACGGTTCCTGGGAAAAAAATCTTATTTCATCCACACCTACTGATGATGTGACATACTCCTGGAACCGTAGGCATGGGAACCTGAATTCTCGTTCAGTGACCAGAGTGACGGGATATTCAAAATCAGCGCATGTTGATTGGTTTTGGTAGTAGCCCGTTTGAAAAATTGAAAATTCGCCCAAAAAGTCTGTTACGTAATATTTTTTCTTTGTGAATGCATTCAAACTGATTAATATCTCGATAGTATAAATACCGAGAAATGTCTGCCCTGTGGCGATCTGAAAGAAACAAAGGATTCATCAGTTAAGATAACATGTCCATGAAATGACGAAAATGAAATCTTTTCTATCCCACCTATGACCCGATATATGGATCTCTATTTCCCGCGACAAATTTTCTGCTAACTTGACGGTTTCGCTGCAGCAAATTTTCTGCTTACATAGCCTTTTTTTCGATGCAGCATAGTTATCAACGATGATTTTGTTAAAAACTAAGCATGGAGACTGTCGCATAACATTTAAGTTATATCCTGTACGTTTATGGCGTATAATGATTGGAAATCGATGGTGAATGTCGCAAACATAAACTTTTTATCCAACCCGAGTAATCATCAGGAAAACATGTCCGTGATATAAATACCCCCTTGAACCCCACTTTTGTATAGCAAAACTGGGGTATGCAGGGGTATACTTTTTTTCTTATTTTTGCTCCAAAACATAGATTGTGGGTACTCGTTAGAACCGCCTCGCCGAGGCGGTTCTAACGTGTACCCACAATCTATGTTTTTAGCGAAAATAAGAAAAATATCAAGATTTTTCTGACTAACTTTTCATTTTTACAACTGAAAAAATCTCTGTGTATTGCATGGTCATGTTTTCGTAATGTATACCAAAATTCCATGCCAGCAGTAAACAGATTGTCGACACTTTCGTTTTAGTATGGCTGTGAGCGCTATAGGAACGAATGCATCAAACAAAACTTTTCTATAGCGCTCACAGCAAGACTAAACTGAAAACAATCGTAGTATAAACATTTTTGCAGGGCAACTGCTGCTAAGTTTACCGTAAATTGCTGCTTACTTGACCGCGTTTTGCTGCAACGAAATTGCTGCTAATTTGACCGTTTTTTTTTTCCGTATTTTTTTTTTTTTTTTTTTTTTTTTTTGCTGCAACTACATTGCTGCGAACTTGACCGTTTTCTACGGAACCCGGGAAGGGACATTTTATTTTTCTTTTTTATCTTGTTTAAACAACTTATTATGTTGTTTAAACAACTTAATTATATTGTTTGTACAAGACAATTATCTTGTTAAAACAACTTAATATGTCGTTATAACAAGATAATATGTCGTCCAAACGACTTATTAAGTTGTTATAATAAGATAATTATCTTGTTATAACAAGATAATATGTCGTCTAAACGACATAATCCTGGACTCTGATTGGCTGGATATTCGCCCCAAAACATGGCTACACTTGCTTCACAGAGTGTTTGGCGGAGCTGTATTTTCTCATAGGACTGTCGTATAGGATGACCGTATATTTGTTAGCGTTAAAGCACGATGTTCAAATAAGTGAAATACACTTGAAGCGAATATTAAAATGGTTAAACCTCGCACGAAGGCGATACAGTAATATTGACAGGGTCATCGCGTTTATACAAACCGAACTGCAAGGATCAGGTCGGCTATGATGTATTCAAAATGTATAGGCCACTGTTTAGCGGTCACAGACTCATCTTGAGAGAGCTTGATCCAAACGTGGTGGAAGGCGCCTTAAGAGACGTACTTACACTGTTCCTGGACCAAATTTCATTTGGCACATAGACGGCTATGATAAACTGAAGCCTTTTGGACTTTGCATACATGTAAGTGGCTGCATAGACGGATTTTCCAGAAAAATCATTTGGCTGAATGTGTACAACACGAACAATAATCCCAAAATTATAGGAGGTTATTTTCTAGAGTCTGTAAAAGAATTTTGCGGATGTCCTTGTGTTGTACGAGGGGATTATGGTACAGAAAATGGACTTGTACGTGACTTTCAGAATTTGTTTTGGAACAATACAGCTCCAAATTCTTCATTACCATCTTACAGGGACGGAAGCAGCACTTGAAACCAACGTGTTGAAGGGTGGTGGGGCACGCTCCGCCGACAGTGCCTTCATTCTTGGATAAGACTATTTAAGGGTCTGGAAGAAGAGGGTCATTTCCGCGGGAGTTTCCTTGACAAAAACCTTCTTTTTTTCTGTTTTAGAGCTTTAATACAGGTAAGGCTGTTTTCAAACAGTTGCATGACCAAAGTTCTCGTTTTTGCGTAATAATAATGTACGTTTTAGTAAATAGTTAAGATAGCTATAAATTAAAAAGTCTCTGCTACAGAAGCTGACGGCAAGGTTTGGCGCCACAAAACATGTTTAAGCCCCACTCCAAGTAATTTCATATTAATTCATATTAATGACCGTTCTGATGCAGTACTTCTGTTGTGGTTCTCTTTGTTTTATGTTTAAGTGTCTATTTTTGTGTTGCTCGCAGTTTTTAGTATAGGGATAATCGGTATCCCAGGAAAAGTGGTTTATCTTCATTATACTACTGTTTATTGTGCCTACCTCTCTGTTGTACTCGTTCCCTTTTGTTCCTGTTGAAACCTAGCCGGATGGCTACCTTGTTGGGAAAGAGATAGTCATTCTCCTCTTCGAGTGTGTTGTCGGAAAATGTTTTGTTGTGTTTTATGTATTTTCTTTCCCACCCGCTGTCTATGTTGGGACTGTAAATTTAATTGCATCGATTCCTGGTCCCTCTATTCTTACTTAATATGCGTCTTATATCCCCAGGGGGTGGGGGAACTCTGAGATTTTTCCTATACCGGCATAGGCTGTGCTCAAGCATCTACTCTGTACCCCCCCCCCCAAAAAAAAAAAAAAAAAAAAAAAAAAAAAAAAAAAAAAAAAAAAAAATATCGGGTCTAACGGACTACCCCCAAAAAATATCTGCAATTGCTGAAAAACACTTAAAATAACTTTTTTTCCGACATTAAACACCAAATAATATTCAATATTTATTGGACCCCAAAAAAATATCCACAATAATTGCCTAACCAAAAAATATTCATTTTCTTTCTGTAATCCCCCCAAAAAAATACAGAAATTCGAAACTTTGACCCCAAAAGTAGTTTCAATGTATAGGAAAAATTTCCGAGTATCCCCCCCCCCCTCGCCCGGGCTTAAATCCACAATGTTTACATGTCGTCTATCTGTTGAGTTAAAGGAACACGAAACCAAGTCAAACTTGACACGTAAATAAATATTGGGAAGAACAGTTAAGTTCAGAAACTGAGTGACCACTGTTTTGGGAAATATCTGCCCATACGGCTTACCATATGTTCTTCTGTTTTGTATTAGTGTAATTTCAGTTGGTACCCACCTGTGTTGAAGGGCGGGATATTGGTTCTGATTGCACCAATTCCTGATCATTGCTTTCCTTAACTTTTCTTTCTGATATCTAAAGGGTATTAAGAAAATTTCGTTTCATACTAAAATGGTTTCCTGTTAGCTTGTTAATAATGCTTCTGACATCAGAAATGACACTAGTATATTAACTTTAATTTGAACAATTACCTACAAATATAAACAAAATCATGTAGGATAAGTTACTTTATGACGATAAAAATGGCAGTCATTTGTCAATACCTGAAAAACATCTTTTAGACTTTTTGATTTTGAATATCAAAATGGGGGTACACCACAGATTATTTTCACTATTCAAAGTTTTCAAACCCGCATATGTCATTTTTTGATCTTAGTGTAATAAATTATCTGTTCTGCTCTGCTTATACGTTCAATTCATTCTCAAGGTTTTATTAGCTCACCTGAGCAAAAGGCTAAGGAGTAAACTTATAGTATACCAATGGTCCGGCATCCGTCCGGCGTCCGTCCGTCCACCATTTTCATAGATCTTCTTCTCTGAAACCACTTGGCAAATTGAAGCCAAACCTCAAATGCAGCTTCAGTGGGAATGGATATATACATAATGACCACAGTATTAAAACATCTTCTCCTCAGAAACCGCTTGGACAATCAAAGCCAAACTTCATATGGATCATCCTTAGAAAGGGGGGACAAAGTTTATATAAATGATCCAGGTCACAAGACGAAGGCTATAAATAGCAAAAACCTTTAAAATCTTCTTCTCAAGAACCTGAAGGCTTATGATTTTGAAACTTGACATGAAGTACCAGGGCATGGAGCTCTACAAAATTGATATAAATCATGATCCTGAGATGACCTTGACCTATTTAACGGAAAGGTCAACTTAGGTCGCCTATGGATTTGAATGAAGATCAGTTGAAAAATGTCATTTAATAGCAGAAAACTTACTAGGAATAAGCAAATGTACAGAAGATTTATGTTTTTGAAAACAATTTTGCCCCAGGGGGTTGTCTGCCCCTGCTCTGGGGCTATATTCAAGTAAATGACCATGATATTCAAAATTCTTATTCTCTGAAACCGCTTGGCCAATCAAAGCCAAACTTCACATGGAGCATCCATATGAAGAGGGGATGAAAGTTTATATAAATGATTCAGGTCACATGGCCAAAATGGCCACCATGGCTATAATTAACAAAAATATTTTAAAGATCTTCTTCTTCTCCAGAACCAGTAGGCCTGTGATTTTGAAACTTGACATGAAACATTAGGGCATGGAGCTCTATAAAAACATAAATCATGACCATGGGATGACTTTTACCTATTTTACAACAAGGTCGCCTATGCATTTGAATGGGGAAACGTGTGAAAATGTCATTTAATGACAGAACTTGCTGGAAATGGGCAAATTGACAGATATTTTGCTTACAAAAACTGTTTGGCCCTCGGGTTTGTCTCCCCTCCCCCCGTCCTGGGCCTTTAATGCAAGGTAAATTGGTCAAATTGTATCAGGACCTTATATCAGGTGAGCGTTTACAGGACCATTGGTCCTCTTGCTGCATTTGATCTTGCATTATTTCATGTTGCATATATCTAATTTTGGTTCTTGTTTTCAGTTCGAGCTAGACGAAACTGCAGAGACCTGGAACAGGCATGATATTAGACCGTCCGGGAATAACAGTGTGCCGTTCGGTCATCCAGATGTTATGTTTTATGCACCAGAGCTGTGGCAAACACAACTTGAGATCAGTTACATTATGTTCAAGATTCAGATATTGATTCGTGTTCTCAAGGAGCACTGTTTCGTTCTGTAATTCCCTGTGGTGAGGATGTTTATGGGGTGTGTGTAAGCATAATGGGTAGAGATAATATGGATCTACCAAAAAGTTTTCAGAAGCTTTACAGCTGTATCTTCATCTCCAGAATGAGATGCTAATTCTGCTTTAATGTTTGCTACTGTGCATTTAAAGGTACATGGGTGAGTTTGACAGAAAAGCACCTCGGTAGAATTTTGAACCAGTTAACAATCCATTTTAAGAAGCAAATAAAATGTGACAAATTAAATAAAAAGGATGGGAACGCAACCAACATCAGTGTGTTTATGGTTGTGTTTCTGTGGTTCAAAGATCTTGGCTCAAATTATTTTGTACATTATTTAAGGATACCTAATAGGGATGGTACAAACCCCTTTGTGGACAGGGTAAGACTGATGTACTTAGTGTGGTGTGGTGTCATACCCTCACAGCCTCGTTTTGGCCTCAAACCACCAAAATGTTTAAAACCATATAATTTTCTTATAAGTTTATTTCCATGTTTTTTTTTTTTTTTTTTTTTTTTTGTTTTTTGTTTTTTGGCAAAATGTTCAGATACCTTCAGGTTTTCATATACTTGGTGCATTTGTAAGTTTGTGATTCAATTCCTTTCAGTTAGATTTATGTCACAAGGCAGCAAAAACAAAATGACAGTGAAGCCTTTGGTTAGCACATCCGATCTGAATTTTAAGAGAACCGTACAAATTCTTGTTATTGAATCACAGTAGACAAAGAGAGAGTTTTGGGTCCCAGCCCTTAAGTTAATCACTGTCCATTCAAAGGCAGTTCTGCTGTGTTATTTTTAAAAGTCGCCTGTTATGTCACTCTACTTCTGTTGTATATGCTCATTTTAATTTTAGTTGAAGCTAGCCGGGTGGCTTCCTTCCTGGGAAAGAGCTAGTCATACGCTCTTCATATGTATTATCATATTCAATCTTGTATCTGTCTTGTTTTGTCCATTCTTTCCCACATGGTGTCTGGTTTGTGATGTGTCTATTCCTAGGCTTTCTGTTGTTGCTTCTCATCTAGTGAAAACTAGAATTGTCAGAGAATCTGACTATAGCCCTTTTCATGTAATGCGAAAGCCCAAATGTGGAAACAATTTTTGAAATATGTACAATAAGAAGATCAGTCAAAAGGTTGCGAAAAATGGTGACAGTCTCAAGCTAGATCTTGTCAATGTTGATGTTGAGGTCAACTCATTGTCAACATACTGAGTGGAAACAAAATTCTGATGCGGATCAAGGGCCATAAATTCGTTACGAAAAAAGACGTCTAACAATCCCAGGCTAGATCTTGTCAATGTTAATGTCCATACATGTACAAAAATTTGGTTAAATTCAGTCAATTCATTCTGAAGATATTAAGCGGAAACGAAATTCTGACGCGCATCAAGGGCCATAACTCTGTTACCAATTTGCGGAAAATGATGTTTGACAAGTTTAAGCTAAATCTTGTCAATGTTAATAAGCATACAAAATTTGGTCAAATTTTGTCAATTCATTCTCAAGATATTGAGCGGAAACGAAATTCTGACGCGCATCAAGGGCCATAACTCTGTTACAAATTTGCAAAAAAAAAAACGTGTAAGAATGCCTAGGTCTTGTCAATGTTAATGTGCATACAGAATTGGTCAAATGCCATCAATTCATTCCCAAGATATTGAGCGCAAACGAAATTCGGACACGCATCAAGGGCCATAACTTCGTTACATATTTGCAAACAAATGACGTGTAACAATCCCAAGCTTGATCTTGTCAATGTTAATGTGCATACAAAACTTTGTCAAATTCTATCTATTCATTCTACAGATATTGAGCGGAAACGAATTTCTGGCATAAATGAAGGGCCATCCAAGTGCAATAACTCTGCTACAACTTTGGGGAAAATGACATGCATTGGCACATAAGTAAATATTGTCAATATTGATGCATATGCAAAATTCGAATTTAGTCTATCAATTGGTTCTCAAGTTTGTAGTGATTATGGAATTACGGAATAACAGAATAACGGAATAACGGAATAACGGAATAACAGAGCGCGAATCCAGTATAGCCCCACATTTTCAAAGCGGAGATAATACGGAGACTGTGTTGCCTTTTAACTCAGTGATCTGTATTTTTGTTTCTGTCTTAGTCAAAGGGACCTATCAGATAAAACAAAGGGAGTTCCATGGTTCAGTGCTAGACTGACTAAGAAACTTGTCTGCTGTAAAAGCCCAAGATAGCGGTACTTTCCTTGCTGTAAGCATCAAAGACAGATATTCTGGCAATAGGGCTCAAATGGACAGAACCATGCAAATATACCACACTGGGTGTCTTGTAAAATTAAAACTTGGCTACTGTTTTTATTCCATTCCGTGATAGCTATTTGATAGCTTGAGCTCTTCTTCTTGTCTTAGTAGTAATTCCCAAGGTTGGGACGCAGGTAGAAATGTTGATTCCTTTAAGATCTTTTTAAGCACATAATTTTTACAGAGGGTTAAAACAGCATACAATCAAGGTTTAAAAGTCTCTAAAATTCACTGTAAACATATTTGTACATATGATAGTGAAAACTTTATTCCGTAACCAGACTGTCACTTTCCCTTCAGTTTATGAACTTCATGGATATAGTAATAATAATAATAATAATAACAATACATATGAGAAAAAATATGTTCAATCAATGAAAATCAAACAAATGTAATCATTAAACATAACCAAGTCAATATTGATGCATATGAAAAAATGTACTCAATGGGCACTGATGATTGTTCAACTGAATCAAATGTAATCTGATTATTTCACAGTACCAAATGAGCTGCATCATGAAAAAAAAAGTTTTTTAACATATGCAATATGTACTGTCCCAAGACAGCGTAGCTTGTCTGAGTTGTGGTTTGCCTCTAAAACTATTAAAATCTAATTTCAGAAAAGAAAGGATAACAACATAAAGTAAAACTTCAAAGGCCATGACCTTGATCTCAAGGTCACTGAGTCGGGTCTGTCTGTTACAGGATAACAGAGGTATAGTGTCAAATAGATCCAGCTATGTTCAAAAGATACCAACCTCTAGAAACTTTAATAAAAATATCAACATAAAGTTTCTAAGTATGTGACCTTGACCTCAAGGTCACCGAGGTGGGGCGATATGGCACAGCGTAACACTCCAGACCAATATCTAACAGCAGGCATAGTATCAACTAGATACATCCCATTTCCCCTGAGATACAGACTTCTGAAAACTTTATCCAAAAACGTTAAGCGCGAAAATTCGACGTTTTGGCTGTTCCAAAATTACGTTAAGTCGGATTTAATGTCAAATAACATGAAAATGAGCGATGGTATGTGCAATTAGAAATCTGATAATTGATTGATAATATAAAATGTAGATATAGGTATTGAAATTCAGATTTTTTATTTCAGGATCCAGAATTCACTGAATGATGAAAAACATTAGTTGTTCGGGCTTCACAGGCATTAAAACAGCCTACTGATTTTTCATCATCCGGTGAAAGCTAAAATCTGAATTTCAATCCTTAATTGCTGGCTGAACTGAAACTGCCATGAATTGTGTACGCATATAGTCTGTATTAAAGTAGTATTTTGTTTACAAAGGATGCCAAAAACATGAACACATCTCTACAAAGCTACATAATCATAACCATATTTCGTGGATGTAATGGTCAGTGCCTTGTTATTGCAGACTTTTAGAGAATTTTAGTGTAGCCCTGTTAATTAATGAGTTATGTGCCCATGAATGCCAGAAACTTACATGAAAATGTAAAAAAATATATAGTTTTTGGTTAAAGTTTCACTAGTTGCGTATAATTCATGAATCAAGCATCATAACCCATTCATATTTTGACCATATGTACCCTATAGGGTTTGCTTTCTTTCCATGCGTTCGGGCCCCAGGGACCATGCCCGGGGATGGGGCTAAAGGTCAAAATCTACGTCACTTATAAAATGTGCTGAATACAGTATTAATGTTTCCTCTCCAAGTCCATATCTTAGAACAATGATAGGAATGCGTTCTTTTTATAGATCTATGATCTATACCCTGTAGGGTTGGCTTTTATTCGATGGCAACATGAACTAGGTACCATCTCAAGGGGTGGGGCTAGAGTTCAAAATCTAAGACACCTTTATGATATGGTAGTACCGTGAGTCTGTATCTGTAAGTCTATATTACGACATCCACAGTCTTATCAGAAAGAATTCATACTTAGGTCATAGATTCCTTGTAAAGTTCGGACTCGTGGGTCCATGTGTGGGGAGTTCAATTTCTAGAACTTCTCTGAAATTGTAGTTTCTGTACTTATCTTTACAACCATGTTCAGAAATCGTTCATATTTGAACCATAGGTACTGTAATCTATAAGATTTGCTTTGTTATTATGACATCAGACTTTAGGATCCATGCCAAGGGTAGGACTAGATGTCAAGATCTAGGGCCTCTTATATTACTGTTATTATTATTATCATTATTATTATTATTATTAAAGAATGACATTCTATTTTCATTTTCCATCTATGACCAAGGATCTGACCCTCAATGTCCGTGATCAAGTCATAGAATGTGTATACAAGTCAGCTCTGTATACTGCACTAAAATGGAACTGTCATTCTATCATACTGCCCATGGTTGTAGGAAATGTGCTAACTGCAAATGTACATATCTAAAATGTACTTGTAATGTACTTGTTGAGGGTGCTCTCTTTGATTTGGGAATTGATTTTCATAGTGTCAGGGGTGAATGTGTCTAGGGGAGATCGGGGATTGCGGGAGTGGGAAGGGCTTCCAGTCGGGGGTAAACGTGCCTCTTAAGGCAATTTTTCTAGTTCATTGTTATAAGAGAAATGCTTCTTTGCTTGAAATGTTTGGTCAGGAAAAGTATTATTTATAGCCAAACAGATAAAACAGGTTCTTAACAATGCTCAAAATATGCATGCTATTCTATGTCACTTTTGACAAACAGAGTCACGCAACAGGCTGCAACAAGTCACAGGCAATAGATTCATCTGAAATGACAGACTTCCCTCAGCTGAATGAAAATGAGCATAGAGATCTGACTATGGGCGTTATTATCAAATTCTACAGGCCAAGTCCTATACAAAGTAGCATCAAACCAAAGATTTCATATTTGCCTTCTTTTAAAAGAATCTGTTATCTGTTTGGCTATAATTGTTACTTTTCCTGACTAAGCATTTCAGTCAAAGCAAACATTTAACACTATAATAACAATGATTTAGAAAAAGTGCAAAAAGAGCAGTCTACAGAGCTTACTGGTATACTCATTCTATGACTTGATCACGAAAGGGTCAGTTCCTTTGTCCTAGATGGAAAATGAAAAGAGGATGCCATTCTTGGATAATAATAATAATAATAATAATAGGATGTCCTTGATTTTGACCTCTAGCCCTACCCTAGGCTTGGATCCTAGTGTCTGAAAGTAACACAGAAAACCTTATAGAGTACCCATTGTCAACGTATGAACGATTTCTGAACATGGCTGTAAAGAAAAGTATAGAAAATACATTTTTAATATAAGTTCTTGATTTTGACCTCTAGCCCCACCACCGCACATGGACCCTTGAGTCCGAACTTTACAGAGCACCTATGGTCTACGTATAAATTCTTTCTGAATAGACTGCGGGTGTAATAATACCTGCAGACTTACAGAAAATTGTTCATGCTTCTCCCATATTATTCTTAGATTTTGACCAGCAGCCCCACCCCTATAGATGGTACCTAGGACATGGTGCAATGGTATAAAAACAAACCCTACAGGGTATCTATGATGTAAAAAAGAACACATTCCTATTATTGTTTTAAGATATGGACTTAGAGAAGAAACATTAACATTGTAAACAGCACATTTTAAAGGTAACCTAGATTTTGACCTTAAGCCCAATCCCCTGCCATGGACCCTGGGGTCTATACTCATGTACAACAAACTCAATAGGACACATGTGGTCCAAACATGAATAGTTTGTGGTGGTTGATTCATGAGATATACCCAAAACTTACACTTTTTTACATTTTCATGGCACTGCTTGGCATTCAAGGGCACATAACTCATTAATTACTCAAGCTACACAAAAATCCCCATAATTCTGCAATAACCAGGCATTGACCAATACTTCCACAAAATATGGTATGATCATGTAGCTTTGTAGAGACGTGTTCATGTTTTGGCAAAGTTGGTCGATTAAAAATACTCAAAATTCAAGACCTAGTATCAACAAAACATTTTTCGGTAATAATTAATCCTCATACCAAACACTTGTGATCAATGCTCTTTCCTTGTATGATAAAACATTTTGCCCCTCAAAAGAATAATGAAAATTGATGATTTTCCCCTTCAGGTAAAACAGGTATGGAATTACCCCACGCACTATTATTTCCCATAACTACCAAACCAAAGGCCCGTTCAACTCAAACTTTCCACCAGTGCATGTTCACTTTACGTGACTATACTCGTATGCTATCAAAATATTATTAAAATATTCAGGTACCACCCAACCCCCATTATGGAGACTGGTCCTTTAGGCTGCAGGACAGGACGTGCAGTCAAAATATGGTTTAGGTATATTAAGTTTAAGTTGTGATTTACTAGAAATTATTTGTTTGTTCATTTCGCTGCTTAACGTCCCAATCAACAGCTAAGGTCGTGTCGGTACGCCTCCATCATCTTGCGAAGTCAAACAATAAACACATTTCGTCATTGATCAGAAACGGCGCAATCAGAAAGAAATTCCCAGCTTATCAGTATATCACAGTAATGTTAAAATGCTATGGTTGGACGATTTCATATTTACGCCCCACTTAACTGACTCATATGGAGACGGGACCTCAGTTGAATGTCTCATGCAAAAGATTTGAATAGCTCGGTATCGAAACTACGAAGCCTGGTTTGTAAACCAGTGGCGTAACCACAAAGCCACTGAGGCTTTGATCTTCAATCGAAATGAATGAAATGGTATAGTTTGCACGTGTTGCTCAGTAACATAGAAGATTTATACTTTAATATATAGGTTATAGTTACCGTATAAAATGGCTGTCCTCGTGGCCGAGTGGCTGCAATCGCAAATTTCATTACCACACTTAATTATTCGATGATCTCCTTGCCGTGTCTGGTGTGGGTTCGAGCCCCACACGGGGCACATGTGAAACAAGCCAAGGTCTGTATGCGGTTGTGCGAGGGGATTTATTCTCTGCGCTCAAGGCTCACGTTTTCGCCCCATCTACTGATTGTCCCGCATCATGGTGAGCTGAAATAATCTAGAAATTGACGTAAAACTGAATAAAAACTAAGTATAAAATTCTTGCATTATTATGTATTAATAACCTATTTTGATCGACGTTTTTATTGAAATGTCTTACTTAGATGTAAGTCTGTAGGCTACAAGTTGTGATGTAACATTAGTTACAGCACAGGACCTTGACGTTTAATGTCTACAAGCAAAATAAAAGGTCCAAAGTGCTCTAAAACCTTATTTTCTTAATTGCTGAGCGTAGCGAAGCAAGGAGGACAACGGAGATTTTCCTAAATGTGGGATGGGGCGATTTTTCATCTTCTTCTAGCATCTGTCCCATCGAAAATAATTACCGTTTTTTGTATCCTATACACCAGTCATTTGTATCTCCGGCCCCCTAAGGCCGGGGATAGCAGGGGTATAGCGAGGCTTAAGTGCCAACAAGAAAGTGAGATTTTTTTATTTATTTTATACTTTACAGTGAAAACCAATGTATATCAAAACTTGATAAAATTGGTATTTTCATTGATATGAAATTTCACTGATATCAAATCTCACTGATATCAAAAGTCACTAGTGACTGATATCAGCCTATATCTTCACTGTAGATTTTGGATTACTTATGACGTCTCCATTTACTTAACGTCATTTCAGAAATTCAAACGCCTATTACTCCGTTATTTATGAACGAAAACATAAAGTGTGGGTATTCATTTTCTAAGTTAGGACGTAAGGAACAATATGGTACCAAAATTATTTGTGTTTTCATTTTTTTTTTTCATTTTCACCGCCTGCCTTGTGAATTGGAAAATGCCCATGTATTGTATAAGATAAAAAGAAAATTTGCTTTTTTCGGTGAATACCAAATATGTTTCATCTCGTGGGTTGAAAATGATGTTTTAAACTCACTCGATGAAATATATTTGGTATTCGCCTCAAAATAGCAAATATCCTCTATATATCTTATCTTATGATTATAGAACATTATCATATAGACTTTTTGATACCAATTTAAGCTCTCTAGAGCTATTGGTCACTGAGATATGGGCAATTTAATTTGTATATTTGATTTTGTTCCAATATCTTATGTTTTCTATTATTGAGCAACAAGAAAGTCATCTTTTTATAAATTTTATAAGCTGGTTATAGAATATTGTCATAGCAATCATTTGAAACCAATTTCGTCTCTCTCGAGCTTTTGGTCTCTGAGATATTAGCAATTTTATTAGTATACCCCCTTCCTTTGCCAGTAATTTTTCTCTTATATCTTAAGTTTCTTAGATATTTGAGCAACAAAAAAGACAGCTTGTTTATATATCTTATTACAAGGTTACATAATACTGTCATAGCAATCATTTGGCACCGATTTCTGCTCTCTATGGCTTTTGGTTGCTGAGATATAAACGTATCCATCGCTACACCCCCTCCATTTACTGTGATTTTTCTCTAATATTTTAAGATTTTATCAATATTCGAATAGCAGAAAAGTCTGCTTATGTATGTATCTTATTTCAGGGTATTAAAATGTTATCATAGCAATCATTTGTTATCAATTTCAGCTCTCTGTGGCTTTTGGTTGCTGAGCTATAAATGTATCTGTAGGTATACCCCCTCCATTGTTCTGTGATTTTCCTCTACTATTGTAAGTTCTCATCAATATTTGAACACCAAGAAAAAGTCGGATTCTTTCTGTATCTTATCACATGATTATAGAACATTATCATAACAACCATTTGATACACAGTGCATCTCTCTTAGAGTTTTTGGTTTCTGAGGTATCAGCAATTTTGTTGGTATATGCCCTTCATTTAATCTGTTACTTTTCTAATATCTGAACTTATTTTTAATATTTTAGCATGAAGATAGCCAGCTTGTTTATATATCTTATTACATGGTTAGAGAACATTGCCAAAACAATCATTTGATACCTATTTCAGCTCTCTAGGTCTATCAGTAGCCAAGATACATGTGGTAACAGAGGTGTACCAAAATATTTACATGTACTCTGCTTATTAGGGATGGAGGTGAACATTCTGTGATTTTACATTACCCAAATCGGCATTAAAGTGATCCTCTGGCCAAACTGGCACCCATGAGCATTTGTTCTAAGGGTGAAAGGTACATCCTATAACCCACGCAAACCCTTTAAAAGGCAATAGAGTAAATCTTGATTTTTGTCATTTTCATTAATATTCATGAAAATGCAGATGAGATTATTTTAATTAGGTCTATGGCGTCAACAAATTTGTCCAATACTATTATAGGTACAATAAAAATGAGCCACAATGATACTTTAGGCATGGGATTAGTTTTTATGGGGATAATTGACTTTTAATTGTTTCTTTTTTTTCATTTAAATGTTTTAATGAAAATTCATGAATACGCAAATTGGATGTTTTACATTTCTTATCATAGGATGAAAGGACTATGTCTAAGCATTAAAATGAGACCAAGTTCAATGGTCTAGGATAAGAAACAAGTGAGACATCTTCTATTTTCTATGTGTACCCCCATTATTAAAACGCAAACATTGAATATTTCGGGTAATGTAATGAAACATAGCATTAAATGCAAACGCTTCCACTTCCAGATGGCAGAAAACAGGATTTGATAACCTTTTCAATGTACTTTTAGAAAATCATAGTGTAAAAAAAATCCCCCCTGGGGTGGGTAGCTAGACGACTAACCGGGTTTCAGTAAGTTATTCGGCGCCCAGGAATCTCCATCGTCGAGCAGCTCACTGAATCTGTTGAGTCCTCGTTTTTGATTCATCAGGATGTTTATCATGATTCATTTGCTTGTCCTTGATGATTCATTGACTAGTTAGAGATTCATCACGAGGACCGATGAAATAACTAAATGTTATGAACCAATGCAGAAGCTGAGGGTGAGGTTATGGCTATGTAAATTCGATTTAAGCCCGCCAATAATTTTATATTACTGTTCGTTCCAAGGCGATACTTCTGTGGTGGTTCTCTCTCTCTCTCTCTCTCTTTTCGTATGTCTTGGTGTTGGATTTTCGTGTTGTTAGCGCCTTATGTGCGTTTTCAAATTTTTAGTTAAGTTTGGGTGGCCGAGTGGCCACCTATTGGTAAAATAGCTGCCCACTCGGCTTACAATATGTTTTCGTAGTATAGGTACCTGATTGTTAATTTAGTTGTTTCCCCACCTGGGTTTTTGGAGTGGGAATTTCTTTCTGATTGCACCATTTCCTGATCATTGCATACTTTTCCTTTTTTCTAGGATAACAATGCATAACTGGAGTCAAGAGTTGTTTAAGAAATGATTTATAAATTATTCAGAGGCGTCTTACATCTCAGATCATTGGGACTCTGTACATAATGAAGTATTCTTTTTATAAGAAGGGACGCGCGGTGGTCTATTGGGTATGGTGTAGCACTCCGGAGCGAGAAGTCCTGAGTTCGAAACTGTAGTGTCCTTTGGCTTTGGCAAGACAACTCATTAAGAAAACATGTCCGTGAAATGTATACCCTTAAACCCCACATTAGTATAGTAAAACTGGGGTTTACGGGGTATACCTAGTTTCTTTTTCTTTGTTTTGACACAAAAGATAGATTGTGGGTACGTGTATCCACAATCTATGTTTTGAGCAAAAATTGTAAAACTATCTATGGAAATATTATGCATTGGTTTATGGTGTTCATAACTCTCATTGAATACATTTTCAGTTTGATTTTTCATTGAAGAATTTATAAACATTACAGTGTGAAGTTTTGGTTTTAACGTCTTGAATAGATTCTTCATTCCAAGATGTCTGGAAATTGATTACCCCGAGCTAGCAATCCTGCCACTGAACGCTTGTTTTTTGTTCATATTCGTATGAAATTCCTATTTCTCCATGACCCGAGGTTATACATCAGGAAAACATGTCCATGAAAACTATACCCCCTTAAACCCCACTTTTATATAGTAAAACTGGGGTTCACAAGGGTATACCTATTTTCCTTATTTTTGATTCAAAACAAAGATTGTGGGTACTCGTTAGATCCGCCTCGGTCGAGGCGGTTCTAACGTGTACCCACAATCAATGTTTTGAGCAAAAAAGTTAAAAATATCGAAATTTTTCCGATGAAATGTTCAATTTTTACAGCTTAAAAGTCTCTATCATGATTTATTCGTTTGAGCATAATGATTCATTTACTAGTTAGATATTCACCATGAGGACCGAACAACTAACTAAATGTTGTGAACCACTGCAGAAGATGAGGGTGAGGGGTAGGCGTTTGTTAAACCCGTTTAAGCCACCCCCCTCCCAGTTGTTTTATATTACTGATCGTTTCAAGGCGATACTTCTGTTGTGGTTCTAATTGTTTTGTGTTTTGGAGTCGAATTTTTGTGCTGTTTAAGTCATATGTTCGTGTTTATATTTAAGTTCAGTTCGGGTAACTGAGTGGCCTATTGGGGAATAGCTGCTCACTCGGCTCTTGGTATAAATATCGAAGTGTCATTTTAGTATTTTCCCACCCCTCGGTTTGTGGAGAGGGAATTTCTTTCTGATTGCGCCATTTCGTGATCATTGCCTCCTTATACCTTTCTGTATATTGCATGGGCGTGTTTTCGTAATGAAACATTTTCAGCTCACCTGAAACTAGAATTTATCCAGCTCTTCAATGTTAAAATGTTAACGGTTGTTGGAACAGATCAGTATAAAGTATAAATTACAGGCTTTGGTTATCTAGACTTGAAATTTCAATTTATTTGGGCTATTTTAGTATTTATGAGCACTTTAAAATTCATGATCTGCTGAGTTGAGCAAGATTTTTATAACCTCGGGACCCGGCCCCGGTGCTTGGATAGGCTACATTATCGTCCCTGGACCTTTGGTTTAACTAGTCACTCGAAGTTGTTCTTAGATTCTTTTCAGACACAACATTTCTTCTCAGTATAATGAAATATTTCTGTCGCTTCTGTAACAAGCCGAACATGAGGTAAATCATACTGGAGAGAAACCTTATAGTTGTGAGATCTGTGGGAAACGCTTTGCCACTAAAATCAACAAGAAACAACACCATATGATAAAAAATCCTTGATAAAAAAGGGGATCGCGGTGACCTAGTGGTGCATTGAAACCGGATCGAGATGAGGGGCATTCGAATTCTGCTGGCACCGGGCTTAAAAATAACTCCCAATAGTACTGATTAAAATATCAAAGACAAGGTGGCTCTATCACACTAAACAAGGGACCATTGGTCCTGAGAACGCTCACCTGAAGTTTGATCTTGGAGCATTTAGCCATCATTAGACCTTGACCTTGAATACTCATACACCTTTATTGACTTCATTAGTTGTCTGCATCTGCCGGTCCCAGGCTGCAATAGTTAAAAATCCGTTGTTCTCACTTTTTTTTCATGTAAAAGCCAGTTCCCAAAGTTGCCTAAGCGTAAAATAGGTCAAGGTCATCCATGGGCCATCATTTGAACAAACTATGATGGGCTAAGGTCCCAGATGCTACAAACCAAGTTTCAGGAATCTTGGCACATGGGTTCTGCAGAAAAAGATTTATAAGCATTTGTGAGCATGGCGGACATGTTGAGCATGTTACCCCGATTTCATGAACACAATTTCATTTTCCCTCTGCATGAAGTCTCTCATAGGCTGAGAAGTTACTGTGAAAAACAAGTCTTTAATTTCGATATTTCAATGACTTTGGGCTCAGGTCAAGAAAAGACTTGATCTTAATTAATCGCATACCTTTATTAGTTGTCTGTTTCTGCCAGCTTTCAGACTGCAATACTTTCCAAAATATTCATTGTTTTCACTTTTTCCCATGTACACGCCTATGTTTCCGAAACTGACCTTGCCGTAAGCTTGGTCAATGTCATCCTAGGGCTATCAACCAACTACGATGGACTGGAGTCCCAGATACTACATGACCAAGTTTCGTGAAAATCGGTCAACCGGTTCTGGACTGAGAAGAAGATTTTTGAGCATCTGTGAGTATGGCAGCCACGTTGGGCATTCGACCAAGATAAAACTTTGCCCCCCTCACCCCCCCCCCCCCCACACACACACACACACACTTTAGCATGGAAACTCCGCATAAAATTTCACTTTCATAGGCCCAGTCATAAATTTGAGAAAACCATAATCTTAATTTTGATATTTCATTGACCTTGGGTCAAGGTCCAAATATGATCTTGACCTAAATTGATCATAAACCTTCATTGGCTCCATTAGGTGTCTTTTTATACATTTAGTACATTTCAAGCCTCAGGCTGCAATAGTTTCCAAAATTTTCATTGTTTCCTCCTTTTCCCATTTAAAAGCCTGTCTTTCCAAACTGACCATGCCGTTAAATGGGTCAAGATCATACCAGTGTCACAATTTGTGCAAATTTTAATGGGCTGGAGTTCCCGGTGCCACATACCAAGTTTCGAGGATATCGGCCCACCGATTCTTGAGAAGAAGATTTTGAAGGGTTTTTACCGTAATGGGCATGGCGGCCATCTTGGTCATGTGACCAAGATATCGCGAACGAAAGTCAGTGCCACCATTACGAAAACATGTCCATGCAATATACAGAGATTTTTAAAGTTGTAAGAAATGAAAATTTTCATTAGCATTTTTGTTAATTTTTCTGTTTCGTGGAAATCGGCCCACCGGTTCTGGAGAAGATGTTTAAGGGTTTAACCATATATGGGCGTTGCGGCCATCTTGGTCATGTGACCAAGATCCCGTGAACAAACTTTCGTTCCCCCTACCCACAAAAGATTTCAATTTAATTGGTCAAGCGGTTTCAGAGAATAAGATCTTTGAAAGCGTGGACGTTCGACGACGGACGGACGCCGGATCATGGCTGTACTATAGCCTAACGACTCAGGTGAGCTAAACACACAAACTGATTCCTTTAATGCAGGTTCCTTTGATGTCCGGTCTTAGGGTTCTGATCTGCAACAAACAGGTCTTTACAGACACGAAAGACGGCTAGAAGCTTGAAAATTCGGATTTAAGAAGAGAAATTGCGCTATACACGTATCGATAACAAAAATTACTGCATGTTATACAGAGTAATGCGCCTTTGTTTTCGCATATTCATACATGTATATCAGGTGTTCTGATGCGGTGGTTCATGAGAATCTCAGTCCGCTTTGGGTCCACTATAGAAGGCATACTGGAGAGAAGCATTACTTCAACTGAAATATGTTTTACGAAGTCTAACGTTCCAGTCAACATTTTTTTCAGTCATGTAGGCACGGAGCCATCACTTCCTCTGACTAAACCAGTTATAATTGAAACATAGCTGAATATTGGGAAATAATGCGTCTTGCTCAATGACACAACATATCCACCAGAGTGGAGATCGAACGCAGGACCTATCCATTCGGTGTTTGATACTCTACCACCAGGCCACGGTGATTCCTTCATCTGAAAGGACACATGGTGATACATTATTAGGTGATATTGAAGAAACATCAGAAAAACATGTCCATGAAAAGTATACCCCCTCATACCCCACTTTTATATAGCAAAACTTGGGTATGCAGGGGTATACCCATTGTTCCTATTTTTGCTCCAAAACATAGATTGTGGGTACTCGTTAGAACCGCCTCATCGAAGCGGTTCTAACGTGTACCCACAATCTATCTTTTGAGCGAAAATAATAAAAATATCTACTGAAAATTCTAATTTTTTAAAACTTTAAAAATCTCTGTGTATTGCATGGGCATGTTTTTATTTGGATTAGCTCCTATTAGAGGTTTGGCATGAGTTTACTGGAATAAAAATGAAAACAAGTTCAACCGAGTTTGGTGGAAGAGCGCTGACCTTGCAGTAAGTTACATCTCCCACTGACGACGTGCTTTTGTCCTCGTGCAAAACTGACACATGAACTGTCCTTGTACATATTACTGGTCAGTACCCAGAAAGCGGTGGCTCCGTCCCGACATCACTTAAACATTGTCAGCTAGGACGTCAAACAAAAAAAAAACCTCTTAACACAGACCACAGACAGTGTGCACTACTGCTGCTCCCCTCCACGTAAGATGGTAATGTAGAATCTCTACTCCTATTGTTCTAGAGAAAAGTCTGTAAGTCACGTACGAGTCCACTTTATGTACCATAATCACCTCTAGTATTATTGTTTGTATTGTACACGTTCAGCCAAATGATTTTTTTGAAAATCCGTCAATTCAGCCACTTATGCTAAGTCAAAAAGCCTCAGCTTATCGTATCCATCTAAATGCCAAATGAAATTGGGACCAGGAACCGTGTAAGTACGTCTTTCTAGACGCCTTGAAAGTCTGGCAGCCACCTTACCAGGATCAAGCTCTCTAAAGATTAGTCTGACGTCTTCCTTTCTGACAGCTAATAAACCGTGACCCACACATTTCGAATACATCATTCGATATCCGTGAAGCCGTCCTGATCCTTGCAGTTCGGTTTGTATGAAATCGATAACATCCAATATCACTGCAATATCACTAAGTGAAGGGTTTAACCCTTTTAATATTCGCTCCAAGTGCCTTTCTGAAATGCGGACATCATGCTTCATCGCCAAAAATGATGAGCTCTCCCAGTCTCCCTAGTTCCTAGATGAAAATATAGCTCCGCTAAACACTCTCTCGATGAAAGTTCCGCCATGTTTTTGACAGATATCCATCCAATCACAGTCCAGGATTAAGTCGTTTCGACGACATAATATCTTGTAATAACGACTTATTAAGTTGTTTGGACAACATATTATCTTGATATAACAAGATATTAAGTTGTTTGGACGACATATTATCTTGTTATAACGACATATTAAGTTGTTTTAACAAGATAATTATCTTGTACAAGCAAGATAATTAAGTTGTTTAAACAACATAATAAGTTGTTTAAACAAGATAATTATCTTGTGCAAACAAGATAATTAAGTTGTTTATACAACAAATAAGTTGTTTAAACAAGATAAAAAAGAAAAATAAAATGTCCCTTCCCGGGTTCCGTAGTTTTCTTTTTTATTTATTTCTTTTTTTTTTTTTTTTTTTTTTTTTTTTTTGCTGCAACGAAATTGCTGCTTACTTGACCCTTTTTTGCTGCAATGAAATTGCTGCTAAATTGAGCGTTCATCAGGAAAACATATCCTTAAAATTTATACCCCCTTCAACCCAACTCTTTTATATAAAAAAACTGAGGTTTGGCGGGGTAGACCTATTTTTCTAATTTTTGCTCCAAAACATAGATTGTGGATACACGTCGGAGAGGCGGTTCTAACGTGTACACACAATCTTAAGTTTTGAGCAAAAATAAGAAAAATATCAAACTGAAAATTTTCAATTTTTAAAGCTAGAAAAATCTCTGTATATTGCATGGGCAAGTTTTCGTAATGTTGTTTTTTCCTTATTGGGACAATATGGAAACATGGTCGTAGGGCGTTGCCCTGTAGTGTGACATTATGTACAGGTCTTGTGTACAGGTCTTGTGCAAAGGTCTTGTGTACAGGTCTTGTGTAAAGGTCTTGTGTACAGGCCGACGGAACACATTGATGGCATGATGTCAAGATTTTGTTATTCAATTGATACATGTACACATAGCGCTCACAGCAAGACTAAACTGAAAACAATCCTAGTAAAACATTTTTTGCAGTGCAACTGCTGCTAAGTTTACCGTAAATTGCTGCTTACTTGACCGCTTTTTGCTGCAACGAAATTGCTGCTAACTTGACCGTGTTCATTTTTTACACCTTAAGAGAAAAATATGTATGTAACATACACTTACATACTCAAAGAAATCTATGGAACGCCATAACTGTCTTATGTTAAGAAGTGTCATTATATGCTGTTGAAATATATTATTATAGTGTTCTTTTGTCATCCCATCTTGTCCGCTTAGTATTATCTTGGCTCCATTCAACATGTTATCATGTCAGCTTTACAGTTTGTTATGTTAAATCATCATTTTATTGAGTTCATATATAATGTTGTTATGTCCACTCATTATGTTGTTGGCTTCGGTTCTCATGTTGTCTTGTCATTTAATCGTTTTGTTAGCTTCATATATTATCTTATTTGGTCAATTTATCATTTACTTCTTTTGATATGGCTTATTATCTTGTTCATTTTCTATGTAATCTCGTTCATACTGCGTTCTATTGGCTCCAAGGCTAATAAAACTCTTATATTGACCCTGTTGAAAATGTTGTCTTTTCATATCATGATTCTGGTAGGTTCATATATTCTGTTGTTATGTCAACTTTTTGTTCTGATGGGTTGTTTTGCCATATCATTTTGTTCTTATTTTATTATGGTGGTTTAATGTGTGATCCTGTTTGGTGAATTAACAACGCACCTGCTAAAGATGACGTTATGTTCGCTTTATTGATAATACTCGAAATTCAAATAACCGAGATGTTATCTCTTTTCATTATTCTTAAATGTCAAATTGAAATTCTGTATGCTACATCAATGCATTGTTTATTCGTTTCATCAGATTATTGTCTTCATTTGATACTTTGTTTGGGCAATTTATCGTTTTGTTGCCTCTATAGGACACGTTGTCCTGTCAACTTTATATGTTGTTGTGTCAAGATTACATTATGTTCATTTTACATGTTGTTGAAAATTAGGGTAAAATATGTCACCAGAAAACCGATAACTAAAGCCGGTATTTACTAGTCACTTCGGTCCATGACAATTTTCGGAGACGCATGAGAGAATAGCAGCTTCTTACAGTAGGCAAAATTTAATTTAAAAATAAAGTGGCAACAGATATGTGCTGCTCTACCAAAAAATCCGTTACCGAATGCAGGTGCAGGTTTCATACCGATACTGACTCTATCTATATGACAGTCGATACCTAAATATGCGTCGTCTGTAACCTCAGAAATGCATGGTATTGCCTATATCTTCATTAGCTTAACCTGTGTATCTAGAACACTAACCACATCTACAGCATCTCTATCTCTCTCTCTCTCTCTCTCTCTCTCTCTCTCTCTCTCTCTCTCTCTCTCTCTCTCTGGAGAATGTGGGGATATGCCTTGTTTCCAGCATGGTGTGCTTAATATATGTCGTACTGAGAATCTAATGCAATATGGGAAACTACTTTAGAAACTAGCGATACATACGGGTTTGCCAATCTCAGAAACAGAATAAACGAAATGTTTATTTCGTCTACATGGTCTGAAGCCACGAGGTCTTGCCCTTAGTTGTTGCCCTGAGGGAAACCTATGCGTCTCGAGTGCTGAACTATAAACGCTGCCATTTAATGTAATGCTAAAAGTACAAAGTTAAGAAAACTCAAGAAGATATGTATATATACTACAGTGACCCTATCAAGGGTGGAACCCCTTTATACAGATACAGATACATGTCTGTAAAGCTCGTCATCTTTGGTTTTAGTAGATGTTAGCCGGATGGCTACCTTGCTGGGAAAGAGCTAGTCATATTGCTCTTCATCATATTCATGCGTGCTGTTTGATTTTTGTTGATGTCTTGTATTGTTCACTCTTTCCCATTTGGCGTCTTTGGGCTGGTATTTAATTGCATCAATTCCTGAACCTTGTATTCTTATTCACGAGAATTCGACACGCCTTTTTAAGGGAGGCGATTCAGTTTACACGAGCGAGAGACAACCCGGGATTGAGAAAAGCAGACTATAAATTGGATATGATGATGATTACAGAACTACTAAAAAATGTTCTCCAATTAGACTTACTGCCAGGCCAATACGAGTCAGGCTATGATCCTAGAGGACATACTCAAAGTCATTGAGGACAAGAGATCGGCTCTAATTTAGCTTAATACCCTTATTCGCCAGGATCTGATTAAGCATAACCTCTCCGCACTTTGGGAATTCCACTACAACACCCCTGACAATATTAGATAATTACATGTTAATATCTGGAAAGTCAATTTTACTCAAACCGAGCATTCTCATTCGGCGATAAATAGTACTCTCCGACTTCATACCTTGGCCTAGCTACAGACCAATTTATGGAAATTCAGAACATTTTGTCTGTGTGCTACGGAGGATACAATATGCCATACACTCTACTTTTACCGAATACAAGTTTGCCCTTTTGCTTCTGCACTCCGCAAAACTCAATTTTTGAAAGCAAATCATGAATAAAATATTGAATCTGATCGTTCTGAATGAATAAATGACTTCGGACTGAAAACGTCATGCTTCATCTCCAAACCAAGTAATCATAGAAAATCTTCAGTTTGCTGATGCATTGATTTCTATGGAAAGCAAAATTCTTGGATATTTTGCAAATAAAGCCGTAAAAGAATAATTCCGCTAGCACACGATAACCGGAACGTACATGTTTAGATTAAAAAAAGGGTCATATCGAAGATCTGGCCCAACATTTACAACCTGCAAAATGTATACCCAAAGAACAAAACGTTGAGATGAAACCTACCCCCGGAAAAGTATGGACCTACCGCCGACAATCGGTCAGAAAATAGAGAATTAATGTTTAAAGTTCCACAATCAATGTCTCAGCTTTATGCTTTCGAAAAATTATGACAATTTGAGTTCAAATATCAAATAATGAAGTTATCGCAAAGACTAGCAGTACGTTTCTTAATTTTAGCAAACATTTTCTGAATCAAAGACTGGCCGCTCTCCGCCGCAGTTTACATGTATGTTTCATGCTAACCATTTTCACATAGAAGCAACTGATTCTGACATATTGTCAAAACATTCTTCATCATTTTAACAAAGAAGGATATATACAGTCCAAAGTTGGTAGTCACATTATTACAGGTGTTCCCTAACCTATTTCCATGTGTATATTTGTTACAAATTCTTAAGGTCAAGCTCTTTCAGACTTATTCTTCAAAGGTTGAAAGCAACCAAATGCCACACATTCAGTACGTAAATTCATGATGTCCAACCCATTTGTTACCCCCAGGCAGTTCATTTCATACAATGACAATTTACATATGAGCCGCTGCATGGGAACACCAACAATCTGCATAGACAAAAACAAAGGCGCAGATCAGCCTCGCAGTAACTGCGAAGCTGATCAGCGCCTTTGTTTTCGCTACACTGATAGTACAATTCCTCTATTTTCTAAATGCAAAACTTCTACCCTCTCGCCATCTTCTGTTATGTCGGACCTGTTTGGAACCCAAATTGTAGGTTTTCTCACGCACATGCTCATATTATATCAGGGGAAATATTTACATATTCAAAAGTAGGAACAAGTCTCTCCAATCTCAGTTTCCTTATGATGGTACCTTCGAAATTCGGTGTAGTTAATGTTTAGCTGCAAAGTACAGCTCTCTCTTATATCTCAGGTTCAAATCAGTTCTTGCACATGTGCATTAACATATGCACACTGGTCAATGTAAACGCATAGGCAACATCTGAAACGCACAGGCTCCCGTATTGGGACGCACAGGCTACCTCTTGAAATGGCGGATATTTGACAGGACAGGTGAAAAAGGTATGATAATACTTTCTTATTGTTTTACCGTTGTTCAATGATTGCAAAAGTAGTAGTAGTAGTAGTAAAAAGTGGCAGTTTTTCGTCATGCCGGGCTGAACGGACTTAATCCAAGATTCCACCACAAGGACAATGATTGCAAAATCTGACACATGCCTTTAAATACAGTGAAATGCCTTCTTTTTCATCAATTTGAAGTTTAGTGAGACGCATCTGCGTTGTTTTGGACTGAGAAGCCAGGCGCGTTGTAAATGAAATTCTTAAATATTTTTTTCCTAAAAAGTAGTGACATTATTTTGGTGCCTGCCTTTCGACTTCATTATCTTGGCTTTCAAAGTTCTTGGCAGAACAAGAGCTTCAATCTTATATTAAGAGTGAAATCGGTAAATAAAAGGCAGTTTACCTACAAATTCCGTTACATGAAAAAGTAAATCTGGGTCTTTTTTTTTTTTTTTTTTTTTTTTTTTTTTTCATTTTGGAATAAATTTACTTAAATTTACTACCCTAGTAAAGAGAAGTGAATAGGGGATGTGTCAGAGTTTGCAATCGTTGAACAACGGCAAAACAATTAGAAAATATGTATCGTACCTTTTTCACCTGTCAAATATACGCCATTTGAAGAGGTAGACTGTGCGTCCTAATACGGGAGCCTGTGCGTTTCAGATGTTGACTATGCGTTTACATTGACCAATGTGATATGCTGTACTAATGCATAATTCAGAAATTGGTCACGTTTATGCGTCAGCCACTGTCTCAGCATTTTGTAGGGATGGATATCCCCGAAGCACTCATGGTACTTAAAATTATCTATCCTGTCTGGTTTCTATTTGAATCAAATTTAATCTTTGGAACTGTATTTTATTAAGGATTTCCTTTTCTTCATTGTTGAAAAAATGGGTGCTCGAATATAAATGCTTAAAGACTTGTACCAAATTGCTGTTTGGATACAAATTTCATACCATTTTAAAGAGGTACAAGAAGGCAAAGATCAGGAAAAGGCGCAATCAGAAAAAGATTCCCACTCAAAAAACCAAGGTGGGAAAAACCAAACGAACAATCAGGTACTTATACCTTATGAGAACATATCGTAAGCCGAATGAGCAGCTATTTTCCCAATAGGTGGCCACTCAGTTAACTTAACTAAAAATATGAAAACATACATAAACCGCCAACAGCACAACAATTTTAAACACCAAGGGCCAGTTGTTCAAAACTAATGACGTCGTTAGTTAACGTTTCGTTAAAATTTCAAACATTAATATATCAAATACACTGTTATTTTTTGTTGAAAAAATGTGAGAATCCTTTGCGCAAAGGATTCTCACATTTTTTCAACAAAAAATAACAGTGTATTTGTTACTTTAGCTGATATTTGCCTAACAAATTTATGTCTTAACGATATCATTAAGCTAACGATGCTTTGAACAACTGGGTCCAAGACATAAAACAAAAAGAACCACCACAGAAGTATCGCCTTGGAACGATCAGTAACACAAAATCACTGGCGGGCTTAAATCGATTTTACATGGCCATAACCTCACCCTCAGCTTCTGCAGTGGTTCATAACATTTAGTTAGTTCTTTAGTCAATGAATCATCAAGAACAAACAGTGATAATAGACCTATTTCCATGTCTATTGAGGGTCATTTGATAAGGGACAGGGTATTAGAAAACCTAGTGCCCTGACAATGACTCAGAATACAGGTAGGGGCCAAAACAGGAAAAATCAATATTAATTGCAGAGGGAGGCAATTTTATTGCACAGGTTATCAGGGACCATAAAATCAATAAACAGTGGAACTACAGGTATTATCCTTTAGGGGCCTCTTTATGACCACCTGCAGAGATGTGATAATCACCTCATTATGACAGTCCTTTGATCTAAGGACCATATTGCGCCATTAGGGGTCATTAACCGAATAAACAGTGATACCACTTATAGCTTCTTCAGAAGTAGGCCCTTAAAGTGCAATAATCTATGTTTTAACTGGGGTTAAAAACTTATCCTTTAGGGGCCTCTTTATGACCACCTGCAGAGATGTGATAATCACCTCATTATGACAGTCCTTTGATCTAAGGACCATATTGCGCCATTAGGGGTCATTAACCGAATAAACAGTGATACCACTTTTAGCTTCTTCAGAAGTATGCCCTTAAAGTGCTATAATCTATGTTTTAACTGGGGTTAAAAAACTTCACAAAACACTTCACATAGAAAGAGAAAATGTGAGAAACATAAATTATCACATACTTACACCTATAATTCCAGAGATAACCACAAATAAAATTAAAACTGAGATCCTTTAAGAGCAGTGAAAACATTAATGAGAAAGGGAATGGGCCATACCGCGGTTTCGACTATTAAAGTCTCGTCAGTGACCCTTAAGATTTGGCAACATGGAGCCAAAGAGAATTACTATAATTTTTCAACTTTCAACAGGGTAGTCGATACAAAGACTAGTTTTATCTAAATGAGACCAAATAAGTTAAATATTGGTTAGAAAATGATTCTTAACCGATTATAAATTTCTGATCTCTCAGAATATCCTCGCTGATCTCAAAGGAACAAAAAGAAATATAACCTGCACTATGGATGATGTACGGGGAGACTTTTTAGGGCCGCCACACGGCACAACACCAGCTGCAGTAATAGCAAATAAAATTAAAACTGAGATCCTTTAAGAGCAGTGAAAACATTAATGAGAAAGGGAATGGGCCATACCGCGGTTTCGACTATTAAAGTCTCGTCAGTGACCCTTAAGATTTGGCAACATGGAGCCAAAGAGAATTACTATAATTTTTCAACTTTCAACAGGGTAGTCGATACAAAGACTAGTTTTATCTAAATGAGACCAAATAAGTTAAATATTGGTTAGAAAATGATTCTTAACCGATTATAAATTTCTGATCTCTCAGAATATCCTCGCTGATCTCAAAGGAACAAAAAGAAATATAACCTGCACTATGGATGATGTACGGGGAGACTTTTTAGGGCCGCCACACGGCACAACACCAGCTGCAGTAATAGCAAATAAAATTAAAACTGAGAAACAAGTTTGCATATGTGATAATGTGTTTCCCGCCCTCTAGTTATCAACACATGGAAATCGTGCATTTTGAATGGAGAGAGGTTATCATGCCCGCATGCGACGTTGTCGCGCGACGAAATATGTGACGTCAAGTGAAATGACGTTACGTCATTTTAATGGCGCCGTTTTCTTTACACAGAAAATCGACAGTTTTTCGCATTTCTTCATAAAATTTGTTGAATAGAAGATTTTAAGATGTGATAAACAGATTATAAATGGGCATTTTGGTCATCGCCCTTAGTATCAACCCTCGACCATTATCAGCACTCGAGCTAAAGCTCTCGGGCTTGATAATGAATTCTTGCACACCAGATAGAGAAATCCTACGTTTTACCCCATGTGAGAAATTCTTATCTCACCCTCGTTATCTCACCCGGTCGCACCCTGCGTTCAAGTGTTCTTTTTTAACATTGGTTGTATAGGACGTCGCGTAATTTCGTCGCTAAGCGCACACATCACGATGACGTCAAAACGTTTGATTTCAAAATGGCGGACGCCGCGATTGTAGCAATTTTTAGGTAAATAGTATCCTGGTGTCATATGTTCTCGATAGCGTAAGAAAATCATTGGCCAATGTTGATAATACTTTGAACTCACTCCAATCATTCTCATTGTGCCGACAGATACTCTTTCTCTAAATGTTTTAGTGGCGATTCTGTGCCGATCTCCATGCCGCGTGTTTACAGATATGACCTTGACCTAAGGCTGTTGAAATTGACCAATCAAATGACCCGTTATATGATCTCGATAGTCATTTACATATTGTATTAGTCACGCGCGCAGGTTAAGTGGAAAAGCTTCAACTATACGGGAGCGCATCATGGCGTCATATGCCTTCAATATTAACTATGCAACACCGCAGAATAAAGGCAGTGAAGATCGTAAAATGTGACTTTAAACAAGAAGTTCGAATCTTAACTAGACCACTAATGCACCGAGAAATGGCTTTGTGCCATATATAGGTAGTCTCATGTCCATCATGTCCATCAACAAAATCATCGGAACTGCACCTTCTCAAGCTGCCATTTACACCAGAAAACCTTACTCATTACAACCGTATAAGCTTCTTCAAAAATCTTAAGGATATAAGCCCACAAAATTTGCTTTTTGGAGACAAATTCATACTGTTTTTACAATTCCTGAATGTTTTCCTATAAACTGCAACGTAAGATACCATTACACGTTTTTGCTCCCGTATTTTTAAAATGCAAGGAAGACATGCGCATTTCTCTTATCTAATTATAGCATCATGGTATAAGTAAAACAGACGAAAAGTGGATGGCTGTTCCAAGAGTCAGTTTACTTGAATTTTAGGGTTCAAATGCATAAGAAATTTGGAAATAGCGGAAAAAAGGCTACTAGTGAGTTGAATGTAATGTTGTAGAATCACAAAAATTTTCTTTTAATTTGAGCATTTTGATTGTTGAGTTATGATAAAACTTTGAGGACTTTAATTGTCCTGCAAAACAAGGGGTCAAGGCAATGTATGACGTCAATCAAAGGGAAATCTTCGCGACAGAACGAAAGCTATCGAGAACATAACTATCGAGAACGTATTACGCGACGATATAAAAATTAAGCTTCGCCGCATTACGGCGTGCAAGAAAAAGAATCCATCATTCGTGTTAGGTATGGATAGACAAATCTGCCAGTCCCTCGGGTCACAGTTTGGCATCACTCGGCGAGCCTCGTGATGCCAAAATGCGACCCTCGGGACAGATTTGTCTATCCATACCTGACACTCATGTAAGATTCTTATAGTCTCGGGTTGAAACTGCGGGCATTACCAAAATGCCCATGTGATAATCTCTAATTACAACGAATTTCGAATTGTCCCGAATTTCGAAGGTTCCGCCATAATAATTGTATCCATAATTTTGTGAGTTTGTTAAGGCGAGGAATAAAAAACACCTGTAAATATATTTGAAAACGTCATAATTTCACGAAAAATAAAATTCAAAAAATTAATGGATTTCATCTTGACACAGTAACAAGAAGAGATGACAGAGCAAGCCGGCATATATACCACAGTCGTATACGTGATCTCGTGTAGACTTTTTGGTACTGGTGTAGAACGTTTCAAGAAGGCGGCGAGTCAATCAGGGAATTTGTAAGTAGGACTACCATTTCATTTATAGTCAATTTCAATGCTAGGGGCCAGTCCCAGGCACTGTCACGCTCGATTTTGATATTGTCATTACGCAGTCTGATAAATATAGCAAGAATTTGGCTGAGATGAGCGGGTGTCTTGCGCCATTTTCAATTTAAGCGCAGACAGGCCAGGTTTTCACTACTTTTTGTCTTTTTAACAGCTTATACTGTCATTTTTCTACAAAGGTAAGAATAGAGGGACCAGAAAACGATGCAATTAAATTTAAAGTCCCAACATAGACACCAGGTGGGAAAGAAAATACATAAAACACAAAACATTTTAAGATAATACACACGAAGAGCAGAAAGACTTGCTCTTGCCCAACCAGGTAGCCATCCGGCTACTATTAGCCTAGACCCCAAACACTCTGCCTAGCCATGGCAGCCCATAGAAACTGACATAGAAGAAAATACTCGAGCTTGAATAAATCGGCAAGGCTACTGTGTAGAGACCAGCAGGTGAATTATGAGCATTTAGTAACAGTGTAGACGCAGATTTTTGGATACCGTGTAGAACCACAATGCTAAAAGTGCCATTGTCTAGAGTTTTGCCTGATTTAAGCTATATCCAATATACTGTATGTGGGAAGAGTATATTGATCAATGCTGAATGCAAGCCACTATGATAAATTGCAGCAACCAAACCTCTTATAGGTTATTTCTCTATGCTTCGTCTCTTATAGACGCAATCAATATACACGTAATCCTCTCAAGGAGATGTTGCAGTGATTTTATAAACCAATGGTCAGATTTTAATCAGTCTCGCAGATACACATATATTTTTTTGTAGGGGGATAGCTGTACGGGAGAGTATAGTGTAAATGAAGGGGGGTCGCTTCCTGCAGGACTCAAGGTATAGCCACTCAAGTTCGCCTAGCATATCGCCGACGCCACCGGTGTTTCATCGTAGCCTGCACGTCCCCTGGCTGTACACAGTCCTTTGCAACTTCTCCGTCTCAGAAATCTGAGTGTCATTACTTTCGTTCATAAAAATATTTCAAACTGAAAAACATGGACAATCTTGAAAAGTCTCCCCGCACATCCATTATGCTCTTATTTTTTCAATCCTCAGGGATTGCTTGCAATCAGTTTGCATTTTCCTATCTCTACTGATCGTTCCAAGGCGATACTTCTGTTTTGGTTCTATTTGTTTTATGTTTTGGAGTCGATTCTTTGTGCTGTTTGAACCCTATGCACGTTTTCATAGTTTTAGTAAAGTTCGGGTAACTGTGTGGCCGCCTATTGGGAAGTAGCTGCTCACTTGGCTTACGATATGTTTTCTAAGTATAAGTGCCTAATTGTCAATTCAGTTTTTTCCCAACTCGGTTTTTGGAGTGGGAATTTCTTTCTGATTGCGCCTTTTCCTGATCATTGCCTACTTGTACATTTTCCTTTTAAATGGAAACTTTATACTTATGAAGCGTGTTCAATAAATTCGCGGAAACATCTAGTCGTGTCCTTATTTTGTAAATTAGCTGAATTTAATTGTGGGCCTTGGTCACAGAGATCATTGCGATAGCTGGACCTTGTTCACAGTATCATTGCGATCACTGGAACAATTTGGAGTCTCAAATAGAAGATCAGTTTTTGCATTAGAACTAATATCCAGCATAATCCGACAGTTTTTCCAAAACGACGTGTATGAACCACACCAAGACCTAGGGCGAGGGTTGGGATCCCATAAAACCGGTTTAAGCCCCCTAGTAATTTCATTACTAACCGTTCCAAGGCGGTGCTCTTGGTGTGGCTCATCTCGTTCAACATCAATATAGTCGTTTAAATAGCATCTTGTTCGGTACGTATTACAAGTATTAAAGCTTTCTTAGTTTAAGATATACAGAAGTACATAGCTCGGTCCTTAAAACGTTACAAAGGGATTGAGTCTATCAATGCTACACACCAGATACAACAACACCAACAATTACAAGTATTCATATACTGTATTTACGAAGCTCGTCTCACGAATCAAATTGCCCAAATGTAATGAGTATGGCTAAACCCAGACAAACCTCTTTCAGTTTCATTATCTAAATATAGGTAGCCAGTGTGCGAAGAATATGGACATGCGCAGACAATGCTTTCAGTTATGACTACGCCACTTTTAGCATTTTGGTTGGTTGTATCTTCCTTACATTTAGGTGCTAGTATTTAAGGAGATTTTGTCTATCTAGTGCCAGCTCCAGAGTAGGAAGAGTAAGAAGCCTCCGTGGTGCAGTGGTTAAGTCACTCGCCTTGTAAATCAGGGGTCGCAGGTTCGATCCCGGGCTTATCCAAAAACAACAACAAAAATCCAACCTCCCGGTTGAGCCTTCGGGTGCTCCCGGGACAACAACCCCACAAAAACAACCTACTATAGTACTGGTCTCACCCAGGAAAAAAAAATCCAGTTTATTTTTTTTAATTGATGCTTAACGTCCCAGTCAACAGATATGGTCATGTCGGGACGTCACCTCTATTTTATGGGACGTTTGCCGAAAGTTAGGATGACGACATCCAAAAACTGTTTCAAATATAACCACCCACCTGAGTCAAAAAGGCTTATATGTACGAATGGTTATATGTACGGATGAAACCACTTTTCATGGGCAAACCCAGACCTAAGCGGCTAACAAGTAATCATATGGTCAGTCAGTAGCGAAGAAGCTTTGCCTGGAGACTCAAGCAGCCCATCTATTTCTTTAAGCCCCAAATGGGCGGGTCCCATACAGGTTTATGATTGTACGCGGGAACAATATGTACTTGTAGTCTCTTAGAGCTGTGATTTGCCGGTCTGACTGGTAGCGACTTCCTGATAATCTACATGGTATCCAAAATCTGCGTCTACACGGTTACTAAATCCTCAAAATTGACCTGTGTCTACACGGTTGCTGGCTAAAAATTACTGGTCTCTACACAGTAGCCTGATCGATATATTCAAGTTCAAGTATTTTCTTCAATGATAGTTTCTGCGGGCTTCCGTGGCTAGGGAGAGTCTTTGGGGTCTAGGCTAATAGGCTTTTGTAGAAAAGTGAAGATATTTGCAGTTAAAAAAGAAAAGACAAAAAGTAGTAAAACCCTGGCCTGTCTCCGCTTAAATTGAAAATCACGTAAGACACCTGTTCATCTCAGCCAAATTCTTGCTACAGTGATCAGACTGCGTAATAGCAATATCAAAATCGTAAACGCTGTTTTTTCCGAGCGTGATAGTGTCCGAGACTGGCTCCTAGCATTGAAAATAACGGATATTTTACAAATGAAATGGTACTTATAAATTCCCTGTTTGACTCGCCACCATCTTGAAACGTTCTACATCGGTACCGGTACCAAAAACGTCTACACGATAGTATAAAATTTCAATCTCATTACATCGTTTATTCAGGAATCGGCAGATAAACATATCCCCTCAAAAACTAAAGACAAAAAGTAGTAAAACCCTGGCCTGTCTCCGCTTAAATTGAAAATCACGTAAGACACCTGTTCATCTCAGCCAAATTCTTGCTACAGTGATCAGACTGCGTAATAGCAATATCAAAATCGTAAACGCTGTTTTTTCCGAGCGTGATAGTGTCCGAGACTGGCTCCTAGCATTGAAAATAACGGATATTTTACAAATGAAATGGTACTTATAAATTCCCTGTTTGACTCGCCACCATCTTGAAACGTTCTACATCGGTACCGGTACCAAAAACGTCTACACGATAGTATAAAATTTCAATCTCATTACATCGTTTATTCAGGAATCGGCAGATAAACATATCCCCTCAAAAACTAGTCGCTCAGTTTCCTCTGTCCCTTGGATAACACCTGAAATAAGAAGGAAGATTCGCAGAAAAAATGCAACTCATGCAAAAGCTAAAAAGACTGGTAGTGCAAAATTTAGATCTAAATTTGAATCTTTACGGAAAGAGATCAAAGCTGATATCAGGAAGCAGCATGATCTTTATGTGAACAACTTGGTAGGAGATGTTAAGGCTTATCCTAGAGATTTTTACAGGTACATAAACAGTCAGAAAAAAGATACCCAAGGTATTCCCCCATTGAAAAAGAGAAATGGAAGTGGAATAGCTCAATCCGAATTTGAGAAGGCGGAAGAATTTAATGGTCAGTTCTCGGATGTTTTCACTAAAAGTGAATACAAACAGGTCCCTCTTATGGATAGATCTGCCCCATTCATGCATGATATTGTGGTCACAAAGGAAGGGGTGACCAAACTTCTCAAAGGTCTAAACCCGTCTAAAGCCTTAGGGCCTGATGAGCTTCATCCCAGAGTCCTAAAGGAACTGGCTATGGAATTAGGGCCGGTATTCGCCCACCTCTTCCAACAGTCAATTGATACAGGTGAAATTCCTAAAGAATGGTCTCTTGCTAATATTTGTCCCCCGTTTAAGAAGGGCGACAGGTCACTTGCCCGCAATTACCGCCCTGTTTCTTTGACATGCATTCCTTGTAAGCTTCTTGAACATATTGTATGCTCTAATATTATGGTCCATCTTGTTGAACATGAACTCCTGTCGGACAGGCAACACGCATTTAGGAAATGGCATAGCTGTGAAACTCAGTTGACTACAGTGATAAATGACTGGGCCAAAATCTTAGACAAAAAAGGCCAGGTCGACACTTTCATACTCGATTTTGAAAAGGCTTTCGATACTCCTCCCCATGAACTCCTTAAAAGCAAATTGTTTAGCTATGGAATAGGTGGAACAACACTGAATTGGATAAATGCTTTCCTTTGTTTCAGACAACAAAGGGTAGTGGTTAATGGTATTAAATCGGATTGGGCTCCAGTTGTGTCGGGTGTCGGCCCCTTGCTGTTTTCCTTGTATATAAATGACATCTCAGCAGATATCGAGTCTGAAATAAGACTCTTTGCTGATGATTGTGTTTGCTATCGTGAAATCAAGAATGAAGAGGATACATTGAAACTTCAAAGAGACATTGATCGCTTAGGCAGTTGGGCTAGAAAATGGGGAATGAGATTTCAACCCGTCAAATGCAACATGATGCAGCTGACAAATAAACGGTCTAGTAAGATACATTCTAACTACACCCTTGAGGGCACTTTACTGGAAAACGTTGAAAGCATAAAATACCTGGGTGTAACTATCACAAATGATTTGAAATGGAATACTCATATTTCCAATGTTTGTACAAAGGCTAACAGAACTCTCGGATTCTTGAGGAGAAATTTGTATTCTTGTCCCCCAGATGTGAAAGAAGAAGCTTATAAAGGACTGGTGCGGCCGGTCTTGGAATATGGAAGCTCAGTTTGGGACCCTCACACTCATGGCCTCCAGGAAGAACTGGAAAAGGTCCAAAATCGTGCGGCAAGGTTTGTGACGGGAAATTATGTTTTTGAAACTGGGAGCATGACTGGCATTTTAGGTCAACTGAAATGGGAATCTCTTAAGAAAAGGAGGAAGGATAGTAGACTTATATTGCTATACAAAGGTCTAAAGGGTAAAGCCAGAATACCCACAGATGACCTTATCCCAAAGAATAGGCGTTGTAGAAATCAACACTCTTTGGCTTTTCAGATACCTTCAGCTAGCAAAGAAGCGTACAAAAGTAGTTTCTTTCCACAGACTATCAGGGACTGGAATGACCTCCCTGATTCACTTGTCTCCTCTGCTGAAATGTCTGATGACTGTGTGTCCAAGTTCGCTTCACTCGTGCGTTCAAGGGACTAATTACTCCCCCTGGTGAAATAATGTCATTTGGCGTGTCACCAGTAAACTATTCAGATTCAGATTCAGATATTTAGAAATAATCAAATGATAGAATGACCTTAAGAGATACAAATGAAGCCAATAGCTTGACAAAAGAAGAAACATCATTGCAAGTGAAGCACACAGAATAGCGATTTGATATTAAATCACAAAGTAAAAAGACAATACATTAATTATTTTACATGCGCATACGACCAATGGAGCCAACGGGGCACAGGTAGAACAGGATGCCATGCTATATAAACTCAACTGAATGAAAAACTCACCAAACAGGATAACATATGAACCCAACAGAATGATTTCATAACAAGACAACATGACACACCAAGTCAACAGAATAATGAGTGAACATAACAACATAAATGATAAAGCTAACAAAATAGTAAGATAGCATGTCAAAATGATGACTTGACACAACAACAAAATGAACAAAGCCAATAGAAGATTTTATGATCCTTGGAGCCAATAGAACGCAGTGTTAACCAGATTACATAGAAACTGAACAAGATAACATGCCGTATCAAAAGAAGTAAATGGTAAATTGACCAAATAAGATAATATATGAAGCCAACAAAACGATAAAATGACAAGACAACACGAGAACCGAAGCCAACAAAATAATGAGTGGACATAACAACATTATATATGAACTCAATAAAATGATGATTTAACATAACAAACTGTGAAGTTGACATGACAACATACTGAATGGAGCCAAGATAATACTTAGTGGACAAGATGGAATGATAAACGAACACTATACAATATCTCTCAACAGCATATAATGACAGTTCTTAACATAAGACAGTTATGGCGTTCCATAGAAATCAGCCTCCGTTAGCCTGTTGTTGGGACATCTATTAAATGTCGCAGTGCCTTGCCTAACCAGTCCACAAAACACCACTACCATCATAAGTCGAACCATCTTTAGAACTTTTCAGCTGAATACATGTATGATTTAGACAGGGCATTTCAGGGTGAACGTTAATGTAGTGTGCAAGAAACAACATCATGTGAGCCGCGTCATACGAAAATTAGACCTTCGACTATGCGAAAACAAAAGCGCCGATCAGCTTTGGAGTGACTGCTTATTTTCGCTACACGGACAGTACAGTTCCTTTTCTTACTAAATTAAGCTTTTAGCCTAATTCTGTGATTGCACAAGCCGGATTGTACAGGCCGGATTGTGTCAGACCCGGTCGTTTCGCTAAAGTTTTGTTGAATAATGGGGCGCAGTAGATAAAATATAAAAAAGAGCAGTGAACATATTAATGAAAAAATATATGGGTCGTACCGCAGTCTCGGCTACTTAAGCTTATTTTATTTATTTATTTATACAATATTTTATGAGGGTAACGCTCTTAGCTACATTAGCCATTCTACCTCGCGGCCCTCCTTAAAACATATATACATATGAACTAAAATACATAATATATATTACATGCATATAGAGCAATAAAATGTATTTTATAGTAATTAAACAGTCTAAGATACAAAACCTGGCCAGCAAAATTATACAAAATTAAGAGCGTATAAAATGTCTTAAAATAATACTCAGATCGTTCACATTTTTGAGATTATAACATTAGAACTATATAAAATTTTCATTAAATCATGAAATCAGATAAAATCGTATTAGAAATCAAATTTGGTTGATAAAAGGTCCTAAGAATCGCTAATGTCAGCAAATAAATTTTAAAATTGCATTACTGTACTGCAAAGCATACACTCCATACATTGAATGACCAAAGGAACGAACCCGCGGGCTATCTCGAGAGCTAGCTCACCGCGGAACTGGAACCGGAGATTCACGTAAAGCTGCCTCACGAATCACCTCCCATCTTTCCCGGAACTCAACAAGGAATGCCAGGAACAGAGGAGTCCCAAAAATGCACGGAGTGGATACACTGTAGACTTATCACTTTAATCGACCCGTTTATTCAGTTCCTAGGATCTTTCTTTACATGCTCATTAGTCTTTAAAATATGTTTTTGCCGATTGTTTGAAATTTCTTAGAGATGATGCAGTAGTGCTTTCCTTTGGCATTGAATTCCGTAGTCTTGGTGCAGTTGTAGAAAATGATCTATCAAAGAGGGAAGTCTTAGATCTAGGCACTGCCAAGGAGCCGTTTGTCGCTGACCGCAAATTTCGAGAGTGGGTTTCAGACACAGGTTTCAACAAGTTTGAAATGTATTCCGGTGTTAGATTATTCAACGCCCTGTAAGTAAAAACTGCTTTACTGTAGTTGTGACGGGTCGTGATAGTTGTCTACCCTAGTTCATTATACATCTCTAACGATGGAGTGTCAAAGCTTCATCAGTGGCGACATGGAGCCCATCAGGAAAACATGTCCGTGTAATGTATACCCCCTTAAACCCCACTTTCAAATAGCAAAACTGGGATATGCAGGGGTATACCTATTTTTGTTATTTTTGCTCCAAAACATAGATTGTGGGTACTCGTTAGAACCGCCTCGCCGAGGCGGTTCTAACGTGTATCCACAATCTATGTTTTGAGCAAAAATAAGAAAAATATCAACTATTTTTATTGAATATTTTCAACTTTTACAACTTAAAAAAACTGTATATCGCATGGGCAAGTTTTTTTTTTTTTTTTTTTTTTTTTTTTTTTTTTTTTACTGAAAGTGAATAACTGTAATGTAGCATCTTCCAAGAGGATAGTCTATGCAAAGACTTATGAATTATCCAAATGGAACCAAACATATCAGATACTGATTAGAAAATGCATCTTTATGGATCAGTCAGACCAGAGAACGGGTTCCAACGGATGCCGAACGGACAGAAAATATGCAAAAAATACTTGTCCGTTGATATCCGTTCCCAAAAGTCGTCTCGAGGGCGGTGAAGACCATCGCGGAAGATTTCAGGAACGTGTAAACCGGACGAGAACCGCATTTGTAACGGACAAGGAACGGTTAACCAACGGACAGAACGGACAAGGAACGTTTAACTAACGGATATTACCGGATGAGGAACGGATGTATACCGGACAGAACGAACATGAACCGCACGAGAAACGGGCAAAACGGTCGTCTAACGGTTAACGAACGTGTTTAAACGGTCACGTGACGGATGAAACGGGTATAAATACTCAGGCAAGAAAAATTGTGCTCAGAACGTCACGATGCCACCAAAAGGCAAGTCGAAAAGAACACCTACAAAGGGAAAGGGACGAGGGCGAAAGAAGGCCGTAGTGCCCTCCCCTCAGCCGCGTCGTTGGTCATAGAGACCAAAGTGTCTTCTCCTTTCTGGGCTTAACCAGGCTCTACACCACCATCGCCGCCTTCGTCTCTTCTTACCCTGACTGGCCAGTTAATGCTCATCAATACTGACCCCAAGCAGGTCTATCTCAGCCTGGATCAGCGCTGCTTGGCACTCAAGGCCGGCTCTTACACGACAGTCCATTGCACTAATATTTTATTCAACTAATATTCTATATTCCTGAATGTCCGAACACACAAAGTGATAGAAATAAAATGAGTGTAGGATTGGGCAAGTCGCATCTTTTTAAGATTGAGGTAATTGGTTCGATCACATGAAACAGAGCTTATATTCGTTACTAATACGTTCCCTGTCCGTTGTTGTCCGTTTAGCAAACGGTCCCCGTCCGTTCCAGACCGTTTTAACCGTTACATGTCCGTTAGTCGTCCGCTGGCCACCACTTTCGACCTGACGCGAACGGATGATCTACCGGATGACTACCGAATGTAGAACGGATAAGTACCGGGCAAACCGGATACCAACGCACAGCTAACGGACAACCAACGGACGCCCAACGGATTCATTTATCCGGTCTAACCCGTTGGAACCCGTTCCAAGTTTTGAACATGCACAAAACTTGTCAACGGACACCAACGGGTAAAACGGACATCAACGGACACGGAACGGGTTCACCGGATAAGGAACGGATGCCAACGGACACCAACGGACACCAACGGACTTAACCCGTTTGACATCCGTTCGCCTGGTGTGACTGACACTTTAACCGATAATAATTTTCTGATTTCTCAAAATATCTTCGCTGATCTCAAAGGACCAAAAGGAAGCTTTATTTTACTGTTGTGTTTTTTGGTCATTTTATCATTTTACTCAAGTTTAAATTTAATGAATGTTTTTTGTGTTTTTTTTTGTTTTTTTTTAATTAAAAATATAGCATTGTTGTTGTCCTATGATATGGTGTTGATATGGTGTTGACTAACGCCTTAAAGGTAATTATTTAGCGCGATGTTAGAGATTCCAAATATGTACCGAGCCACTAATGAAATTTTGCTCCAAAACACAGATTTCGGGTACTCGTTAGAACCGCCTCGCCGTACAGAGTTATGGCCCTTCATATACGTTAAAATTGTGTTTCCGGACTCTAACTTGAGCATATATAGACGAATTTGCTCCAAACTTTGTATAGGAGTTCATATCAGGAAGGAGTCGTTTTTGGATTGAACATGGGTAAATTACGTACGTCGAACAAGTAAAAAATTATGGTTCTTGAGTTACGTTACAATTTCGTTTTCGGGCTCTATCTTTAGCATTTGCAGACCGATTGTCTTCAAATTATGTCTGAAAGGGGTGGTTTGGTATTGTAGGTTGGTAAAATTTGACAAATAAGCACATGGTTATGGTCCTTGGTTTTGTCTTAATTTTGAAATATAGTTTACAATCACATCAGGATAACATGTCCGTAAAATGTATACCCCCTTAAACCCCACTTTTATAATAGCAAAACTGGGGGGTTTGCAAGGGTATACCTATTTTTCTTATTTTTGCTCCAAAACATGGATTGTGGGTACTCGTTAGAACCGCCTCGGCGAGGCGGTTCGAACGTGTACCCACAATCTATGTTTTGAGCAAAAATAAGAAAAATATCAAACATGTATTTTCTGTTGATTTTTTTTTTTTTTTTTTTTTTTTTTTTTTTAGAACTTTAAAAACCTCTGTATATTGCATGGAGAAATTTTCGTAATGAAGTCACCAAGATATTCTGTGATGAAAAAGTCAAATAAGTACAGTGTTATGGTTCTTGGTTTTGTCTTAATTTTTCAACATATTTTCAAATCAATGTCATCAAGATTTTCTGTGCATTTGTAGTGAATTATACGTGCCGGTTTATGCATGCCTACAGCACTTTTAATATTTTTCTAAAAGTGGTATGACGTTTTTCAAAGCATCAAATGTGTCAAGAATTTTCATATCCTGAAGGAAATAATATCAAAAGCGAATTATAAATTTATTTCTGCAAATTATGTCTTTGCTTTTATTGCTACACTTGACCAAAAACTCGTTCAAATCGTTAACTATTATCGTACAGGTAAATAAATAGTAACATCTGCGACGTCTATCATTACGAAAACTTGCCCATGCAATAAACAGAGATTTTTTTCATCTGTAAAAATTTAAAATTTCATCGGAAAATTTTTGATATTTTTCTTATTTTTGCTCAAAACATGGATTGTGGGTACACGTTAGAACCGCCTCGACGAGGCGGTTCTAACGAGTACCCACAATCATAGATTGTGGGTACACGTTAGATCCGCCTCGACAAGGCGGTTCTAACGAGTACCCACAATCTATGTTTTGGAGCAAAAATAAGAAAATTAGGTATACTCCTGCATACCCCAGTTTTGCTATATAACTGTGGGGTATGAGGGGGTATACTTTACACGGACATGTTTTCCTGATGTAACAACAAAAGCATAGAAAACAATGCCAGAAGACAAACTTTAATTTTATATAACGCTTATTTATTCGTGAATTAAAAAAAAAAACATACAATAATAACAACTGGTCAAATAAAAATGTCTGTTTGTCCATTACGGAAACATCTCCGTTTGCACACAACACAGTGTTTTACAATAAAGTTATTTTTGAGTGTATTTTTGCATTAAATTCATAAAATCATGCATTTTGGGTATCTATTATGCAACAGGTGAAAAAGATGCTAATCACCTTTTGCCCCGGCCGAGGATCGAACCAGGGTCTCCTGCGTGCTAATCCAACACTCTATTGCGTCGCTGCAAAAGCCGGCTTGTACCGCAAGGCGATACAAGTGTATATTATTCCTAGCATTACTACATATTCCCCCTACATTTTAGATTCGTCCCCGAATCTCAATTAGACATTCACGAACCTAAACTCGACACGGATGTGCTCCGAGCCATTGGGTGGGTCATTTAACGTTGGGCGCCAAATGTAACAGGTGAAAAAGATGCTAATTACCTTTTGCCCCGGCCGAGGATCGAACCAGGGTCTCCTGCGTGCTAATCCAACACTCTATTGCGTCGCTGTAAAAGCCGGCTTGTACCGCAAGGCGATACAAGTGTGAATTATACCTAGCACTACTACAATTACGATTGCCTGATTCTCAGATACCCAAACCGGCTTCATGTTTCTTTATTCACACAGCTGAGTAACACGTGGTTCGGAATGGGTGACGCACAATGAAATTCTGTCCGAAGTTGAGATGAGAAATTCGAGTGTTCTCCTATAGCATTTACTCCATTGACATGACAGATAGATAGGTGCAGTCAATGCAGAAGTTGAAAATATATTGAATGAATGTTACATAAGGAATCAAGATTGTTTCGTTTTCGCATACACTTCCGCCCCATGAACATATAATACTTCCATCACAATAACATCTCGAAAACATGTCCGTGTAATGTATACCCCCTCGAACCCCACTTTTATATAGCAAAACTAGGGTATACCTTTTTTATTTTTGCTCCAAAACATAGATTGTGGGTACTCGTTAGATCCGCCTCTATGTTTTGAACAAAAATAAGAAAAATATCAAAAGTTTTCTACTGAAATTTTTCAATTTTCACAACCGAAAAAATCTCTGCATATTGCATGGACAAGTTTTCGTAATAACATTGAAGTGCTTGCGATTATCACACCATCTTCCTTTTTTCTATCTTACCTACTCAAACAATTTGATACCAAGCGAAGTAGATAAATGATTGAACTGATCGAGATAACTAGATCATCCCTTCTTTATGAACGTTGTTGATTATGATAAGAGAGATGGGGCTTTTTCGGTACATACTTTACCTGCCAAAAAGCGACATCAACGCGCCTACAAATGGTCGGGATTGCCTTAATTTCGGGTTACTTGGTTTCCATTGGATTTCATAAAAACAAAACAATCCAAACAAAGCACAATGTGGTCAGTAAGACTTGAAAGTTTCAAAGCCATAAACGCGTCATGCTGTTGAGGTAACGCATTATTCAAGCTCACGTTATGAAGCCAAGATAGGAAACTGCAAACTATCGTTATTTTAACATATTGGTATGCATCAGAGATTGTTTTGATGACTAAACAGTTGCTTAAGTGTTGATCAAGTGTCTTAAATTGTAACGTCACGTCAGTCTCGTAATAAGGTTTGATTTTTTTTTTTAAATCTTTCGCTTGCAAGTTCTCGCCGAAATGTAACCATTTAGGCCCTTATTCCAAAATATGACTGTTATTTTTTTATTTTTTTTTTATTTATACAATATTTTATGAGGGTAACACTCTTAGCTACATTAGCCATTCTACCTCGCGGCCCTCCTTAAAACATATATACATGTATATACAGAAGGACTAAAATACATAATATATTACAAATAGAGCAATAAAATGTATTTTATAATAATTTAACAGTCTAAGATACAAATCCTGGCCAGCAAAATTGTATAGGAGAGTAAAGAAGAAGAAGAAGAAAAAAAAAACTACAAAATTTAGAGCGTATAAAATGTCTAAAATAATACTCAGATCGTTCAAATTTTTTAGATTATAACATTAGATCTATATAAAATTTTCATTATCTCATGAAATCAGATAAAATCGTATTGGTAATCATAAATTGGTTGATAAAAGGTTCTAAGAATTGCTAATGTCAGCAAATAAATTTTAAGTAAATTTAAAAATTGCAATGCTGCACTGCAAAGTATACTCTCCATACATTGAAGGACCAAAGGAAAGAACCCGCGAGCTATCTCGAGAGCTAGCTCACCGCGGAACTGGAACCGGAGATTCACGTAGAGCTGCTCCACGAACCACCTCCCATCTTTCTCGGAACTCAACAAGGAATGCCAGGAACAGATGGGGGCCCAATAATGCACGGAGTGGATACATTGCATATTTATGACTTTAATCGACCCGTTTATTCCATTCAGAAGATCTTTCATTTCATTCTCATTGGTCTTTAAAATATGTTTTTGCCGATTGTTTGAATTTTCTTAGAGATGATGCAGTAGTGATTTCCTTTGGCATTGAATTCCATAGTCTTGGTGCAGTTGCAGAAAATGATCTATCAAAGAGGGAAGTTTTAGATCTAGGCACTGCCACTATCAAACATGTATTTTCTGTTGATTTTTTTTTTTTTTTTTTTTTTTTTTTTTTTTTTTTTTTTTTTTTTTTTTTTTTTTTAGAACTTTAAAAACCTCTGTATATTGCATGGACAAATTTTCGTAATGAAGTCACCAAGATATTCTGTGATGAAAAAGTCAAATAAGTACAGTGTTATGGTTCTTGGTTTTGTCTTAATTTTTCAACATATTTTCAAATCAATGTCATCAAGATTTTCTGTGCATTTGTAGTGAATTATACGTGCCGGTTTATGCATGCCTACAGCACTTTTAATATTTTTCTAAAAGTGGTATGACGTTTTTCAAAGCATCAAATGTGTCAAGAATTTTCATATCCTGAAGGAAATAATATCAAAAGCGAATTATAAATTTATTTCTGCAAATTATGTCTTTGCTTTTATTGCTACACTTGACCAAAAACTCGTTCAAATCGTTAACTATTATCGTACAGGTAAATAAATAGTAACATCTGCGACGTCTATCATTACGAAAACTTGCCCATGCAATAAACAGAGATTTTTTTCATCTGTAAAAATTTAAAATTTCATCGGAAAATTTTTGATATTTTTCTTATTTTTGCTCAAAACATGGATTGTGGGTACACGTTAGAACCGCCTCGACGAGGCGGTTCTAACGAGTACCCACAATCATAGATTGTGGGTACACGTTAGATCCGCCTCGACAAGGCGGTTCTAACGAGTACCCACAATCTATGTTTTGGAGCAAAAATAAGAAAATTAGGTATACTCCTGCATACCCCAGTTTTGCTATATAACTGTGGGGTATGAGGGGGTATACTTTACACGGACATGTTTTCCTGATGTAACAACAAAAGCATAGAAAACAATGCCAGAAGACAAACTTTAATTTTATATAACGCTTATTTATTCGTGAATTAAAAAAAAAAACATACAATAATAACAACTGGTCAAATAAAAATGTCTGTTTGTCCATTACGGAAACATCTCCGTTTGCACACAACACAGTGTTTTACAATAAAGTTATTTTTGAGTGTATTTTTGCATTAAATTCATAAAATCATGCATTTTGGGTATCTATTATGCAACAGGTGAAAAAGATGCTAATCACCTTTTGCCCCGGCCGAGGATCGAACCAGGGTCTCCTGCGTGCTAATCCAACACTCTATTGCGTCGCTGCAAAAGCCGGCTTGTACCGCAAGGCGATACAAGTGTATATTATTCCTAGCATTACTACATATTCCCCCTACATTTTAGATTCGTCCCCGAATCTCAATTAGACATTCACGAACCTAAACTCGACACGGATGTGCTCCGAGCCATTGGGTGGGTCATTTAACGTTGGGCGCCAAATGTAACAGGTGAAAAAGATGCTAATTACCTTTTGCCCCGGCCGAGGATCGAACCAGGGTCTCCTGCGTGCTAATCCAACACTCTATTGCGTCGCTGTAAAAGCCGGCTTGTACCGCAAGGCGATACAAGTGTGAATTATACCTAGCACTACTACAATTACGATTGCCTGATTCTCAGATACCCAAACCGGCTTCATGTTTCTTTATTCACACAGCTGAGTAACACGTGGTTCGGAATGGGTGACGCACAATGAAATTCTGTCCGAAGTTGAGATGAGAAATTCGAGTGTTCTCCTATAGCATTTACTCCATTGACATGACAGATAGATAGGTGCAGTCAATGCAGAAGTTGAAAATATATTGAATGAATGTTACATAAGGAATCAAGATTGTTTCGTTTTCGCATACACTTCCGCCCCATGAACATATAATACTTCCATCACAATAACATCTCGAAAACATGTCCGTGTAATGTATACCCCCTCGAACCCCACTTTTATATAGCAAAACTAGGGTATACCTTTTTTATTTTTGCTCCAAAACATAGATTGTGGGTACTCGTTAGATCCGCCTCTATGTTTTGAACAAAAATAAGAAAAATATCAAAAGTTTTCTACTGAAATTTTTCAATTTTCACAACCGAAAAAATCTCTGCATATTGCATGGACAAGTTTTCGTAATAACATTGAAGTGCTTGCGATTATCACACCATCTTCCTTTTTTCTATCTTACCTACTCAAACAATTTGATACCAAGCGAAGTAGATAAATGATTGAACTGATCGAGATAACTAGATCATCCCTTCTTTATGAACGTTGTTGATTATGATAAGAGAGATGGGGCTTTTTCGGTACATACTTTACCTGCCAAAAAGCGACATCAACGCGCCTACAAATGGTCGGGATTGCCTTAATTTCGGGTTACTTGGTTTCCATTGGATTTCATAAAAACAAAACAATCCAAACAAAGCACAATGTGGTCAGTAAGACTTGAAAGTTTCAAAGCCATAAACGCGTCATGCTGTTGAGGTAACGCATTATTCAAGCTCACGTTATGAAGCCAAGATAGGAAACTGCAAACTATCGTTATTTTAACATATTGGTATGCATCAGAGATTGTTTTGATGACTAAACAGTTGCTTAAGTGTTGATCAAGTGTCTTAAATTGTAACGTCACGTCAGTCTCGTAATAAGGTTTGATTTTTTTTTTAAATCTTTCGCTTGCAAGTTCTCGCCGAAATGTAACCATTTAGGCCCTTATTCCAAAATATGACTGTTATTTTTTTATTTTTTTTTTATTTATACAATATTTTATGAGGGTAACACTCTTAGCTACATTAGCCATTCTACCTCGCGGCCCTCCTTAAAACATATATACATGTATATACAGAAGGACTAAAATACATAATATATTACAAATAGAGCAATAAAATGTATTTTATAATAATTTAACAGTCTAAGATACAAATCCTGGCCAGCAAAATTGTATAGGAGAGTAAAGAAGAAGAAGAAGAAAAAAAAAAACTACAAAATTTAGAGCGTATAAAATGTCTAAAATAATACTCAGATCGTTCAAATTTTTTAGATTATAACATTAGATCTATATAAAATTTTCATTATATCATGAAATCAGATAAAATCGTATTGGTAATCATAAATTGGTTGATAAAAGGTTCTAAGAATTGCTAATGTCAGCAAATAAATTTTAAGTAAATTTAAAAATTGCAATGCTGCACTGCAAAGTATACTCTCCATACATTGAAGGACCAAAGGAAAGAACCCGCGAGCTATCTCGAGAGCTAGCTCACCGCGGAACTGGAACCGGAGATTCACGTAGAGCTGCTCCACGAACCACCTCCCATCTTTCTCGGAACTCAACAAGGAATGCCAGGAACAGATGGGGGCCCAATAATGCACGGAGTGGATACATTGCATATTTATGACTTTAATCGACCCGTTTATTCCATTCAGAAGATCTTTCATTTCATTCTCATTGGTCTTTAAAATATGTTTTTGCCGATTGTTTGAATTTTCTTAGAGATGATGCAGTAGTGATTTCCTTTGGCATTGAATTCCATAGTCTTGGTGCAGTTGCAGAAAATGATCTATCAAAGAGGGAAGTTTTAGATCTAGGCACTGCCAAGGAGCCGTTTGTCGCTGACCGCAAATTTCGAGAGTGGGTTTCAGACACAGGCTTCAACAAGTTTGAAATGTATTCCGGTGTTAGATTAGTCAACGCCCTGTAAGTAAAAACTGCTTTACTGTAGTTGTGACGTTTCGTGATAGTTGTCCACCCTAGTTCATTAAACATCTCTAACGATGGAGTGTCAAAGTCAGCTTTCAGGATAATACGAGCTGCACGTTTTTGTAATTTAGATAACCTCTCAATATTTTGTTTTGATGTTGACCCCCATGTATTTGAACCATAATCAATCAGTGGTAATATATAACCTTGATAAAATAGCTTTTGGACTTTCACGGGGACATAAGTTGATAGTTGTTTTAAGAGAGATATTTTTGTTGAAATTGTTGCACAACGATAATCTATATGAGCACTCTATGATAATTTTTCATCAATGTAGACACCTAAGAGTTTTTGCTTATTCACTTGCTTAATCGTATTACCATCGATATTGATATTCAAATATGATGTATCGGCCTGGGTCACATGTTTTGTTCCGAGAGCCATGCACGAGGTTTTGTCATAATGTATTTTTCAGTTTATGATTTTTGTCCATATTTTAGAATTTTCGCCATCAGTTTGCAATTTAGGTTCAACATCAGATTTCGATTTTCCTTTAGTATGAAAAGTGGCATCATCTGCAAATAGGTCAATGTCACAAAATTCCAGATGTAATGGAAGATCATTAATAAAGATTAAGAACAAAGTAGGGCCCAAAATGGACCCTTCAGGCACACCTGATTTTATATGCGCTGGTTCAGATAATCCCTGACCACTGTCGATGACCTGTTGTCGACCTTGTAAGTATGACGATAGTAAATTTAGGTCATTACCTCTGCATTTGTATAAAGAAAGTTTATCAAGAAGAATGGAGTGGTCAACTAGATCAAATGCCTTGCGAAAATCGAGGAATACTGACCCTACCAAATCACCATTGTCGATACATGCCATCCATTGATCTATCAGCTTCACCAATGCAGTTTGACAACTATGCTTTTGTCTGAAGCCTTATTACTTTGTATTTGTTCAAAAAAGAAACCAAATGTTTATTTATATGTTTTCCGAATATTTTGGATACGGTTGGAAGAATTGATATCGGCCTATAGTTGCCTGGGTCCTTTGTGAGTTGGGAACAGTTTAGCCATTTTTAACTGATCTGGAAAGGACTAGGGCATTTAACGCCTGATTTTGGCCTCAGATTTTGCTAAAAAATACATTTTGGAATTTAAATGAGATAACTATTCCTTCAAACAGTCATATGTCTCCTCTATTAAAAACAAGATCAAGTACTTCATTTATCCTACCAGCGTTGCCATGGCAACGTCCAGAAGAACCATAGATAGAGCACATTTTGCAGTTTTTGGTCTATTTTTGACCATTTCTGAACAGAATTTTTAATTTTTAAGTGCCAGCCCACACGACGAACAAAATGATACTTGACGTACAATATCTCTGGATGATATTTCTTAATTATTTCATAATAAGAAATTGTTCGTCGCATGGGCCGGTAGTTGAAAATGATGTTGAATGGTTGAAAATAGACCCAAAATTGAAAAAAGGTGGTATTTCTATGTTTTCGGAGCGTTGCCATGGCAACACGTGTTATTTGAATGTGATAGTTGTGCCAGAATTTATAAGCAGGGACCTATACCTGCTACTTGCAATACTTGTCTCCTCAAAATTCCAAAATTCAATTTTTTACCAACACATGAGGCCGAAATCAGGCCTTAAATTCCCTAGGCCTTTGGCTGTCTCAATACTTTTATTGATCATGGCTGCTATTGATGGAGACAGAACAGTGTTTGCAAGTTTTAAAATTCTTGGCCCTATAACGTCGAGACCGGTAGCTTTAGCTGAATTCAGGCCTTTTATGAACTCACTTACTTGATTAGCTGTAATCTTAGGTATTCGAAAATATGTTGCATGTGGAATTTTAGAATTTATATACGTTTGTAATTTTGAAAGGTCTGGTGCACTAGTAGAAATGTCATTTGAAATAAAGTATTCACTAATGGAGGCAAAATAATTGAACTGAACTTTATTTTACATCTCAGATCACTACAAAGGTGATGTTAGAGGAAAATACAAATAATATTATGCATTGGTGGTCATGGCATCTCTGTGATGTTGTATTTATGCATGATGAAGAAAGAGAGGGGGAGAGGGGATATATTAATTTTGTATTCAATATACTTTTTGGAATATCATTTATAGTGGTTGAACAAGTTAAATCGAATCCGAAAAAGTTGGTGGGGACAGAAGTGCCATAACACAAAGGTTTAGTTCGTATCGATCGCTGTGAGCAATTAAGTAAGTGAGTAATTATTCAACTTGAAGGCGATATCTTTTGAATTTGTATAACATTGGCCATTAATTTCTAGCTCACTGGGCAAAGCATTATCGTTAGCATTTGCTCCCGTACTTGTTTTACGCAGGTGCGACCATATTGTTTTGGTGTCTGTAAGGTTTGTCATAGCCTCCGAGAAATGATGTCTTTTTTGCCTGTCTAATTAATGATTTAGTTTTGTTCCGATATTTCTCATAATCCGACCAATTACCTTGTCGTTTGCTTATATCCCTCAGCTTACGCGTTCTGAGAATTTCTTGGTTTTACCAATCAGGTAAGCGTTATTATATAAGCGTTATTCACTTGCATGCAGATAAAAAATAAAACTGAGAACAGTGAACACATTATTGAGGAAGGGGATGGGCCATAGCGCGGTTTTGACTAATAAAGTCTCGTCAGTGACCCTTTAGATTTGGCAACATGGAGCCAAAGAGAATTACTGAAATTTTACATGGTAGTCGATATACAGATTAGTTTTATCTTAATGGGACCAAATATGATAAACATTGGTGAGAAAATGAATCTCAACCGGTAATTAATTTTTGATTTCTCAGAATATCCTTGCTGATCTCAAAGGATCAAAACAAAATATAACCTGCACTATGGATGTTGTACGGGGAGACTTTTTAGGGCCGCCACACGGCACAACACCAGCTGCAGTAATAGCAAATAAAAATTAAAACAGAGATCCTTTAAGAGACTGGCGAATGTTACGAAGATTGCTTTTTATTTGCATACTTTAGTATATTACTGACCCATACAAGTATAAGGCTGGCGTTCTTTTTATCAGACTTAAGCAATCGTGGCGTCCCCTCTGGGGCTGTAATGTTTGCGAAAAGGAATTTCCACATCAAATGGATTGAAAATTCAAAATCACTCCAAATGACCCCAAAAATGACAGTGCACTCTGCCACTTGATAATGATGGGAAAGTCCATTCGTCAAAAATGGGTTACATTAGGAAACATGTCCGTGAAATGTGTGCTCCCTCAAACCCCACTTTTATATAGAAAAACTGGAATTTGCATGGATAATCCTATTTTTCTTATTTTTGCTGCAAAACATAGTTTGTGGGTACTTGTTAGAATCGCCTCGGCCCACAATCTATTTTTTCCTAGCAAAACTAAGAACAATAGCAAAAAAAAATCTGAAATTTTTCATTGTTTACACCTTTAAAAATTCCTGTATATTGCATGAGCATGTTTTCGCAATGGACAAAAGAGAACCATGTCCTCGTTTGGGCAAGAAAACAAACAAAGTAATCTCCAGCCCAAACCAACATGTCAAAGAAAAGGAAAGGCTCATCGCAGAGCCTGGCGTGAAATAAAAGAAGGAAGCAAACAAATAAACTGTGATTGGGTTAAAAACCAAGCATTCAGAGTGTTGCATCAAATTTAGATTGTAATCAAGTTACCTTATCCATGTGACCTGGATTATTTATATACATATAAATTTCCCTTCAGGTGAATGCATCAAATAATTACATTTTTATTTAAAAATGAATATTATGGTAATATGCATTGGCTTGGGCACATCAGAAAAACATGTCCGTGAAATGTATACCCCCTTGAACCCCACTTGTATATAGTAAAACTGGGGTTTTCAGGGGTTTCCTTTCCCTGATCTTTGCCTACTTGTATCTTTTTACCTATTTTTTCTTATTTTTGCTCAAAAACATAGATTGTGGGTACACGTTAGAACCGCCTCGTTACCCACAATCTATGTCTTGAGCAAAAATTAGAAAAATATCAAAACTTTTCCAATGAATATTTTCCTTTTATACTACTTAAAAATCTCTATATAATGTATGGGCAAGTTTTCGTAATGAAACCAGTCTCTGTTGCCATTTGAGCCGCATCGTGAGAAAAAGGGATTATTGCCTATGCGAAAACAAAGGCGCAGATCAGCTGTGCAGTAACTGCACAGCTGATCAGCGCCTTTGTTTTCGCTACACAGATAGTGCAATTCCTCTTCTTCTTAGATCTGAAATTTCAAGCTTCTAACCTGCTTCTGTGACTGTACAGGCCGGTTTGTGTCAGACCTGGTCGGAAACCCCGAAGACCGGTTTTCTCGCGTCGCGGCTCATTTTTTCCAGGACAGTCTGCCCATTTCTTTCAATGAATGTTTTGTCCTTCTAATCAGATTTTAAATGTGTACGTTTGGATTGATAAATGTACGTAACATTTATAACATTTGAGCCGCATCATGAGTCATGAAACCATTTGGCATGATATTTGCGACAACAAAGGCGGCGAAGCTGATCAGCGCCTTTGTTTTCGCTACAAGGATCATGAGTACTCAATTTTTTCATCCAAATTTGCTGCCTCTGGCCATCTTCTGTGCTTGTACAGCTCAGTTTTTGTAAGACCTGTTCGAAAACCACATCGTTGGTTTTCTCATGAGGTGGCTCATTTCGTGTTTTTATTATTTCAGCAGAGAATTTCGCCACTATAATCCCATTATGTAAACATTTCGTGACAAAGGTCACTTTGGTTCCGAGGTATACGGGACACAGTTGGTCACGGGGAGGTGACAATCAACAATGCAATGATTATATCCCATCACGAAAACATGTCCGTGTAATGTATACCCCCTTGAACCCCACTTTTATATAGCAAAACTGAGGTATACACGGGTATACCTATTTTTTTCTTATTTTGCTCCAAAACGTAGATTGTGGGTAGATCTACTCGTTAGAACCGCCTCGGCGAGGCGGCGAGGCGGTCTATTGTGTACCCACAATCTATGTTTTGGGCAAAAATAAAAAAAATAAAAAAATCAAATGATACATTTATTCAACCAAAAAATCTAGTTGATTGCATGAGCATGTTTTCGTAGTGCATGGTATGCTGTTTCTTAAGGCCTCGTTTCCACGGACATTTTTTCTTCGACAAAGTAGGTTTGTCGCAGAAAAATATGCTCGTGTAAATTCAATTCTGTGGCGAAGTTTCAGTGTCAAATATCTGTGACAAAGGTGAGCGAATTAAGTAATATAAGTAATATTTGCTGTGTGTGAACAAAGGTTTCTCTGACAAATAATCTTCGTCAAAGAAAAATTGTCCGTGGACGACAGGCTTTAGTCGGTGAATTGGTCTTACGAATATGAAAAATAATCCACGTGCCTGATGGGAATCCGCATAACGAAAACATGCCTATGCAATATACAGTGATTTTTAAAGTTGTAAAAAATGAAAATTTTCTGTGGAACATTATATTTTTTATATTTTTCTTATTTTTGCTCAAAACATAGATTGTGGGTACACGTTAGAACCGCCTCGGTGAGGCGGTTCTGACGAGTACCTACAATCTATGTTTTAGAGCAAAAATAAGAAAAATAGGTATACCCCTGCAAACCCCAGTTTTACTATATAAATGTGGGGTTTGAGGGGGTATACATTTCACGGACATGTTTTCCTGATGATAAAAAAAATCCCCGTCCCTGATGGAAATCAAACCCGGAGCGAAGGGGTAGATATCGAATGCTCTAACCAATTAGCCAAAGAGTCGACTCCCTCCCTCCCTACATTGTATCGAATATAGCTGTGCTATTTATAGAAGCTAAGCATCATGATATAAATCTCGAATCAATGAATGAGTGGTGCGATGGTTTCAAAAATGTTTTGAAATAAAAGACAAACAACTCGAATCACGACTGCCAGCCGGGTCCTGATATTTGTCCGCCCTATGACATTGCCTAAGGATGCAAGTGTTTTAATTTTCCACATCATATGTTTATTTATACATGGAAGCGGTCGCGAATATTTTCTTTTATAATTGTTCTTTATAAACGGAAAAACAATATAGATCACGTTAACCTAGCAGCGTTTTTGTTCATCTCTCATATAAGTGCAACCTGAATTTCGTATATTCATTCAGACAGTGACAACGACAAGGCTTTCGAAGATGTTTCGGTGTCTGGCTGTGATCGTGTGTTGTGGGCTTGTTGGTTTAAGCACGGCTCAGTTTCGAAGATGTGTGGACAATCTTGTAAAGGAACGAGATTTCCGTGACAATGTGAGTACAGATTTGTGTCTATATTTCTAAGAATAATGATATAAATAAAATGAAATAATATATGTAAACTTTTAATCATCAGGAAAACGTATACCCCCATAGAACCCCAATTTTAGATACTCTAACCCAAACTTCCAACGCAACATAAAACAATGCGAATTTTGATAGAAATAAGTGTTCCTGGCAAACTCTACTGACAGCATTTAGTCAATAATGGCCAAAAAAAAAAAAAAATTAAAGTCATTAGATTTGTTCTGACAATTAGATAAGGGATCACTGAGCTGTGTTCTGATTGGTCAAAACGATATTTTCACATTTATCAAGTTTTCTGCACGCTTGAGTGACTATGAACTTGCATTTTACCATTCTGTGACGATTGTCCATTCTAGTAAAAGTTACTGCATAAGGATATCGCCCCAATTTCTCACAGGATGAATCTGAACTCAAACACTTTATGTTACGTCTACACTGGGCCACGTTCTCACTACGTCCTTACTACGTCCTAAAAAAATTAAGGACGTAGTGAGGACGTGGTACGGTCTTGTAGGACGTGGTAGGAACGTAGTAAGGACGTAGTGAGGTCTTGATGGACGCGGAGGTCTTGGTCAAATTTTGAACATGCTCAAAAGAAACGTGGCGAGGACGGGGTGGAATTAGAACGCAGTAAGGACGTAGTAAGGACGTGGTAAGGACGTAGTAGGAACTTGTAGGACGTAGAAAGAACGTGGCGCAAACGTAGTGCGGTCTTCGTGGACGCGATGCAAATTTGTTGCAGACCATCAAGACCTCGCTACGCTTCTACTACGTCCTCGCTACGTCCTCGCTACGTCCATCAAGTTCTCGACAAGACCATACCACGCTTCTTGTACGTCCTTACCGCGTCCTAGAAGACTGCACTGCGTTCTTATCACGTCCTAGCGGTTCCTAACACGTCCTTAGTAGGTTCTTATCACGTTCACACCAGGTTCGAACTACGTCCTCCACGTTTTATTAATTTTGTTTTAATTGTCCCGTACCCTCAAGCAATTGCTTTCGCTTTTATTTAAATCATATCGAAATCGAAACATGAACAGAGAAGTACTCTTGTAACTTGCTCTCCTTCAAGGACATCATGCCTTACTTGGTGCACAGGCTGCACTTGTATTTCACAGGAGGAGGATATTCTTTTTAAAGCTTGAACGTGTACATTTATGCTGCTTTGAAATGTTAAGAAGCAATTTCCTAAATTGAACTGATTTAGGTCTTAAACTTATTGCTTGAATTTTGTTGAGATCCAGTTTTAGTCTACCATAACTCAACATCATATCATGTTAACTGATCGGCGATCCTAAACATTTAAGCCCCGTTTACACATTCACGATTTTTGGCTACGGTGCCGCTACGATTCGCCACGATTTGTAAAATCGTCGTGTACCGTGGTGTACCGTGATCATTCATAGTAGAACCGTAGTGAATCGTGGTGAATCTTGATGAATCGTGATGATTCGGGAAACTCTACGGCAGCGCTACGGAAGTTTTAAACTGTTTAAAACATTCGTAGCGTACCGTGGCGAATCGTGGTGGTAAATGGGCGTGGCCTAATTCGTAGCGCAACCGTAGCGGAATCTTGCTTATTCGTACCGACACCGTAGCTATATTCGCGGCTATTCGTGAGAGATCGTAGCCAATCGTGGAGCGCCGTAGCGAAACCGTGGAATCTTTTACACCACGAACTCTCACGATTCACCACACGATTCACCACGAATTGTGTACGGTTGTCCTACGAATCATCCACGGTTTCGCTACGGAGCTCCACGATTGGCCACGACGGCTACCGCCGTGAATCGTACTAATACCGTATCGAACCGTACAAGCACCGTTAGCATTCGTTGTGCCATCGTGGTTAATCCTCATTGACCGTAGCGTTGCCGTCATGAATCGTCATTGATTTGTAGCGATACCTTACAGACACCGTACAAAGATCGTGGACATTCTTACTAGAATCGTAGAGATACTGAATATTTCCACTTTTCGCCACGATTCATCACGATCCATCCCGATTTTTCTGACCATGAGAAATCGGGGTGAATCGTGGTGAATCGTAGAGAAAATCATGAATGTGTAAACGGGGCTTTAAATAAAATGCAACGAATAAAACACTTATGCTCAAATTTGTTTGGATGTTTCACATGAGGAAGACATGTCCATGAAAGGTATACCCCCTCTAATCCCAATTTTATATAGAAAAACTGGTGTTTACAGGGGTATAAATATTTTTCTTATTTTTTATCCAAAACATAGATTTTGGGTACTTGTTAGACCCGCCTCATCGAGGCGGTTCTAACATGCACCCACAATCAATGTTTTGAGCAAGTATACTCAGTACATAAAGATACGCAAAACGTTCATGTTCAGTCATAACTTGAACAATTTTGACGATTACCATTTCAAGTTTTCAGGAATCAAAGACTGACATGTCTCCTACCCATTCTTTTACGAACTCGCAAACGCAAACGAATGATCAGTAACACAAAGTTACTGGCGGGCTTAAACCGGTTTTACAGGAGGAAACTCGTTTTCCCTCAGTTTAAACAAACCTTTTATTATGGTCACTTTTTTTTCTTCTTCAAAAGATAATTTACATTTTCTGATTGCTTCTCGTGAATTAGAATTGAGTTTGTGAGTCACTCAGACTAACTCGGGCTGCAATAGTCAACATCATGAATAAGAAAACGATGGCCAATCTGGTACACTAAAGAAATGTGAGTCATCAGTAAAATTTCGGGCTTAGCCTCTCATGAAATGTGTCAAAACATTTTCCAGAAAAATTGTACTGTCTAAAACGCAGTTGTATACTGTCCAAAAAATTAAGACACCTTACATTTTGCCCAAAATCGGTAATGCTTCAAGAACGTCCAAACAATAAAGTCGATGTTGCAGCAAATTGCAAATGATTTTAATTGGCGCCATGTACATTATTAAAGTTTCAGGCCGTCAATTTCTAAATAATTGTCTGAATCTGGACTGTATCACTAAGAGAAACCTTTTCAATGAACCGGAAGTGCGGAAAAACGACTCGAAATTTTAAATGAGCCGCATCGTGAGAAAACCGGATTTTTGCCTATGCGAAAACAAAGGCGCAGATCAGCTTCGCGGTAACCGCGAAGCTGATCAGCGCCTTTGTTTTCGCCACACGGATAGTATATTTCCTCTTCTTCTTATATCCGAAATTTCAAGCTTCTAGCCCTCTTCTGTGACTGTACAGGTCAGTTTGTGTCAGACCTTGTCGGAAACCCCGAAGACCGGTTTTCTCGCGTCGCGGCTCAAATGAGGGTAAGAATTAAGAGAATCACATTTATGTAGATAAGATGTAAAAAGGGACATACTATTTTCCCCAAAATTTGATCTAAGTGCCGAATTTCCAAAGCGCTTGAAATTGTTCTGAAAACGCATTTTTTTTAAATCCCTGAAAATTTCCTTGTTCTTGAAACTCAATTAATATTGTGTTTTTCTGATCTGATTGTCCACAATGGTCAGACTAAAAGCAAATTTTTGTTTGATTTTATTAATATTGTCACGG
>OZ024878.1:5554150-5584150 GCA_964017185.1 Rugalucina vietnamica
ATAATGTTAATGACGATTGTGGTGGTGATAATGTTAATGACGATTGTGTTGGTGATAATGTTAATGACGATTGTGGTGGTGATAATGTTAATGACGATTGTGGTGGTGATAATGTTAATGACGATTGTGGTGGTGATAATGTTAATGGCGATTGTGGTGGTGATAATGTTAATGACGATTGTGGTGGTGATAATGTTAATGACGATTGTGGTGGTGATAATTTTTAATGACGATTGTGGTGGTGATAATGTTAATGACGATTGTGGTGGTGATAATTTTTAATGACGATTGTGGTGGTGATAATGTTAATGACGATTGTGGTGGTGATAATGTTAATGACGATTGTGGTGGTGATAATGTTAATGACGATTGTGGTGGTGGTGATAATGTTAATGACGATTGTGGTGGTGATAATTGTGGTGGTGATAATGTTAATGACGATTGTGGTGGTGGTGATGATTGTGGTGGTGACAATGATGATGATGGCGGTGGTGGTGATACTGATGTCGATGATGATTGTGGTGGTGGTTATGAAAATAATAATAATGATGATGATGATAACGGTGATGGTGATTTTTCACCAGAATGCCTGTTAAAACAATAGTAGACAACAGAGGGAGACAATTCGAATGGAATGAGTACAACGGCCATGGGTTTTTCGACGTGGTCACAAAAATACTAATACCGGGTGGATGGGAGGCTCAAATGAAGCAAATAAAGATGATGGACATTCGAGATGATGATGTACTTGTTTGTACGTTTCCGAAAGCAGGTATGGAATACTTTCCCAGCGGGCACATGACGTCATAATGACGTCATATCAAAGTCGATGCGACGTCATGACGTCGCATCGACGTCGATATGACGTCATTCTGACGACATATGCCTGCTGGGTTTTATTCATTCAAAATACTCATGGTCAAAATTTATGTATGCAAATGTTTAGCTTGGAAACTGCCCAGCAGGCACATGACGTCATATCAACGTCGATACGACGTCATGACGTCGCATCGACGTTGATATGACGTCATTCTGACGTCATGTGCCTGCTGGGTTTTATTCATTCAAAATACTCATGGTCAAAATTTATGTATGCAGATGTTTAGCTTGGAAAACAAATAAATCTACTGAATTCATCTGTTAAAACGAAACAAGAAGGGTTGAGGTATATATGAGCCGCGACGCGAGAAAACCGGTCTTCGGGGTTTCCGACCAGGTGCGACACAAATCGGTCTGTACAGTCACAGGAGCAGGCTAGAAGCTTGAAATTTCGGAGTTAAAGTAGAGGAGGATTTGTACTATCCGAGTAGCGAAAACAAAGGAGAAGGGTCTAGTTGCAACATCCTTGCCCAGCACGTCCGTACTGAGTACGTCTTTATATCGCTGCCGAGTACGGCGGAAGTCGTTATAACACTTTTAAAGAGAGAGTTATCCTTCTTTTTAAAAAGCTATTTTAAGCTAAATATAAATAGACTAATATATGTTTTAACATATTTTGTCAATTTACTACACATAATAAGTCCTTTTCATGGTCTAATTCATAATAAAAGTAATATATTATAATAGTATTTTTATATCTTAATTTTATTCGATGACGTTCATGTGTAACATTCACTGTCTATAAGAGTAAATGTACATTGTAGTATTCGACTTTAAACCCACCTGCATAAAGTAAAATTTGAAAATGAAGGGTATATATAATACCTGTTTCACCACTTCGAAAGCGATATGCTATTAGTCCGGCAGATTAGTTTATACGTATATATATATATATTTATATCACAGTCAGATAGCTTTTTATTTATTTACGTCTCAGTAAACGATTTTGTTTGTTTGAATTAATGCTTTACGTCCCAGTCAACAGCCAATGTCATGTCGGAACGTTGCCTCCACTTTATGGGACTTTTACCCAAAATGAGGATGTCATGTCATCCAACAAGTGCTTGAAATATGCATCAAACCAAGCCAAAAAGGCTTATAGGTATGGAGGGTTTGACTTGAAACCACTTTTCCTGGGCAAGCTCTGAGCGGATAACCAGTAATCAGATGGTCAGTCAGTAGCAAAGAAGTTTTGCCTGGAGACACAAACAGCCCATCTATTTCTTTAGGCCCCGGGGGCCCCAGTAAACGATGTTTCAGTAATTGTCCTGCCGGACAAAGCTAAGGCTCTAGTTGTTAGTTTTAGGCATGAAAGGACACGTACATGCGACCCATTTCCCACCCCTCGGTTTAAGGAGTGGGAATTTATTTCTGATTACGTCATTTTTTTATTACCCCTAAGATCTGACATGGAAGATCTAGCAATCTAGCCCACCGCGCTGCCCCGATAAACAATTTAATTAAGATACTTTTACGAATGCAAAACTAACACTTATGATGGATATAAATGTTCTTGTGAACATAAGAGTTCAATTACCCCCCCCCCCCCCACCCCAACTTTGATTTTTCAAATCAGTTTCACGTCCCTTTCAAGATTATTTCAGCTCATATCAGAACGGCCAATCAGAAGGTGGGGCGAAAACGGGAGAACCCCGGGAAAAACAACCTGGCACACCCGCAAGCAGAACTTGGCTTCTCTCACATGTGGCCAGAGCGGGTCTAGAACCAACACCAGACAAAGCGGTGAGATGATCGAGTGATTCAGAAACAGCGTTCTTAACCGCTCGGCCACGGAAGCCGTCATTTTTTATTTGATTGTATGTATCGAGTCAACACTTTAACATGTTTTCAGCTATGTCTGGACAAAGCCAACGCTTTTTGAATATGAACCATCACTCTTGTGAGTTAATGTTGTCTTGCTCAAGGACACGACCCGGAAACCCCTGGTGAGAATCAAACCACATACCTCTCTATTCGGTCCGGTGCTCTACCACAAGGCTATCGTGCTCCATAAAGTTCTTATAAACAGCCGAGAAACAGGCATGTTTAATAAAGTTGTTTTTTTTCTCGATATATTCGTTTAAACAGCAGTCACACATTAGCGTATAACCCAAACGCGCGCCCGGCGTATGAAAAATGTCAACACGCTGAAGATTTTGGACGTATAAAAATTAATTTGTACCTTTAACTCGCTTTAGCAGTCACACATTAGCGCGCGACAGAGGCGTGTGCCGGACGTATAAAAAAAATCTCAAAGTTTTAGAGTACGTTTGTCTTACGTCCCAGATCTACAGTGCCAAAAATTACCGCACGGTACCCAGAAGAATATTCTGTGCCATGCTCTACCAAAGCGTTCCTAGTAGAGACATATAGTCTCAAAATCTACCACAACGTTTCCAGTAGAGATCTGAATCTGAATAGTTCACTGGTGACACGCCAAATGATATTATTTCACCAGCACCAGTAGAGATCGGAAGAGCGATATATTCTATCGAAACGTCTCCAATAAGGATTTATAGTGCGATTTTATTCTGAAACGTCTTCAGTAGGGATTTACAATGACATACTCTACCACAATGATGCCAGAAGGTGTCTAACAGGCCATTCTCTGCCGCAACGTACCCAGTAGGAATCTACCGTACCGTACTTTATTGCAACTTTCCCTGTAGGGATCTTTAGCGCCATACAGTAGTTTACTTGAATTTTTATACTTGAATAAATGGTCTTAACCTTACGTCTACACATATCTATAAGTTTGATTCTGTATGAGAGGTTAGAATAAGAATCCTCAGAAAACGTGTACACAGTTGTTTTTTCGGTACGCTCTGTACATTTATTTATTTTGATGCTTACAGTACGCATTTTGAAATATAATTATCTTCATTACTGATACTTTATCACAACGTACCCTATAAAGATATAAAGCGGCATAGTTTAGCTCAAGGTCACGAGTAGGGAACTTCAGTGCCATACTCTACCACATCGTTCTCAGTCCAGACCGTTAGCTTCATATTCTACCACAACGTTTTCAGAAGGTAGCAACAGTGCAATACTAATTGCAACGCCCCCAAGAAAAACATACAGCGACATACTCTACCGCAACGGTCCCAAAAGGGATTTGCTGTGCCATACTCTACAACACCAGCACCAGTAGAGATAAACAGCGCCATAGTTAACCCAGCAGGGATCTTCATACTCTACAAAATCGGTCCTTGTTGAAACTTATAATATAATTCTATACCCCAACTTACCCAGTAGAGATCCATAGCGCCATTCTCTATTGCAACGTCCCCAGTAGGGCTCTACATTGCCATATTTTATCTTAACGTCTCCAGTAGGGATATACACTTGTATACTTTTCTACATCAACGTCCCCAGTAAGGATCCACAGCGCTATACTCTACAACAACGTACCTAGTACAGATATACAGCACCATAGTTTACCACAAGGTCCGACGTCCCCAGTAGGGATCTACATTGCCATATTTTATCTTAACGTACACAGTAGGGATGTACACTTGTATACTTTTCTACAGCAACGTCCCCAGTAAGGATCCACAGCGCTATACTCTACAACAACGTACCTAGTACAGATATACAGCACCATAGTTTACCACAAGGTCCGACGTCCCCAGTAGGGATCTACCTTGCCAACTTTTATCTTAACGTCTCCAGTAGGGATATACACTCCATATACTTTTCTACAGCAACGTCCCCAGTAAGGATCCACAGCGCTATACTCTACAACAACGTACCTAGTACAGATATACAGTACCATAGTTAACCACAAGGTCCGACGTCCCCAGTAGGGATCTACATTGCCATATTTTTTCTCAACGTCTCCAGTAGGGATATACACTTGTATACTTTTTTCAGCAACGTCCCAAGTAAGGATCCACAGCGCTATACTCTACAACAACGTACCTAGTACAGATATACAGCACCATAGTTTACCACAAGGTCCGACGTCCCCAGTAAGGATCTACATTGTCATATTTTATTTAAACGTCTCCAGTAGGGATATACACGTGTATACTTTTCTACAGCAACGTCCCCAGTAAGGATCCACAGCGCTACACTGTACAACAACGTATTTAGTACAGATATACAGCACCATAGTTTACCACAAGGTCCGACGTCCCCAGTAGGGATCTACATTGTCATATTTTATCTTAACGTCTCCAGTAGGGATATACACTTGTATACTTTTCTACATCAACGTCCCCAGTAAGGATCCACAGCGCTATACTCTACAACAACGTACCTAGTACAGATATACAGCACCATAGTTTACCACAAGGTCCGACGTCCCCAGTAGGGATCTACATTGCCATATTTTATCTTAACGTACACAGTAGGGATGTACACTTGTATACTTTTCTACGGCAACGTCCCCAGTAAGGATCCACAGCGCTATACTCTACAACAACGTACCTAGTACAGATATACAGCACCATAGTTTACCACAAGGTCCGACGTCCCCAGTAGGGATCTACCTTGCCAACTTTTATCTTAACGTCTCCAGTAGGGATATACACTTGTATACTTTTCTACAGCAACGTCCCCAGTAAGGATCCACAGCGCTATACTGTACAACAACGTATTTAGTACAGATATACAGCACCATAGTTTACCACAAGGTCCGACGTCCCCAGTAGGGATCTACATTGCCATATTTTATCTTAACGTCTGCAGTAGGGATATACACTTGTATACTTTTCTACAGCAACGTCCCCAGTAAGGATCAACAGCGCTATACTCTACAACAACGTACCTAGTACAGATATACAGCACCATAGTTTACCACAAGGTCCGAGGAGGGATCGTTATTGAAATATTCTACCGCATCCCAGTAGATACATTTACCGCATTATTATACAGCAACGTCCCAGTAGAGATAAACAGCGCTATACCCTACCGCAACGTACACAGTAGGGATATACAGTGCCGTACTCTACCGCAACGTACCCAATAATGTACGTACATTGCCATACTCTAACACAACATACCGAGGGTTGACATAGCGCTCCATTTATACCAAAAAATCTCCAGTAATGATTGTCCCAGTCGATATCTATAGCGCCACAGTCTAGCGCAACGTACCCAGAAGAGATCATATTAGTCATTCTTTACCGCAACGTCCCCAGTAGGGACCTATAGCGCCATAGTCTACCGCAAAATCCCCAGTAGTGATGTATACTGCAATACTCAACTACATCGTCCCCAGCAGAGATCTAATGCGGCCTACTCTAATACAACGTCAACAGTAGGGGTTCACAGCGCCATACTCTACCACAACGTTCCTAGTTGGTATCTACTGCACCATACTTTACCACAAGTCCCCAGTAGAGATCTACAGTACCACATCCTCAATGTAACCAGTAGAGATCTGAAGCACCATACTCTTCATCATCGTCACCAGAGGATATCAAAAGCGCCAAACACTACCACAGCATCAAGAATACGGATCTTTTGCGCCCTATTTTACAGTAATGTACCCAGTAGAGATCTACAGCACCATATTCTACTACATCGTGCCAAATAGATCAGCTGGCTAACTGTCTCTCCGCTCCACTTCGGTACCTCGTCCGGCAGGTTTAACTGAATACCGATGGAAATATTCCGTCTACGTTCCAAAAAAGTACAAATGGCAATGATCAGGGAATGACACAATCAGAAATACAATCACACTCCATAAACGAGAGGTGGGAAAAATAAAATGACACTTAAGTACTTAAACCATGAAAACATGTCGTAAGCCGAGTGAGCAGCTATTCTCCAGTAGGCGGCCACTCAGTTACCCGAACTGAACTAAAATATGAAAACGCACATAGGGCCCAAACAGCACAATTCTACTCCACAACACAAAACAATTAGACCTACAACAGAAGTTTCGCCTTGGAACGATCCGTTATATAAAATTACTGTAGGGTTAAAGATCTAAAATGCCATACTCTACCGCTACGTCGACACTAGGGATCTATATCGTCATATTGTACTATACCGTCCCCAGTAAGGAGCTACTGCGCCATACTCTGGCACGTCACCAAAGACACTTACGGCGCCATACTCTACCGAAACGTCCCCAGTAGGAATCTACAGAACCATTATCTACTGTAACGTCCCAATTAGAGATCTACATCCACAAAGTCTACCGAAACGTCCCCAGTAGGGATCTATCTTCTGATACTGAGTCGATCAATTTCTGATCATCACCTCAGGTAGAGTATGGATCTACTGCACCATTCTCTACCGTAACGTCCCCAGTGGAGATCTAAATACTGTACCGCGATATCCCCGATAGGTAACTGCAGTTCTATACTGTATCCCAACGTCCCCAGTAGGGATCTACATTGACATACTCTACCGCAACGTCCCCAGTAGAGATAAACAGCGCAATAATCTTCCGCAACGTGCATTATTTACAAGCCAATATCAAAAAACATTGCCGATAGATACAATGCTGGAAATTCACATAAACATGATTTATCTCTACTGACGACGGTGTGGTAGATTATGGTGACGAAAAACTCTACTGGGGACGAAGCGATAGGGTATGACGCCTTAGATCTTTACTGGAGACGGTGTGGTAGGGTGTGACGCTGTAGATCTCTACTGGGGACGTTGTGGTAGGAAATGTGACGATAGATCTCTACTAGGGACGGAATGGTAGGGTATGGTGTTGAAGATCCCTACTGGGGACGATGCTGAAGAGAATGACACTGTATATCTCTATTAGGAACGGAGTGGTAGGGTATGGCGCTGTTTATCTCTACTGAAGACGGTGTTGTAGACTACCGCACTTTAGATCTCTACTGGGGACGGCCCAGTAGAGCTTTGAGCTGGAGATCTCTACTGGGGACGTTGTGGTAGGGTATGTCGCTCTAGATCTCTACTTGGGGACGTATTGATAAAAAAATAGAGTAGTTCGCTTCAGATGTCTACTAGGGACGATGTGATAAGGTATGTAGCTGTAGATCTCTACTGAGGACGTTGTGGTAGGGGATAGGGCGATATATCTCTACTGGGGACGGTTTGGTAGATAAAGTGGCTATAGATCTCCTTTTGGGACGGTTCGGTAGGGTATGGCGCTGTAGATCTTTACTCGGAAAGGTGTGATAGGGTATGTCGATATAGGTGTTTACTGGGGACGTCGTTGTAGGGAATCGGGCGATAGATCTCTTCTGTGGACGGGATGGTAGAGTTTTGTGTCGTAGATCTCTACTGGGGACGATGCTGTTGGGAAACACTGTATGGTAGGGTATAGCGCTGTATATCTCTACTTAAGACGGTGTAGACTACCGCACTGTCTCTATTTGGGACGGTCTGGTTGAAAATGGTGCTGTAGATCTCTATTGGAGACGGAGTGGTAGGTTATGGCACTGTATATCTCAACTGGAGACGGTGTGGTGGAATACCGCACTGTATATCTCTACTGCGGTCGGTTCGGTCCAGTAGAATATGGTGCTGTAGATCTCTACTGGGAACCTTTTGGTAGAGTATGTCGCTTAAGATATCCACTGGGGACGGTGTAGTAGAGTATGTTGTTGTAGATCCCTACTGGGGACGATGCTGAAGGGAATTTCGGTATATTTCTATAGCGGGGACGTTGTGGTAGATAATGGCGCTGTATATGTCTACTTGGGACATTCTGGAAGGGTATGACGTTGTAGATGTTCCCTGGGGACGGTGTATAAGAGTATGACGCTGTATATCTCCACTGGGGACGTTTTGGTATACTATAGCGCTGAAGAACCTCCTGGAAACATTATAATAGAGTATGGCGCGGTAGATCAATACTGCGCAGGCCATAAAGTATGACGCTATAGAAACCTACTGTGAATATTGCAGTAGATTGTGTCACTGTAGATCTCTACTTGGGATGGTGTAACGACATCACTCTTAAACCACTGATAGTTCCCCCATTGAAGGATATGAATATATAACTTAGATCCTTAAAGAGCAGTGAGCATATTAATGAGATGATGTTTAGGCTACTTTAAGCTCTTCAGAGAGCCTTTATCATGCTTCCTAAGATCTGACTTGGATGATCTAGCAATCTAGCCCACCGCGCTCCCCTGATAAACAAGTTAATTAAAATGCTTTTACGAATGCAAAACTAACACTAATGATGGATATCAATGTTCTTATGAACATAAAATTTCAATCGTCGTTTAGGATTTACATTCCCACTTTTATAAATCAGTTGCACGTCCCATTCAAGATTATTTCAGCTCATACGATAACGGCCAATCAGAAGGTGAGACGAAAACGAAAGAACCACCTGGCACACCCGCAAGCAGAACTTGGCTTGTCTCACATGTGGCCAGAGAGGGTCTCGAACCCACACCAGACACAGCGGTGAGATGATCGTGTGATTAAGAATCAGCGCTCTTAACCGCTCGGCCACGGGAGCCGTCCTTCTTTATCTGATTGTATGTATCGAGTCAACACTTAAACATGTTTTCAGCTATGTCTGGACAAAGCCAACGCTTTTTTTGAGTATTAACCATAACTGTTGTGAGTTAATGCTGTCTTGCTCAACTAAATAAATAGAAGGGCTGCTTGTGCCTCCAAAGCTTCTACGCTACCGACTGACCGTCTGATTACGCTGATTACTGTTTAAAAGTCAGATCATGTCTGAGACTGCTCAGGGAAAGTGGTCAAAGTCAATCATCCATACAAATTAGTTTATATGGGTCATAATCACAAAATGGATCAATCAAAATAGGCAAAACGATAAAAAATAATATTTTTCAGTCATGTCGGGACGGAACTACCACTTTTTTAATTTGTAATAGCCAGCCTCATTCATTTACGGGTAGTTCTTTTCAAACCGGCTTAGTGAAATAAACAGAAAGGAACGGAAAGAGCCATGAGTTGTTTGCATGTTGCCGGTTTCAATGCTTGGGCAAATTTTGTTTTTGGAGGTTCCTCTTTACGTTCTGTCCACATCATTCTGTTTTTATGTTATCATAGCGGCGAGGCGGTTCTAACGTGTACACAATCAGTGGAGGGATTGGGGCGATATATATCTACTGGGGACGTATGGTAGGGTATGGTGCTGTGGATCCCTACTGGGGACGGTGTGGTAGGGTATGGCGCTGCAGATATTTACTGGGGACGGTGCGGTAGGGAATGGGGCGATAGATCTCTACTGGGGGCGGAATGGTAGAGTATGGTGTTGAAGATCCCTACAGGGGACGATGCTGAAGAGAATGACACTGTATAATTATACTTGAGACGAAATGGTAGGGTAGGGCGCTGTATTGCTCAGCTGGAGAGAGATTGACTTTAGATCTCTACTGGGGACGGTCCAGTAGAGTATGGTGCTGTAGATCTCTATTGGGGACGGTATGGTAGGGTAGATCTCTACTGGGGGCGGTATAGTAGGGTTTGTCGCTGTAGATCTCTACTGTGGACGTATAGGTGGAGTAGTTGGCTTTAGATGTCTACTGGGGACGGTGTAATAGAGTATGTAGCTCTGGGTCTCTACTGGGCAGTTGTGTTAGGGAATGAGGAGCTAGCTCTCTACTGGGGACGGTGTGGTAGGGTATGTCGCTGTAGATCTCTATTGGGGAGGTTGTGGTAGGAAATGTGTGTCGATAGATCTCTACTGGGGACGGTGTGGTAGATTATGGTGTTGTTGATCTCTACTGGGTACGGTGTGGTAGGGTATGACGCTGTAGATCTTTATTGGGGGCGGTAGGGTAGGTTATGTCGCTGTAGATCTCTACATGGCCTGTTGTGGTAGGGAATGGGCCGATAGATAATGGTGTTTTAGATATCTTGAGACAGTGCGGTAGGGAATTTAGCTGTAGATCTTTACTTGGGACGGTGTGGTAAGGTATGTCGCTGTTGATCTCTACTGGGGACGATGTGGAGGGAATTGGGCGATAGATCTCTAATGGGGACGGAACAGTAGGGTATGGTGGGACGATGCTGAAGAGAATGAAACTGATAGGGTATTTAACTGTAGATCTCTACTGGGGACGTTGTGGTAGGGAATGGGTCGATAGATCTCTACTGGGGTTGGTGTGGTACATTATGGTGCTTTAGATTTTTACTTGGGACGGTAGGGTAGGGTAAGGTGTTGTAAATACCTACTTGGGACGATGCTGTAGAGAATGACACTGTATATCTCTTCTGGGGACGTTGTGGTAGGGTATGGTGTTGTAAATACCTACTTGGGACGATGCTGTAGAGAATGACGCTGTATATCTCTACTGGAGACGGAGTGTTAGGCTACGTCGCTGTTTATCTCTACTGGAGACGGTGTGGTAGACTATCGCACTGTAGATCTCCACTTGGGACGGTCCAGTAAAGTATGGTGCTGGACGTTGTGGTAGGGAATGGGTCGATATATCTCTACTGGGGACGGTGTGGTAGATTAAGGTGCTGTATATCTCTACTGGGGACGGTATGGTAGGGAATGGCGCTGTAGATCTTTACTGGGGACGGTGTGGTAGGGTATGTCGCTGTAGTTCTCTACTGGGGACATTGTGGTAGAACATGGGGCGATAAATCTACACTGGGGACGGAATGGTAGGGTATGGTGTTGTAGATCCCTACTGGGGACGATGCTGAAGAGAATGACACTGTATATCTCTACTGGGGATGAAGTGGTAGGGTATGGCGCTGTATATCTCTTCTGGACATGATGTGGTAGACTACCGCACTGTAGATCTCTACTGAGTAGGGTCCAGTAGAGTATGGTTTTGTAGATCTCTACTGGAGACGGTGTGGTAGAGTATGTCGCTGTAGATCTCTACTGGGGACCTATTAATAGAGTAGTTCGCTTGAAATGTCTACTTGGGACAGTGTGATAGGGTATGTAGCTGTAGATCTCAACTGGGGACGTTGTGGTAGGTAAAGGGACGATAGATCTCTACTGGGGACGATGTGGTAGGGAATGGGACGATATACCTCTACTGGGGACGTTGTGGTAGGGAATGGGTAAATAAATCTCTACTAAGGAAGGTGTGGTAGATTAAGATGTTGTAGATTTTTACTGGGGACGGTGTGGTAGACTTTGTCGTTGTAGATCTCTACTGGGGACGTTGTGGTAGGAAATGGGGCGATAGATCTCTACTGGGGACGGAATAGTAGGGTATGATGTCGTAGATCCCTACTGGGGACAATGCTGAAGAGAATGACACTGTATATCTCAACTGGGGAGGGAGTGGTAGGGAATTACGCCGTATATATCTACTGGAGACGGTGTGGTAGACTACCGCACTGTATATCTCTACTGGGTACGGTCCAATAGAGTATAGTGTTGTAGATCTCTATTGGGGACGGTTTGGTAGGGTATGTCGCAGTAGATCTCTACTGGGGACCTTGTGGCAGGGAATGGGGCGATAGATATTTACTGGGGACGGTGTGGTAGAATATGGTGCTGTAGATCTCTACTGGAGACGATGTGGTAGGGTATGGCGCTGTAGATCTTTACTAGGGACGGTATGGTAGGGTATGTCGCTGTAGATCTCTACTGGGAACGTTGTGGTAGGGAATGGGGCGATAGATCTCTACTGGGGATGGAATGGTAGGGTATGGTGTTGTAGATCCCTACTGGGAACGATGCTGAAGAGAATGACACTGTATATCTCTACTGGGGACGGAGTGGTAGGGTATGGCGCTGTATATCTCTACTGGAGACGATGCGGTAGACTACCGCACTGTATATCTCTACTGGGTACGGACTAGTAGAGTATAGTGTTGTAGATCTCCAATGGGGACGGTGTGGTAGTGTATGTTGCTGAAGATCTAAACTGGAGATGTATTGGTAGAGACGTTCGCTTTAGATGTCTACTTGGGACTTTGTGATAGGATATGTAGCTGTAGATCTCTACTGGGGACGTTGTGGTAGGGAATGGAGCGATAGATATCTACTGGGGACGGTGTGGTAGGGTATGTCGCTGTAGATCTCTACTGGGGACGTTGTGGTAGGGAATGTGGCGATAGATCTTTACTGGGGACGGTGTGGTAGAATATAGTGATGTAGATCTCTACTGGAGACGGAGTGGTAGGGTATGGCGCTGTAGCTCTCTATTGAGGACGTTTTGGTAGGGAATGGGGCGATAGATCTCTACTGGGGACGGAATGGTAGGATATGGTGTTGTAGATCCCTACTCGGGACGATGCTGGACACAATGACACTGTATATCTCTACTGGGGACGGAGTGGTAGGGGATGGCGCTGTATCTCTACTGGAGACGGTGTGGTAGACTTCCGCACTGTAGATCTCTACTGGGTAAGGTCCAGTAGAATATTGTGTTGTAAATCTCTAATGGGGACGGTGTGGTAGGGTTTGTCGTTGTAGATCTCTACTGGGGACGTATTGGTAGAGTAGTTCGCTTTAGATGTCTAGTTGGGACTGTGTGATAGGGTATGTAGCTGTAGATCTCTTCTGGAGACGTTGTGGTAGGGAATGGGGCGATAAATATCTACTGGGGACGGTGTGGTAGGGTATGTCGCTGTAGATCTCTACTGAGGACGTTGTGTTATGGAATGTAGCGATAGATCTTTACTGGGGACGGTGTGGTAGAATATGGTGCTGTAGATCACTACTGGGGATGGTGTGGTAGGGTATGGCGCTGTAGATCTTTACTAGGGACGGTATGGTAGGGTGTGTCGCTGTAGATCTCTACAGGGGACGTTGTGGTAGGGAATGGGTCGATATAACTCTACTGGGGAAGGTGTGGTAGATTAAGGTGCTGTAGATGGCTACTGTGGACGGTGTGGTAGGTTATGGCGATGTAGATCTTTACTGGAAACGGTGTGGTAGGGTATGTCGCTGTAGATCTCTACTGGGGAAGTTGTGGTAGGGAATGGGTCGATATATCTTTACTGGGGACGGTGTGGTAGATTAAGGTGCTGTAGATATTTACTTGGGACGGTGTGGTAGGGAATGGCGCTGCAGATCTTAACTGGGGACGGTGTGGTATGGCATGTCGCTGTAGATCTCTACTGGGGACGTTGTGGTAGGAAATAGGCGATACATCTATACTGGGGACGGAATGGTAGGGTGTGGTGTTGTAGATCCCTACTGGGGACGATGCTGAAGAGAATGGCACTGGATATCTCTACTGGAGACGAACTGGTAGGATATGGCGGTGTAGATCTCTACTGGGGACCTATTAATAGAGTAGTTAACTTTAAATGTCTACTTGGGACTCTGTGATAGGGTATGTAGCTGTAGATCTCTACTGGAGACGTTGTGGTAGGGAATGGAACGATAGATCTCTACTGGGGACGTTTTGGTAGGGAATGGGTAGAATCGCTACTGGGGACGGTGTGGTAAATTAAGGTGCTGTAGCTCTCTACTGGGGACGGTGTGGTAGGTTATGGCGCTGTAGATCTTTACCGGGGATGGTGTGGTAGGGTATGTCGCTGCAGATCTCCACTGGGGACGTTGTGGTAGGACATGGGGCGATAGATCTCTACTGGGGACGGAATGGTATGGTATGGTGTTGTAGATTCATACTGGGGACGATGCTGAAGAGGATGAAACTGTATATCTCAACTTGGGAAGGGGTGGTAGTGTATGACGCTGTATATCTCTACTGGGGAAGTTTTGGTAGGGAATGGGTCGAATCTCTACTGGGGACGGTGTGGTAGATTAAGGTGCTGTAGCTCCCTACTTGGGACGGTGTGGTAGGTTATGGTGCTGTAGATCTTAACTTGGGACGGTGTGGCATGGTAAGTCGCTGCAGATCTCTACTGGGGACGTTGTTGTAGGAAATGATGCGACAGATCTCTACTGGTGACGGAATGGTAGGGTATGGTGATGTAGATCCCTACTGGGGACGATGCTGAAGAGAATGATAAAGTATATCTCAACTTGGGAAGGAGTGGTTGGGTATGACGCTGTATATCTCTACTTGAGACGGTGTGGTAGACTACCGCACTGTAGATCTCTACTGGGTACGGTCCAGTAGAGTATAATGTTGTAGATCTCGGAACGGTGTGGTAGGGTATGTCGCAGTAGATCTCTACTTGGGACGTATTGGTAGAGTAGTTCGTTTAAGATGTCTACTTGTGACTGTGTGATAGGGTATGTAGCTGTAGATCTCTACTGGGGATGTTGTGGTAGGGAACGGGGCGATAGATCTCTACTGGAGACGGTGTGGTTGGGTATGTTGCTGTAGATCTCTACTGGGGACGTTGTGGTAGCGAATATGACGATAGATCTTTACTGGGGAAGGGTGTGGTAGAATATGGTGCTGTAGATCTTTACCGGGCACGGTGTGGTAGGGTATGGCGCTGTAGATATTTACTAGGGAAGGTATGGTAGGGTATGTCGCTGAAGAACGCTACAGGAGACGTTGTGATAGGGAATGGGTCGATATATCTCTACTGGGGAAATTGTGGTAGATTACAGTGCTGTAGATGTCTACTGGGGACGGTGTGGTAGGTTATGGCAATGTAGATCTTTACTGGGGACGGTGTGGTAGGGTATGTCGCTGTACATCTCTACTGGGGACGTTGTGGTAGGGAATGGCGCTGCAGATCATAACTAGGACGGGGTGGTAGGGTATGTCGCTATAGATCTCTACTGGGTACGTTGTGGTCGGAAATGGGGTGATAGTTCTATACTGGGGACGGCATGATAGCGTATGGTGTTTTAGATCCCTACTGGGGACGATGCTTAAGAGTATGACATTGTATATCTCTACTGGGGACGAAGTGGTAGGATACGGCGCTGTATATCTCTTCTGGAGACGGTGTGGTATACTACCGCACTTTAGATCTGTACTGGGTACGTTCAAGTAGAGTATGGTTTTGAAGATCTCTACTGGGGAAGGTGTGGTAGGATATGTCGCTGTAGATCTCTACTGGGGACCTATTAATAGAGTAGTTCGCTTTAAATGTCTACTTGGGACTGTGTGATAGGGTATGTAGCTGTAGATCTCTACTGGGGACGTTGTGGTAGGGAATGGGACGATAGATCTCTACTGGGGACGTTGTGGTAGGGAATTGGACGATAGATCTCTACTGGGGACTGTGCGGTAGGGTATGTCGCTGTAGATCTCTACTGGGGACCTTGTGATAGGAAATGGGTCGATAAATCTCTACTGTGGACGGAGTGGTAGATTAAGGTGCTGTAGCTCTCTACTGGGGATTCTGTGGTAGGTTATGGCGCTGTAGATCTTTACTTGGGACGGTGTGGTAGGGAATGTCGCTGCAATCTCTACTGTGGACGTTGTGGTAGGAAAAGGGCGATACATCGCTACTATGGAAGGAATGGTAGGGTAAGGTGATGTAGATTTCTACTGGGGACCATGCTGAAGAGAATGATACTGTATATCTCAACTTGGGAAGGAGTGGTAGGATATGACGCTGTATATCTCTACTTGAGACGGTGTGGTAGACTACCGCACTGTAGATCTCTACTGGGTACGGTCCAGTAGAGTAAAGTGATGTAGATCTCTACTGGGGACGGTGTGGTAGGGCATGTCGCAGTAGATCGCTACTGGGGACGTATTGGTAAAGTAGTTCGCTTTAGATGTCTACTTGTGACTGTGTGATAGTGTATGTATCTGTAGATCTCTACTGGGGATGTTATGGTAGAGAACGGGGCGATACATCTCTACTGGGGACGATGTGGTAGGGTATGTCGCTGTAGATCTCTACTGGGGACTTTGTGGTAGGGAATGGGGCGATAGATGTCTACTGGGGACGGTGTGGTAGGATATGTCGCTATAGATCTCTACTGGGGACGTTGTGGTAAGGAAAGGGTCGATAGATCTTTACTGGGGACGGTGTTGTAAATTATGGTGCTGTAGATCTCTACTGGGGACGGTTTGGTAGACTACCACACTGTAGATCTCTACTGGGGACGGTGCAGTAGAGTATGGTGCTGTAAGTCGTTGTGATAGGAAATGGGGCAATAGATCTCTACTGGGGACGGAATGGTAGGGTATAGTGTTTATCACTACTGGGGACGATGCTGAAATGAATGACACTGTATACCTCTACTGGTGACGGAGTGGTAGGTTATGGCGCTGTTTGTCTCAACTGGAGACGGTGTGGTAGACTACAACACTGTAGACTTCTACTGGGAACGGTCCAGTAGAATATGGCGCTGTAGATCTCTACTGGGGACGGTGTGGTACGTTATGGCGCTGTAGATCTTTACTGGGGACGGTGTGGTACGTTATGGCGCTGTAGATCTTTACTGGGGACGGTGTGGTAGGGTATGTCGCTGTAGATCTCTACTGGGGGCGTTGTGGTAGGGAATGGGGCGATAGATCTCTACTGGTGACGCAATGGTAGAGTATGGTGTTGTAGATCCCTACTGGGGACAATGCTGAAGAGAATGACACTGTATATCTCTACTGGGGACGTAGAGGTAGGGTATGGCGCTGTATATCTCTGCTGGAGACGGTGTGGTAGACTACCGCACTGTAGATCTCTACTGGGGACGGTGCAGTAGAGTATGGTTTTGTAGATCTCTACTGGGGACGGTGTGGTAAAGTATGTCCATGTAGATCTCTACTGGGGACGTTTTGGTAGAAAATGGGACGATAGATCTCTACTGGGGACGGAATGGTAGGGTATGGTATTGTTGATCCCTAATGGGTACGATGCTGAAGAGAATGACGCTGTATATCTCTAATGGGGACGGAGTGGTAGGGTATGGCGCTGAATGTCTCTACTGGAGGTAGATGAAGATCTCTACTGGAGACGTTGTGGTAGGGAATGGGGAAAAAGATCTGTACTGGGGACACAATGGTAGGGTATGGTGTTGTAGATCCCTACTGGGAACGATGCTGAAGAGAATGACGCGGTATATCTCTATTTGGGACGGTGTGGTAAGATATGGCTCTGTATATCTCTACTGGAGACGTTGTGGTAGAATACAGTACTGTAGATCTCTACTGGGGACGGTCCAGTAGAATAGGGTGCTGTAGATCTCTACTGGGGACGGTATGGTAAAAATGGGGCGATAGATCTCTTCTGGGGACGGAATGGTAGGGTATGGTGTTGTTGATCCCTACTGGGGTCGATGCTGAAGAGAATGACACTGTATATCTCTACTTGGGACGGAGTGGTAGGGCATGGCGCTGTATATCGCTACTGGAGACGTTGTGGTAGACTACCGCACTGTAGATTACGGAGTGGTAGGGTATGGGGCTGTATATCTCTACTGGAGACGATGTTGTAGACTACCGCACTGTAGATCTCTTTAGATGTCCACTGGGGAATAGGGTGCTGTAGATCTCTACTGGGGACGGTGTGGTGGGGTATGTCGCTGTATATCTCTACTGGGGACATTGCGGTAGGAAATGGGGCGATAGATCTGTACTGGGGACGGAGTGGTAAAGTATGGCGCTGTATACCTCTACTGGAGACGGTGTGGTAGACTACCGCACTGTAGATTACTACTGGGAACGGTCCAGTAGAATGTGGTGCTGTAGATTTCTACTGGGGACGGTGTGGTAGGTTATGGCGCTGTAGATCTTTGCTGGGGACGGTTTGGTAGGGTATGTCGCTGTAGATCTCTACTGGGGACGTTGTGGTAGGGAATATGGTGATAGATCTCTACTGGGGACGGAATGGTAGAGTATGGTGTTGTAGATCCCTACTGGGGACGATGCTGAAGTGAATGACACTGTATATCTCTACTGGTGACGGAGTGGTAGGGTATGGTGCTGTATCACTCTTATGGAGACTGGGGACGTTGTAACGACATCACCCTTAAACCACTGATAGTTCCCCATTGAAGGATATAAATATAAAACTTAGATCCTTTAATACCAGTGAGCATATTAATGAGACAATGTTTAGGCTACTTTAAGCTATTTGGAGAGCCTTTATGACATACTAACAAACAAACAAAACACTTAATAGGCACCCAAGACATTTATCATTAAATTTTGCATGTTGGAAAAACATTTTATCTAAATTGTTCGTTCAAAGTAACGCGGTCCCTATCGATGATCGGACTCAGAACGAAAATGTCTTGGGTGAGAACCCAAATGGGAAGCAGGTGTGAGGCCTTTCACAAAACACTTTGAATATTTAACACTGTTAACAACTTGAGCTCTTGCCCGACATGTCAGTGACTGCAACATCGTTGACTGGGACGTTAATACACAACCAGAGGACCAATGTTCCTGTAAACGCTCACCTGAGATCTGCTACATATGCCAATAAACATGTTTGAATATTATGGTATTTAGCCCCAGTGCAGGGGCAGATTAAGCCCTTGGGCCATTTGATTTAAGAATAATCAATTTTCTGTCCATTTGCCAATTTCTTTTTTATTTTAAAATTCCCTTTACAACCACGCAAATAGCAGCTTAGCAATCCAGGTGTTTCAAGCATCTCTTAACTAGTTGTCAAAAAGATGAAATTGACATTTCCTGTCCAATATTTGTATCAAGCTTGAAATGTACATCATCACCTCATATACCTCTGATTGGTCAAAGTAAGATGAAATTGACAGATGTTGATTTCTCTTTTCACAAAATTCATTGGTTGTTTGGAAATAATGAAGCAGACCAAGGTGATTTTTGACAGCTTTGGGTTATTTTAAAGAAATGAACAACTTTTTTCTATATTTGAATTGCACCTGGATGACTGTTGTGGACTGTCAATTTCTTGTCTTTGACAACAGATTTTGAGATGTGTGAAACTTGTGAATTGCTAAGCTGGTATTTGCGCGGTTGTAAATGACATGTTAACAGTTTTCCCCCATTAGATTAAATTAAACATATTTTATTGCAATCAACTAGCAATGGGATGAGACACAAGTTATATCAACATTATGAAGTCCTCTCCCTCAGCTCAACTAGCTAGTGCTGATGGTACAGTGATGAAACAGTTCATTTTATATTACATACATATTACATACATGTTGTGGTCATGAGCGGTGGCGGCTACTTATATATAGCAAAGTATAAGTTTGTATTTTCTTGGAAACACAATTCTAAAACCTAATAAATGCCATCAATGCTTTATGCCAAAGTTCTTTGAAATCAGTTTACCGGTTCCGGAGAAGAAGATTTTTGAAGGGTTTTTACCATATATGGGCATGGCGGCCATCTTGGTCATGTGACCTGAATTATTTATATATACATTGGTTACCCCATCCTATAGATGTTTCACATAAAATTTGGCTTTGATTGGTCGAGTGGTTTCAGAGGAGAAGATGTTTGAATATTATGGAAATATACATGTATAATGCCACGGGGTGGGGGCATATGAGCTCCTGGAGACCAATCTTTATCAGAATCATTAATATTCAGTCCTACTATGCATTTCCTGCAAGACTTTCACTTAAAATGACATTTCAAAAGTTTTCCCCATTCAAATGCATTGGCAAACTTTGTTGACCTTGCCGTAAAATAGGTCAAGGTCATCACAGGGTCATGATTTATATATACATTGTAGTACTTGAGTCATCGATACTTCATGCCAAGTTTCGTTGAAATCAGTCAACCGGTTCCGGAGAAGAATATTTTTGAAGGGTTTTTACCATATATGGGCATGGCGGCCATCTTGGTCATGTGACCTGGATTTCTTAAATATACATTGGTTACCCCATCCTATAGATGCTTCACATAAAATGTGGCTTTAATTGGCCAAGCGGTTTCAGAGGAGAAGATGTTTGAATATTATGGCGATATACATGTATATTGCCCCGGGGTGGGGGCATATGAGCCCCTGGGGTCCATTTTATTTTTCAGAATCATTAATATTTAGTCCTACTGCCCATTTCCAGCAAGACTTTCACTTTAAATGACATTTAAAAAGTTTTCCCCATTCAAATGAATCGGCAACCTATGTTGACCTTGCCGTAAAATAGGTCAAGGTCATCACAGGGTCATGGTTTATATATACATTGTGGACCTTGAGTCCCTCATGCTACATGCCGAGTTTCAAGATCCTAGGCCTTTGGGTTCTGGAGAAGAGATTTTTTAAAGGTTTTTACCATATATGGGCATGCTGCCATCTTGGTCATGTGACCTGGATTGTTTATATACACATTGGTTCCCCCTTCCCATAGATGCTTCACATAAAATTTGGCTTTGATTGGCCAAGCGGTTTCAGAGGAGAAGATCTTTGAAAATGGTGGACGACGCCGACGCCGACGACGGACGGACGCCGGGTGCCTACCTATCCTATAAGCTCCCCTTCTTTGAGCCTTCGGCTCAGGTGAGCTAAAAACGCCAATCTCACTGTCACCACTAACAACTTTCTATGCTCCTTTTGCTCTTGCATAATTAGCAGCCATATTTGTTTTGGTAATGTAAATATTTTCTTTTTTTTAATTACTTTTTGATTCCGTGCAATGATAAGTGAAGGAGAACTAAAATAGTGCATTTATAAATATAAATTGATAAAAAATATGATTTTGAAGCGCCAAAGAATACCTATAAATAGGAAATTCAGAACCACTTCCTGTGTTTACATGTTTTTGGACACTAAAATATAGCCTTCAAATGGATTTTCCTGAGCTAGGTCAGACTTTTCCTGGAAAGAATGATGTCTATATTTTCATAATATATCAAAATTATTTTGAGTCACACGTTAGCTGCGAGAGTCATGGCATGTTTTTGGACCCTACTTTTTGTTTACATAGATGACCATATTTGGAAAGTAAATAAATTATTTTTTTTTTATTTTGAATAAATTTTCCTTTCAGTTTCACATTTGCAGACAGGAAATACTGAAAAAATATGCCAACAACAGAAAGAAAATAAAATTTGGTTGCTAAATGACAATATTTTGTGAATTTCTAACTGTCAGATTTGAATATTCATGTAATAACCCCTCCTTATTTATCTGAGCATGCTCAGTGATGCCGATTTATTGGAAAATACAGATCTAAAAATAGATTTTGGTGGGATTCCAGCTTTTCACAGGAGCAAAGACAAAGAAGGAAAAAGTTGTTAGTGGTCACGACTGTATAAAAATGCATATTTGCTAGACTATCGCCAAAAAATAAAATATATATAACCTTCAATTTTCAGTTTTACTTTAAACAAGTGGGGTTAAGGGTCTGCAGAATAAATATTATTCATTCTTATTGTCAGTGAATTTTCAACTTGAACGTGATTAAATGAAAACAAAAATTAAAAATCTATATACATGTAAAAAATGAATCACAAAAGGCACTCATTATGTAAGTTACACTGTCAATATATGTTAACGATATATTTATAATTAGCTTAAAATAGCTTTTATAACGATTCTATTTATAATTAGCTTAAAATAGCTTCTTTTTTAAAAAAAATAAGGATAACTCTTTCTTTAAAACCGTTATAACGACAACACCGTACTCCGCAAGGATATTTAACGTACTCAGCAACGACGTACTCGGCAACGATATTGCAAGTAGACACTACTGAAACAAAGGCGCTGATCAGCTTCGCGGTTACCGCGAAGCTGATCTGCGTCTTTGTTTTCGCCTATGCAGATTGTTGGTTTTCCCATGAGGCGGCTCATATGAAGGTGACCGTGTCCATTTTCAAAACAGTTTCCGGTGTAGCTCGTAATCGTCTGGGACTATGAAATTTTCTCCAAATAAGGGGCTACTAAGAGACATAATCCAATTTTCTCACCTAGCCGCTAAGCGCATAGAGTTATCCTGCCTGATTGATTAATACATGTATATAAGTCGCATATTATTGTGCCCACGGGCAAAGATTAAAGATTAAGGTTAGTTCGAGTGTTGCCAGAGAGATTTATCGTGTTTGTTTGCACGTATATTTTTGCAAAATCTGATCTATGTGGTCTTGCAGATGGGCTTTGTATAAGAATTTGGCGTAGTTTTGATATGGGAAGCGTCTCTAGGGCGAAAAACTATGATTTATTTATTATGTTCTTGCTCTCTCTTATTTTGTTTCTTTGATAGCAAATATTTTTTCTGTTTGTTTCTTTGATAGCCAAAAAAAAAAAAAAAAAAAAAAAAAAAAAAAAAAAAAAAAATAGTACGTACACAATGTTGATAAACGCATTTATTTCAAATCGAAGTCTGCGTTTATTGCATGTAATGTAAATTTACATGAAATCAATCTCTAAGTTTATCAAAATGCGCGCACTCACCTCATGTTGACTGTTAAGATGAGTTTAGCATAACCCACTGACTAGCCAACACCATTGGCTTCAATGTATGTTCTGTGTTAAACAAGAACCTTGAAGCGGCCCCTGTGGCCGAGCGGTTAAAGAGCGCCGTTTCTTCACCGCTGTGTCTGTTGTGGGTTCGAGCCCCGCTCTGGCCACATGTGAGAGAAGCCAAGTTCTGCTTGTGGGTGTACCAGGTGGCTTTTCTCGGGGTTCTCCCGTTTTCGCCCACCTACTGATTGGCCCGTCTCATATGAGCTGAAATAATCTTGAAAGGGACGTAAAACTGAATAAAAAAAAAAGAATCTTGAAAGGCAGATTTTCTTACGTTACGGCGTTAAGTTGCGCAAACTGTCAAAGCAAGTAAAGTACAATGTTTTATCACCACTAGAGGTGTTAAACAGATTAACAGTTTCGTACTTTAATCTCCACATACAAGCCTGATGGAGATTTCTTTCCATTAGGAAAACTTGCCCATGCAATATACAGAGTTTTTTTTCCTGTAAAAATCGAAAAATTTCATCAGAAAATTTTGATATTTTCAAATTTTTGCTCAATACGTAGATTGTGGGTACTCGCCGAGGTGGTTCCAACGAGCACACACAAGCTATGTTTGGAGCAAAAATAAGAAAAATAGGTATACCCCCTGCAAAGTGGGGTTTGAGGAAGTACTCGTTGCAAAGACTTGTTATCCTGATGTTTTTCTATAAACTTAAGTTTTTTTTAATTTAGGTATTGTCATTGAAGCGTATCATCAGCAAACAATTCATGTTCAGGAAAATTGATGATATGCACTCCATGATGTATAAGTATTAAGAACATGCAACGTTACATTTTTCAAAGAATTTTACATTCATCTAATACAGAATCTGCTTCTAATATCTTCTAATTGTATACAACAGTCATAAATCATTGATCTGCCCCAAGGGATAAGCTTTGTGCAAATCCGGGTGCGTGTCAATCTGTTTACCTTAGACTGGTTTAGTAATTTGTATAATCCCATTATGTAAACATGTCGTGGCAAAGGTCACTTTGGTTCCGTGTTTCGTTAACTTAACAGGTAAACGGGACAAAGTTGGTCACGGGGAGGTGACAATCAACAATGCAAGGATTATAGAAAGGTTCTCATGTAAATATTGACTGGTTATCTTTATAGGTACTGTACATACATGTATGAAGTAATCAAAAGAAGTATAATTTTACAAAACTTTGAGCCTCGAAGCAAAATTATTTGTTTTGAAAGAAAAAGTTAAGAATGATGACGACGCGCCCATAAAATGCCATTCATTTTAGAGTGGACAAGTAGAAAAACATCTTTGATTGTTACTACTGTACTGTAGGTCTGAATTATCACGATAGGAGTTAAATGTCATGAGATGCCTTTATTTGCATACACATAAAATTGATCACCTTTAGTCGTAGTTCTGATAAACTGCTGTCGACTTGTTCCATAGAAGCAAAATGAATCTTTATTTTTATCTTTATTTAATTTGGCAAAAACAGAATATTAATAGAATGATACTGCTGATGAATATTCATTCATTCATTTTTTTGCTTTCAATTTTCCGCTTAAAAGACCAACCGAGTCATACTATTCTTGAAATGTTTTTCCACATATTTGGTAGGTTTAGCTCTCTGGTAAATATAGGTTTACCTTAGTTCAGAACTAAAACTGTTAATCAGAGTAAATTATAATTATTCCAACAAAACTTAAGGCATTAAGAATATTTTGAAAATATTCAAGTTGCCTATTTTTTAAACAAAAATAACCGTCCCATGTCTCACTGCTTCCGATAATGTACTCGGTATTTTCCGTGATCGCCCGATAATCTCAGATGCGGGATAACGGAAGAAAATTATAGGAAAAATACATCACCAGTGTTACAAAAACGGCATTGGGGAGTAGTAAATATAAATTTATTTCAATAAAAGAAATATCAGATAACTCCAAAATACCCCCGCATTTCGTTGCCACCAGCAAAAATATTCTAGTTTTACTAAATCTATGTATTTTTGTGTTTAAATTTGCATGTTCATTGAAAAGTTAGTACTTTTTCCCTATATGTTTAATCATTTTCAACATGGTCATACAAAATCCTAATTGGGGAGTAGTAATTTTAATCCTAGAAATATGAAAAATATACCATATTGTTGGTAAAAGAATGAAGATTGTAAAGCTACCAGCAAAAATATTGTAAGTTAATTCAAGTTTCTTTAATTAGACGGTAATTAATATGTCCCTATTAAATCCTATACAAGTCGCAATTAAGTACAGGTACAGGTAAGCGAGCTTGACTATCGCTCATAGTTGGCTACGATGTTTCTTGGTTAGATAACTTCTGTTTATTCGTTCGTTTACTCCTATGGCTATATGTGATAGTGGTTATTTTCTACCTCGATGTCGAGCTCCGGGTCATGTCTGACATTTTTCGTCACCTGTCCACCATTACAGGCGCCCACTGGACTTGGGAATTAGTTTCTATGGTAACCTCCGGGACGGCAGAATATGAAACGAGACCAGCAGAGTCATGTATACTGGAATTTCAGTAAGCCATCATGTTGCCCATATCCTGACATTTTGTTTGTTTGCAAAATGACTACGCCTGTATCAACATGAAACCGCGCATTTGTAATGTAATATAATGTAACATAATGTAATGCAATCATCCTGACCCTCTTAGTTGAAGGTCGCACAAATGGACTGAAATGTAATGCAGCAGTTTATCATTAGAATCTAGTTGACACAAATACACACGCACGCACGCACACATCCACCCACACAGGCCTCACACACAGCCAATACAATACTGAAACCCCGAAAAGTCGATAATCAGTCTTTAAAGCAATAACCGATTAATGTAAGCCTTCTTCCTCTAGGTCTTCAGAATCTATTGCCTCGGCACCATCTCCAAGAGTTCTGTGCACGCACTTCACAGCAAGTTGTCTACCCGAACAAATCGTCAACAAAAACACCAAGATAATCCATGTAATGAGACATCCTAAAGACATCGTGACGTCATACTACCACCATTTTAAACGTCTCAGTGCCATAATTCCAGGCGATAACGCATTTGAGACGTTTTCAGAGTTTCTACCTTATATTACTGGAGAATACGGAGTTTGTGAGTACTTAAAGCATTTGATAAAAGTAAGCAATGACCAGGAACAAGCACAACTCGAATTATTGAATAACAAAGTCATGTATAATGCTTAGATCCATAAGCAGAAAACGATAGGCTAACAGGCCTTGAGGTTATAAAACTTTTTCCAGCTCAGCTCAGCTGAGCATGAAATTTCAACTGCTCATAGATGTTAAAATAGTCAAGATTGCTGGAAGATTCAGGTTCAAAACTAAAAATCTAGTAATTTATCCTGCTCATAAATGTTAAAATGCCAACAATTGTTGGCATTTTAACATTTATGAGCAGGATAAATTTTAGTCTCAGCTGTGCTGAGCATGGAAAAAGTTTCATAACCTCGAGGCCAGGTCTAAGTTCCACAGACGCTATACGCTTACAAGATTCCACAACGTGGAAAAGATAATACAATGGTGGGTTGCTTTGCTGACTAGCTACTGAAAGCCTATGAAAACGTCGGAATGGTGTCATTTACCAAAGACAAGAAATAATTCCCCAAAAATTAATGGTTGTATGTAAAAAGATCAAGTTCTTCTGTGGTTCATTCGATGCATATATTGAACATTTTGAAATCAGAACACTATGTTGAAGCCGGTGTTTGGTAGCATATCGTATGTTATTATACTGTTCATGAATAGTTAGTCGGTCATTCAAGCAAGCAAACAAGCAAGTAAGCAAGCAAGTAAGCAATCTGCTTAAAGCCGTCTACGATTTTTTTTTAAAGTGTTGTCAATTAGGAAACTGGTGTAAAAAGATATATATCATTGCGTTTCAGACATGTTTGCATCAATGTGGCGTTACTTAAAAGAAATGGACACATTCACTAAAGAACACCCAGGACAGGTCCTTACGCTTCGATATGAAGACATGAAAGCGGTATGTTTTAGGTTGGACTCTAGAGAAGGCTTTGTGGCCGACAGTTAAAAGCTGCCACTTCGGGAACAGGAGGGCGTGGATTCTAACTTGTGCCGTGTCATACCACAGTCTAAAATGGTACCTGTGGCTGCCTTGCTTGCCGCTCAGCATTGTAAATGCCTAATGGTGACTAATGTTCATCCTTACTTAATTAAGAAAGGAAAACCGCCCATATAAGAGGACGGGGACATGAAACCCTCTCTCCAGAAGAAATCGTCTGATTGCTCAAGCTGAAAAGCCCTGCTCACATATTCTGGTTTACTAAGAGTAACACGGACCAGGTTGCTTTTGTTTGAGAGACCCTGTTTAAGGTCTAGGTATTACGCGAAAAAGACACAACGTGGCTTTACAGAACAGGTTTTGAAGGACAAGGTCGCCGGGAAAACCCAAAGTCATACAATTATTATCTTTTTTTTTCAGAATCTTGCAGATGCGGTGAGAAAAATTGCCAAATTCTTAAAGATGGATATTTCGAGCGAAGTAATAGAACAAATAGCAGAGAATTGCAGCTTTGAAAAATTAAAAGCCGCAAATTCTACGGTTAAGAAACGCTCAGAAAGTATGGCTAAACGAATGAACAAAGATTCGACTACGGACGAGAAACCCACGGCACCGCCAGATATCTATAGAAAAGGTACTACTTTTAACCATTAGGAAAACATGTCCGTGAAATAGATATCCACGTATACCTATTTTTCTTATTTTTGCTCAAAAACATTGATTGTGAGTACTCGTTTGAACCGCCTCGCCTAGGCGGTTCAAACGTGTACCCGGCGAGGCGGTTCAAACGTGTACCCACAACCTATGTTTTGAGCAAAAATAAGAAAAAATATCATTTTTTCTACAAAAATTATCATTGTTTACAACATTAAAAATCTCTTGCATGGGCATGTTTTCGTAATGATTTTCTGTTCGATTTATAATCCTCTGACGCAAATGATAGTCGTTCGTCTCTCACTAATGAGAAAGACCATCATTATTTCTTGAATAGGTTCGTGTGTGTTGGTGAGTTCTTTGATGGCTGACTAGGCCAATTCTAGCTCTAAACTGTCGGTTGCAAGTAGAGCAAGTCAATGTCATTGAATCAGCTGGTGGCCCATTGGTATTGGCTTTGCGTTCTCTGCGCTTTCTTTCAGCTTCACAGATTCTCTTTTTTCATGGAGAGCTGCTCCTTTGTTGATGAGACCTCGCCACTTTGATCGCTCCTGTGCAGTCTGTTCCCAAGACCCAATTGGTATGTCAAAATCCTTCAGAGAGGCTTTCAGGGTGTCTTTGTAGCGTTTCTTCTGGCCACCTTGAGAGCGCTTTCCCTCTTGTAGTTCTCCATAGAAGACTTTCTTTGGAAGTCGCTCATCAGGCATTCTTATAACATGGCCGGTCCACCTTAGCTGTGCTAACTTTAAGACAGTATGCATGCTTTGCATCCCTGCTTTCTTCAGGACCTCTGTGTCTGGGATCTTGTCTTGCCACTTGATTTTTAACAGCTTTCTCAAACAGCTTAAGTGGAAATGGTTAAGTCTCTTTGCATGACGCTGGTATACTGTCCAGGTCTCACATGCATACAAGAGGGTTGGAAGTACCACAGCCTTGTAGACTTTCAGCTTGGTGTCAAGCTTGATTCCATTTCGCTCCCAGACATTTGCACGGAGTCTTCCGAATGCCACACTGGCTTTTGCAATTCTTGCAGTGACCTCATCATCAATGTGCACTGCTCTGGAAAGAGTGCTTCCCAGGTAGGTGAATTTATCAACAACTTTCAGTTTTTCTCCATTCACAGTGATGGTTGGTTCATTGTACGGTTTTCCAGGTGCTGGCTGGTGTACAACCTCTGTCTTTTTTGTGCTGATTGTGAGATCATAGTTATCACATGACTGTGAGACTTGATCCATGGCTCTTTGCATTTTTGCCTCTGAGCTGGCATTTTTATCCATATCATCGGCATAGAGGAGCTCATCTAGCACATCGGTCTGCACCTTAGTTTTGGCTTGCAACCTTCTTAGGTTGAATATATTGCCATCAAAACGGTACCTGATTGGAAAACCAGTGTCACTGTCCTGAAAAGCATCCATGAGCATGGCAGAAAACATCATGCTGAACAGTGTTGGTGCCATAACACAGCCCTGCTTGACCCCATTTGTTACCTCAAAGGGTTCAGAGAACTCTCCATCATTTTGCACACGTGCCTGCATGCCATCATGAAATTGCCGCACCATTGCTATGAATCTGGGTGGACAGCCAAACTTGGCCATGATTTTCCACAGTCCATCACGACTAACTGTGTCAAACGCTTTGGTGAGGTCGACAAACGTCATGTATAGATCCACATTCTGCTCTTGGCATTTCTCCTGAAGCTGTCTTGCTGTGAAGATCATGTCTATCGTCCCCCCTGTCCTTTCTGAATCCACATTGACTTTCTGGGATAAGTCCCTTCTGATCAAGATGAACATTCAGACGGTTCAACAGAATTTTTGCTAGTATCTTCCCAGCAATCGATAGGAGGGAAATGCCTCTGTGGTTGTCACAGACTTGTGGATTTCCTCTCCGCTTGTATAGGTGGATTATGGATGCATCCTTAAATTCTTGTGGGATGGCCTCCTTCCTCCACATACAGTGAAACAGCTCGGTCAGTTTCTCTGCCATGGGTAGCCCCCCGGCCTTATAAACCTCTGCAGGAATTGCATCTGCACCTGGAGCTTTGCTAGAAGACAGTTGTTGAACTGCTTTTCTTGTTTCCATGACGGTTGGAAATTCATCTAACAGAACATTGCACTCTATCTGTGGCAGTCTGTCAATTGCATCCTCATTGATGCTTGATGGTCGATTTAGCACACTATTGAAATGTTCTGCCCACCTTTTCAAGATAGCCTCTTTGTCTGTGAGAAGAGTGTTTCCATCTGCACTGAGTAATGTGGTGGCTCCAGAACTCTTAGGGCCATAAATGGTTTTCAGTGCATCATGAAATTTCTTCATGTCCTTTCTGTCTGCAAAAGAC
>OZ024878.1:5589150-5726650 GCA_964017185.1 Rugalucina vietnamica
CATCTGTGCATATAAGCCTTAGTCGTTTACTTTGGTGGTTATATTGTCGAGCACATTTTGGATATCATGATGTCTTTATGTAGGCCTAAAGGGGCAAAGAATCTGTAAAACTGAAAGAAAGTACATAGAACGCCAAGCCAGAGTAAATGGACCATCACCAATTTCTTCAACATTGACTTGCTCATATTGCTCTCGAGAGACAAACGACCATGGGCTTAAGTCCCAGAAAAGGAGGAAACTTCCCAACATGACCAAAGCTGCTGACTGGGGAGCAAAGCCACAAATCAAACAGATCAGCCCTGAAATAACTTCCCACATGGAAGACTGAAAGCCAAAAACAAAAAAATATGTTATATGAAAAGACACCATGATAACAATGTCTGTCCACATCTACAGTCGCTGGTTGCTGCTACAAGATGATATCAATAGTAAAACATCTCCATAGTGAAGGAAATATTTCAAACTTTAAAGCTGTTGAGTACCAGACTGTGGAAACAATTGCTTGAAGTACTGATGGATACCAAATTTCAGGGTTACATCCAAGCATTGTTCCAGAATACAGTCCTGATATTTTTTTTAGTTTTGTTTTAGCCGTTTCTTAGTCAACCAATATATGCAACAATGCTGATTTTTCCAGTTTGTTTTCAATTGAAAGGGAAGAAGAATGATGCAATATTTAGTGCAACGGACTAGGCTTTTGGCATTTCCTCTTGTGTAATGCATGACTGTATCGTCTTTTTTTCATTTCGTAGGTATTCCAACTATTCTGATTCCGTTTATTGTCACAAAGAATCATTTTAGATTTTTAAGATTTCTTGTAAAGTTAGGAAAGATAAAATTCCGAACTCAATTGTGACGGTGACCCTACGGCCACAACCCATTTCTAACCCACCCATTTTCGTACACAGGTACCAGATGATGGAAATCCTACCCAGAACCTCCCACACCAGCCCTGTTGTACCCCATCTATCTCTAAATGTACCCATACATAAAAGGGATTAGCATTTTTTTACTTAATATAGATTTGGTGTCCCAGCTGATCAGAATCAGAATAGTTTACTGGTGAAACGTCAAAGTGACAATACCACACCAGGATGGTACCAGGATGGTTGTTGGATAGGAGCGCATCAATGTCAAAAGCAGATTTGTAATATTTTAAAAAAGAGTTTCGTGGACAATTCTAAAATAGAAGCGGAATGTTTTATATAAAGGTAAAAGTAGGCAATGATCAGGAAAAGGCGCAACCAGAAAGAGATTCCCACTCCAAAAACCGCGCGGGGGGGGACTAAATTAACAATATGGTACTTATGAAAACATATCGTAAGCCGAATGAGCAGCTATTTTCCCAATAGGTGGCCACTCAGTTGCCTAAATTTAACTAAAAATATGTAAACGTACATTTTAAGTAAAATCACACTTGTACTGCCTTGCCGCGTTAAAGAGTGTTGGTTCAGCAGGCAAGGAGACGTGGTTAGAGCCTCAGTCTGAGCAAAAGATGATAAACCAGTAACATTGTTAACATATTACACTATCCCAACCCACCCTTCCTTACCCTACCATAACCTACTCCAGGGGTGTGTGGTAGCCTGGAAGTAGAGCAAGTAGGGCAACAGGTCCTGGATTTAAACTTTTAAATTTTAAAGCATATCTTCTCAATGTAGTGTCATTAAGCAAGACACTAAGCTTCCTCATATTCCTAGGTAATAATCATAAAATGTTGCCTCTATCACAACGTGGCTGAAAAATATTGACTGGAACATCAAGCCATGACCAAACCAAACCGAACCTACAACATTTCCACACTATTACCGTGTGCGCTACCTACTATACCCACTATCTAATCCCACTGTACCGACCCCTACTATAGTAATTACACATACGCAACAGTTTTGAAACGCCACACCATGTGACTTCCTTATCACATGCCACCCATACCTTGCCCTATCCTAACCTACCTAATCTCACCCTATTCTACCATATCTCACCTAATCTCACCCTATTCTGCCTGCATACTATATCCATACCTTTGAAATATTCAGGGGAAAAATGTTGGAAACAGTTATATGAATTTCCAGCACCGTGTTTAGAGACAATGCTTAAATGCAAATTGATATTGGTCAGTAAATAATGGATGTAAAATTCTTAAATTAAATTAAATTGATAAATTCTCCTATTTTAAATGTAGACGGCCATCAACTGTTTACACTTAATGTACCTGGTTTTCGATAGCCATCTAGGATTTTGGCAGCCATTTTGATTTATTTCCTCTTGTTGCATATTGGTTAAATATCTAGGCTTTATATATACCTACATTAAATGCCATCCTATAATACCTGTATATGTAAGAATTTCTATCAAAACCCCTTTTGGTCGTCCATCTTGAATTTTGGCAGCCATCTTGAATTTGGAGGTCATCTTGAACTGCTCAAGGATTTTATATCAGGATACTCATTTGTAGTTATGTCTGTGGAAATATATTCTGTATATGATATTACACAATCATCTAGGCTTCATGCCTAAATGTATTTAAGAAATTCACTATTTTTTTGCAAATGTGTAATAACGTAAATGGTACATGTATATGTAATTTGCAAATGCCTGTCTTGAGACTGTACTATCTATTCAATGATGCCTCTTATGTGTTTGTTTTTATAAATGGAAAGCAATTCAACCCTGAAATGCTTTTGGGCCAAGATTTTTGAACATTCTAATAAAACATTGGCATATTTCACTGAAAAAATCCTAAATTGCACTTACTGACCTTTTGACCTCCTGTACTTTGGTTCAGACAAACACGCTTGATCATCTGACATATTCAAACCCTCAATGTACTATCTAATTGTTACTAAACCAAATTTTAGCATTTAAACCACTTTCTTTGGCCTTGGTTTTACTTGTATTTTAAGCTGGGGTACATTTTCTTAATTTTTGCACTCGTTGAACTTTGACCTAGTTTCTGACCTTAAAAAGCAAATCTAGACTTGGCATCCACCCCTATGACTTCAGGCATGCATCAATGAATATGTTTACAACATCAAATTGCTTCTACTCAATTTTGCCATTTAAAGTGAAAATAAGCCTAAAATGTATGAATGGATGGCTGCCTATCTACCCTTAACGATTCGCATCTTATTCGTAATCACCGTAGCTGCACGGATGAAACGCGTTAACTGCGATACGTAATAACAGGTTACTGAAGGCAATTAGGAGATGATACGATTGCGGATAAGATACGATTCATTATGGGTATTACGGATATATACGAATGACCTATCCTAAAGTTTTTTTTTTTTTTTTTTTTTTTTTTTTTTTTTTTTTTCAAATGTTGGAAAACAAAAAGAGCAGTAAGAAAAATATGAGCCGCTTCGTGGGAAAACCAACAATGTGGTTTCCGAACAGGTCCGACACAAACCGGCCTGTACAAGCACAGAAAAGAGCTAGAAGCTTGAAATTTCGGATTTAAGTAGAAGAGGAATTGTACTATACGAGTAGCGAAAACAAAGGCGCTGATCAGCTTCGCGGTTACCGCGAAGCTGATCTGCGTCTTTGTTTTCGCCTATGCAGATTGTTGGTTTTCCCATGAGGCGGCTCATATGTGAATGCCTAATCATTTTGTTTTTGGCATCGAATATCCTAAAATAGATATTTTATTTAACATTTTAATATCAAAGTTGAAAAGTACTTAAACCCTGTGATATGAAGTTTATTCATTGTAGAGCAGCGTCATAAAAGTTCTGTTTCCAACAAGGTACATTTGCTGTTCAGGTTGTCTTGTCGAGTCAATTTTGTGAAACAACTTTTAGAAGCTGATCCGTTTCGTTGCTTTTGTTTATCATTTGGGCCGCTGCATAAGTAATATGCATATGCGAAAACAAAGCCCCAGATCAGCCGCGCAGTAATTGCACAGCTGATCAGCGCCTTTGTTTTCACTGCACGGATAGTACAATCCTTCTTCTTTTTAATTCAAAAATTTCAAGCTTCTAGCCTGCTCTTGAGATTGTACAGGCCGGTTTATGGTCGGAAACCCAAATTGTTGGTTTTCTCATGCACAGGCTCATACTCAGACCAGATAACATTGCATTTTAACGTATTGCATAATGAAGAGAATGAGTGCAAAATCAGGAACGCGTACTATATATATTATTTTATAAGGTTATCGCTAGAGTGTCTATCTGGGATTTAGTCAGTCATGTAAGGACTCTCTCTCTCTCTCTCTCTCTCTCTCTCTCTCTCTCTCTCTCTCTCTCTCTCTCTCTCTCTCTCATGAGCGTTTCTAACATTGTTACATTGTTAATACTTATTTTGTTTTGAAATTATGGTAAATCAGATTTATCCATCTCACCGCTGTGTCTGGTGTGGGTTCGAGCACCGCACTGGCCACGTGAGACAAGCCAAGTTCTGCTTGCGGGTGTGCCAGGTGTTTTTTCTCGGGGTTCTCCCGTTTTCGTCCCACCTACCGATTGATACACTCTGACATGACCAAAGCCTTTGTCAGAGGAAGTCAAACAAGTATTTCAATCGTCAAAAGCAATACAAAGTGCCATTCCTTATGAATGCCCTAAATCAGGCCCAGAAGTTTTCTTAGATTATGTGGCAATGTGCTATACGAAGTAGAATACACTGTATGTGAGCTGTGGTTGACAAAGCTTGTCACACCACGGAACCCTCTGAACAAAGTCAATTTTAAGCATACGTACACCGTCTCTTTTTGCATATAAAAATAAAACTAAGAGCAGCGAACATATTAATGAGAAAGGGGATGGGCCATACCGCGGTTTCGACTACTTAACACTGCTTAAGCCTCGTCAGTGACCCTATACGTTTTGGCAACATGGAGCCAAAGAGAATTATTGTAATTTTGCATCCTTCAACAGGGTAGACTAGTATAATCTAAATGGAGATTTTTTTTTTTTTTTTTTTTTTTTTTTTTTTTTTTTTTTGATTCAGTTTTACGTCCCTTTCAAGCTTTTTCACTCATATCGAGACGAATCAATCGGTAGGTGGGGCGAAAACCGGAGTACCCGGGGAAAAACCACCTGACACACCCGCAAGCAGAACATGGCTTGTCTCACATAAATGGAGATTTGGGATCACCCCTTTTATAATATATAAACACCGTTACACCGTTCGAAAATATTCATTCAGAAAATATAATTCAGAATGCCTTCAAAGACAATTATAGACAAGAAAGGGCGGAAATATGAGTGGAGTGAATACAACGGCCATGGCTACTTCGATGTAGCCACAAAAATAATTATACCGGCTGGATGGGAGGCTCAAATGAAGCAAATAAAGATGATGGACATTCGGGATGATGATGTACTTGTTTGTACGTTTCCGAAAGCAGGTATGGAAAAAGTTTTATTTCTTCAATAGTAATTTAACTTCTCCATGATAAAGTAATAATATGCAGATCAGGCATTGGCTCAATTAAATTCAGTATCCCCGTTGAACCCAGACACTATGAGTTAATAAAACAATGACAACCCAAAACACATCATCGTAAACTTTAGCAAAACGTATATGAAGAGCAAGATGACTGCCTTTCCGAGCATCTTTAAACAACATGCATGAAGGACAAAATGGCAAGCCCTATCATAGCAAGGTAGTCATCCGCTAGCATCAGCTTAAACTCAAATGGCGATAACATTTAAAGAGCAGACTAAAATATGGCGTAAAAAGAATAGTCACAACAGAACCGCCTAGTTCCGGTCAATCAATAACTTAACTCATTTAGGCCTGGCGTCCCTTTTATGGGACATTATAGGCAAACAGAATAGCCCCGGATGTGACGCCGCAGAACGTGGCGTCCCATCCGGGGCTATTCTGCTTGCTAAGAAAATTTTCATCGAAAAATTGAATAAAATTTTAAAATCACTCCTGACGCCCCTAAAAATGAAAGTAGACTGACCCAATTGATAAAGATGGGAAAATCCATTCGTCAGATATGGGTTAAAGGCATAAAGAGCATATTAGTTAGGTAAAACTCTCTGCTGTCTAGTGGTGTGGGAAGACCATGGCAGCCACAGTATCTGTAGAGCCATCGTACACGGAATGCTATTGTCAATCCATTGATACGTGCCACTGCAGGAACAGGTTTTGCAAAAATCTAAAATCTTGCTGACGTCATAATTGGATTCGACTAGCATTCTATTTTGATGTGTGATCATTGATTTCGAGCTCGTTGGAGGAACATACACTATCGAAACATTTGCAGGAACACACTGGATTTGGGAAATTGTTTCCATGGTAACATCTGGGAAAGCCGAATATGAAACCAGACCAACAGAATCATTAATTCTGGAATTCCAGTAAGTTATCATGTCATTTATCTTACCATGTTTCTCTGTGTTCGAAATTATGTTCAAGACGCAGTCTCTCTCTTCTCGACATGCAATGTAAGGATGTTGTCGTTTCATGACATGTTCATGATCAGGAAAACATGTCCGTGCAGTGAATACCCCCTTAAACCTCACTTTTATATAATAAAACTGTGGTTTGCAGGGGCGTATCTATTTTTCTTATTTTTGCTCCAAAACATAGATTGTGGGTACTCGTTAGAACCGCCACGATATATGTTTTGAGCAAAAATAAGAAAAAGTATAAAAAAATCCACTGATAATTTTCCATTTTTTACGACTTAAGAAATTCAATATATTAAAGAAAATTCAATATATTACATGGGCATAATCATGTTGAAGCAACAGGTGTAAGACACACAGGTAGGTGTAGTTGCAGATCTGCACGCAATTGGCTCAGCTCATTATGGTCGCTTTCCGTGCGAATCTTTGCTGAAAGAAAGCGCAGAGTACGCAAAGCCATGCAGGGCCAATAGGCCATATCACCAGTTTTTCAACATTGACTTGCTTTGCTTGCAGCCGACAGTTTGGAGCTAAAATTGGCCTAGTGAGCAATCAAAGAACTCACCAAAACACATGACCAATCCAATAGTCAAAGAATACAGGGCGTCTGTCTCATTATTGAGAGACGGACCACCACACGATCATCTTATTGGATTAAGGATGTTCGCTGCCAATGAAAACGTATTCAAACTTTTTTCTAACCTCTCTTTTTTGATTCCAAAAGATAAAATAAGACATATGAAAACAAAATAAATATAGGGTAGTGTGCATTTTTTCAAGCTACAGGCCTCTGAATGGGACCTCTAAACAACATGTTTGAAAATTAGAAAAATTAATTTAATTTTCAATTCTTTCACATATACCTTCCTGGACAAACAATACATCACGAATGCTTTCAAACCTCATTTTGTTTAAGTAAACCTGACTATTTTGGACCTAAAACGTACATAAATTTTCATCTTGAAGTGGATGACAATTTTTTTCGGCTCATTTAACAACCCTACCCGCCAACTTGAAAAGTCGGAAAAAGTCCATATTTATAAATGTGTCAAATCCATATTTGTAGATTCAAACTTTTTCTTGTATTTTCACACAGCATAGAACTTGTTCATACTTTTCGATTAAAAGAATAAAAAATATAGGGTAGTGTGCATATAAGAGAGAACCAACAACTTGAAAATCGCCACTTTAAGCCTTTTTCCGGCTGTTTTATTTCTTACACCCCATTTCATAAAACCACCCAAAATTTTAAAACTAGCACACCAAAGAAAGAAAAACTGATAAAGAAAACCTTGTATACACATACTTCTGCTAAAATAAACATAAAATCAAAGCAACTAATCTGAAGTTGTGTAATATTGAAGCTTTATTTACCCTACCCCCTAAATTTTGCTAATACTTAAAATTTTCTAAAAAGTTGCAGAAAATGGGGTGAAAAAATGAAGTTCCTTAGATTGAAAATTTTCATGACTCGTTCAATGCATATCATCAATATGTATTCAAATATAAAATATTAGGAAAATATCTGCAACCGTTTACGAGATATTCAACAAAATAAAAACCGGAAGTTCCGAAATGTCAAATGTTGGCAGCGAACATCCTTAAGGTGTTCCTAATCATAGTTGTCACCCTTGATTTTTGCTTATATATTATGTATGTTTTCCAGATCTTCAGAATCAATTGCCTCTGCACCATCTCCAAGAATTCTGTGCACGCACTTCGCTGCAAGTTGTCTACCCGAACAAATCGTCAGCAAAAACACAAAGATTATCCACGTGATGAGACACCCTAAGGACGTCGTGACGTCATACTACCACCATTTTAAGCGTCTCGGCGCCATGCTCCCGGTTGGTGATGCGATAGAGACGTTTTCAGATTTCCTTCCATACATTACTGGAGAATACGGGGTTTGTAAGTATGGAAGTTTTGACATGGCTAGACTAGAATTGCAGGATGACCATTATATTATCCCGTTTGTTGAAGGTATAAGCAAGTCCATCATCTATATAACTTTATGGGATGAGATCAGATTTTGTTGCACTAATTCATGGCCATTGCCAACTTTAACTTTAACTTCAATAGATACATATACAAATATACAATGTAAAGGCACCGCTTTGCTTCAGATATGTTTGTTTCTATGTGGCGGTACTTGAAGGAAATCGACAAGTTTGCTAAAGAACATCCGGGACAGGTGCTCACACTTCGATTTGAAGACATGAAGGAGGTATGTGTTGTATGACATGTGAGCCTGTGCGTGAGAAAACCAACAATTTGGATTCCGACCAGGTCCGACACAAACCAGGCTGTTCAGTCACAGAAGATGGTTAGAAGATTGAAATTCTGTATTTAAGTAGAAGTGGGATTGTACTATCTGTGTAGCGAAAACAAAGGCGCTGATCAGCTTCGCGGTAACCGCGAAGCTGATCTGCGCCTTTGTTTTCGCCAAAGCATTTTGTTGGTTTTCTTATGCAGTGGCTCATGTAGTATTCGTTAGAATAAAAATGTGTAAGTTACATGTATCTTTTTTTTTCCTAAATATTTTTCCACCCACTCTGTAGTACTTAAAAGAGAGACACTGGAAGGGGGTTCCCAGAATCCAATAAATTATTTAAATTATTTAGAAAAATATCTCATTTTTGGCAAATATTACCAAAAAATGTTTGCCAATATCCATAAATATTCTTCCATAGCCTCTTCAGTATCCCATATCACTTTATATTCTCATAAAAGTATCATTTAACCCTTTTGAAATTATTTTAAGTGTCGGTCACACTGTGCCTAATCACAAAACGATTGTCTGAATATTAATTTGGGGGTCATTTCTTTGGCCCCGATATGCAAATAAAGAAAGCAAAAACACGTTGGAAAACTTTTGACATATTTTGCATGCGCAGTCTTATCACAAAACTAATGATTACACAATCGTACGACTGCATACGATTCAGTGGGACCGGCACTTTACCGATATCCCTATATCTCAAAACATCCTTCCAAGGCCTAAAAAGTGTGTGTCACCAAATTGCTTAGTTTTTTGAAATTTTAATATTATAGAACATGTCATTAATTCGGTATAAGAAAACGACAACACAGAACCCATCTGAGTTTTGTTTTTGACGATGGTTTACTGGCGAAACGTCAGAATTAGGTGCAAAAATGTCCTGGGTTCGAAGCAAACGCCTGTGGTGTTTGTGCTCTTGAGCAACTACTGTTCAAGTACCGCGTAAACATTAGCTTCTATCGTTCTTGTTGACTGACAATCAATCAATCAATCAACCAATAAATCATTCAATCAATTAGTCAACAAGTTTTGTTTACAGAATCTAACAGATGCGGTGAGAAAAGTTGCCGAATTCTTGAAGAAGGATCTTTCAAGCGAAGTAATAGAACAAATTGCAGAGAATTGCAGCTTTGAGAAATTAAAAGCCGCAAACGCTTCTGTGAAGAAACGCTCGGAAAGTATCGCAATGCGAATGGACAAAGAGTCACCAAAAGCGAAGAAGCCGATGACTCCACCAGATATGTATAGAAAAGGTAAATGCCTTCAGTCTGTGATTAATATTTGAAATACAATCCACATACTAACATTTGACAAAGTATTTTTATAAATTGAATCGAAACTGAAATTTGGTCAAGAAACTGACTGTAATGTGGCACTAAGCTCTAAGATACAAAAGCGCAGATGTAGTTCTCACGTATGGTTTCATTTTATTGCGAATTTAAGTGAAAAAATTCAGTCTGAAGTATTATTATTATTATTATTATTATTATTGCAGGCATTGTGGGAGACTGGAAAAATGAATTTACTGTTGCGGAGAGTGAACGGTTTGATCAAGTAATAGAGGACCAGCTCAAGGATTGTGATTTCAAATTTACGTAGACGCCATAGATCTAATTATAACTGAAGACATTACGAAAACACGCCCATGCAATATACAGAGATTTTTCAAGTTGTAAAAAATGATAAGTTTCAGTAGAAAAAGTTTGATATTTTTCTTTTATTTGCTCAAAACATAGATACTGAGATTGTTTTAGCTTTAAAAACTGAAATTTTTCAGCTGAAAAATTTTGATATTTTTCTTATTTTTGCTCAAAACATAGATTGTGGGTACTCGTTAGAACCCACAATCTATGTTTTGAAGCAAAAATAAGAAAAATAGGTATACCCCTGCGTACCCCAGTTTTGCTATATAAAAGTGGGGTTTAAGGGGGTAAACATTATACGGACATGTTTTCGTGATGGTAGACGCCATAAGTATAACTGAAGAAATATGATCAAAACATAAATAACATCTACCCGGTGGATTTTTGTGTTACTCATTATAATACCTGTATTTTCAGGACGTACATGTAATCACGCGAGGTTTTCCGGCAGGGCTTTTATTCTTTGGGTCTTTACAGAGAAAAAATCTATATTTAGACCAAAAGTGTTCATACGAATGATCAAGTACATTTTAAGTGTTCAAAGAAATCTGCTTTTACACTAGGTTGTAGTTGACCCATTTACATTGCCTCTATACAACAGTATTCAGTATGACAAAGAAGTTAATAACTTGTTTTTTTTTTCGCCGTTCGGCCCATATATTTGTCAACAAATTCTCATAAATTCAGGTCAGAGTCATATTAATATCACATGTCTAGTACATAATTAAGCCGAGCATCAAAAACCTTACTTTAATACAGGCTAAATTACATGTATATCCGGTCCTGTTTGTGGCATTCTAAATAAGTTCTTCTGTTAATCGGATTTTACAAATTGTAGTATAAATCTGGAGTCATTAATTGCACTCTTTTAATATTTTTGTTGGAAGGAATATAAAGAAAGCTTCTTTTCTTAAAACAATCAGATTTTGCTTTGACATGGCTTAAGAAAGGGTCATCTTAGCAATATATGAGCTGCCGCATGGGAAAACCAACAATCTGCATAGGCGAAAACAAAGGCGCAGATCAGCTTCGCAGTAACTGCGAAGCTGATCAGCGCCTTTGTTTTCGCTACACGAATGGTGCAATTTCTCTACTTTCCAAATCCAAAATTTTGAGCCTCTAACCATCTTCTTTGACTGCACAACTCGGTTTGTGTCAGACCTGGTCGGAACCCAAATTGTTGGTTTTTTCACGCACAGACCCATATATAGATAAAATATTTTGTATGAAAAATGTAGATAAACTGTGTGATGTTCATTAAGCATACTTGCTGTATAACATTTACGTGACTATTCTTATACATCAGGAAAACATGTCCGTGTAATGTATACCCCCTTATACCCCACTTTTATATAGCAAAACTGGGGTATGCAGGGGTATACCTAATTTTCTTATTTTTGCTCCAAAACATAGAGTGTGGGTACTCGTTAGAACCGCCTCGCCGAGGCGGTTCTAACGTGTACCCACAATCTATGTTTTGAGCAAAAATAAGAAAAAATATCAATTTTTTCAGCTGAAAATTTTCAATTTTTAAAGCTAAAAAAAATCTCAGTATATTGCATGGGCAAGTTTTCGTAATGGATGTGATACAATTAAAAACGTGTCTGAACTAAAACACCAGCCTAACCTATTCATTTTGAAAAAAAAAAAAAAAATAGTAAAAAGACAGAATGCAAAAACGTAGTCTTAATTCGTATTCAGGAAATGTTTCATATTAGCCGTACGTGAAATTTTGAACATGTGGAAACCGATAACATGCAATTTTGTTACGACGTATATAGTTTTCTTTGTCATTATTTGTTTGGATTTAACTTGGAGCGAGATTCTACCTACAGGTTTGTAACTATAAAATTGAGCCGCCTCGTGGGAAAACCAACAATGTGGTTTCAGAGCAGGTCCGACACAAACCGAGCTGTACAAGCACAGAAGCAGGCTAAAAGCTTGAAATTTCGGATTTAAGTAGAAGAGGAACTATGCTATCCGAGTAGCGAAAACAAAGTCGCTGATCAGGTTACCGCGAAGCTGATCTGCGTCTTTGTTTCGCATATGCAGATTGTTGGTTTTCTCATGAGGAGGCTCAAATATTTATTTGGAACTAATATTGTTGATGTGTGTAACCAAGTTCACGATCTAGAGACAGTATGACAAGAAAAAACCGTCAGCAGCGGCTTGAAATACTTTAAGTAAATTGTGTCGAATTTTTCTTTTTGCAAAAATATTAATGTGAATTTTATATAAAATTAATTTTCTTTTTTCGCATCAAATCTTTATCAAATCTCATTTAAGCCTGGCTTCCCTTTCATGGGACAAAGGCAAACAGTATAGCCCCAGATGGGACGCCGCAGAACGCGGCGTCCCATCTGGGGCGATTCTGTTTGCTTAAAGGAATTTTATCGAAAAATGGAATAAAATTTTGAAATCAAACCTGAAGCCCCTACACATGAAAGTGGACTCACCCAAATTATAACGATGGGTGGATCCATATATGGGTTAAAATGATAATAACCTCACAGGAACTTAAGTGATTCAGTATTAAATAAAATGGGAAAAAACAAACAATTATCATTCCAGTGGTTACCTAAAATCATTTGAAGACCTAATGCTATAAAATAAACGAATAAATAAAAATAGAATAAACGTTGTTTGTACTATACTACATTGTCTCTCAAATATTACATGCAGGTCTATGTAAACCACATAACTATATTTCAGGTCAGTATCATATCATTCTATCACGAAGTCATGAAGAATCTCTGCAGCGATGCCAATTCCCAGAAAATCTTCACCTTACTCTGACACCATGCTCTACAAAGGGAGACAACATCTCACTTAAACTTCAGAGGAATGACGTCAGTCAGAGTGACGCTACTTTGTATTCAGTAAGGAGTTCTGGTGTTGTTTTCCTTGCAAGTCCTGAAATAGCAAATAAAAATGTATGTACACAAAAAATGATGTATTTTCAAAGATGTAAGCTACTATTATATTTTGCGCACTGTATCATGTTTAAAATATGCAATTCTATGAGCGGAACGGAAGTTTATATGACCTTAATTTGAACTTACAAAGGCCGCCATCTCACAAAGCTCAAAGGGGACTTCTCGAAAACTGTCACGACAAGAATTTTAGTTACTAACAATGAGTAATTATTTTATGTTATGGTTGTCATTTTACTAATCGAAACCGACGTCTATACCACAAAACTAGCCGCCTGTCAAATTAACGTCAATTGAAATAATTCGTTATCAACGTCATTTATAGGACTGTCGTGACTTGATATGCCGCCCTAGGGATGTGATAGAAGCTACGCTGATGTATTACACTATTACTGACTGAAAACAGGGTTGATGTCAAGTCTTTCTTTTTAATTCTCAAAATACTAATATATAGACTGGAAGTCCATGTTGGGTTGAGTCAACCTTTTCATACTTTAATCGCGTATTTTCATTATGTTGATGTCTTTTTTGCAGGATACCTCGTTGTATCAAGACATACTAACTGGGACGCTTATTTCTACCCAGTGCCCACAGAAATCCGATTCCATTGCTTATGTGAGTTGCTTTATCTACAAAACATATGCTATACCGGTAGCCCCATAATGAATTACAAAACGATATCCGTATGTATCCGTACATGGAAAATAAACATTGATTATCATTTACTTGTGACTTACAGTAAAATGCAAGGAAACTGGATTGCATGATGCTGATAATTCAAAGATGCATGGTAATAAGGCTATACCATTTTTCGCACGAACAGGCAAAGGCGAACTTGGGATAGCGTTGCACATTGAAATAAGCAACAAAAATCTAAAAGTTTGCAGTATATAAGCCTTACCTGTAAACCCTAAAACGCGGGTGAGTCGATAGTCTTCGTTTATAACGGTTTCCTTAGATCTATGAACGATTTATAGGTGGATATCGTTTGTTTGTTTGTTTAAATTGATGCTCAACGTTCTAGTCAACAGATATGGCCATGTTGCCTCCAATTTAGGGGACTATTGCCAAAAATTAGGATGTCATGACTTCGAAAAAGTGCTTCAAATATACCCACCCAAAAAGCAAGTAAGGATTATAATGCATGGGTGGGTTGACTTGGAACCACCTTTCTGGGCAGGCTGAGTGATCAGTTAGCTTTGCTTTGAGACACAAATAGCCTAGTTATTTCTTTAGGCCCCAACTGGCGGGGGCACTTGTTCCCACCAACCACTCTTCAGGCGGATATCGAGTTGAAGCTCTTGATATTTATGCACATCAAGTATCATGTGACAGTTACATGTATATTGAAAATCGCCGCCTCGTGGGAAAACCAACAATGTGGTTTCCGACCAGGTCCGACACAAACCGACCTGTACAGTCACAGAAAAGAGCTAGAAGCTTGAAATTTCGGATTTAAGTAGAAGAGGCCCTGTACTATCCGAGTAAAGAAAACAAAGGCGCTGATCAGCTTCGCGCCTTTGTTTTCGCATATGTAGATTGTTGGTTTCTCATGAGGCGGCTCAAATAATGGTCAAAAATCCACAGGAAGGAGTTATACATCACATGGACAGACATCGTATACTATCTTCACTAAATCGAGACTCTAACACCATATATGCTCGACCCTGTTCCGTCCAACTGAAACCATTCTCCACATTGTCAAACTCATTCAAAGACTACTCATTGTCAGGTAACGTAATATGATATGTAGCACTTTCTACTAGTCGTTGAGTCACTGTATTAAACGAGGTCTACATTTTCATAGTAACTATTTCTAAAGCATCACTTTTGAGAGAACATACTAAATTAAAATGAGAATAAGAAAGCTTGACTGACTTAAACACTTAGCTTGTTGTTCTATTTACAAAATTACCATCTGAGCCTGTGCATGAGAAAACCAACAATTTGCATGGGCAAAAACAAAGCCGCAGATCAGCTTCGCGGTAACCGCGAAGCTGATCAGCGCCTTTGTTTTTGCTACACGGATAGTACGATCCCTCTCCTACTTAAATACAAAATTTCAAGCCTCTAACCATCTTCTGTGACTGTACAGGCCGGTTTGTGTCAGACCTGGTCGGAAACCCAAATTGTTGGTTTTCTCATGCACAGGCTCATCTGATAATTTACCTAATAAAAGTTTACAACGTTACCTGTTTATACATAAGATTTTAATTTGAGATTTATGCCACATTTTCTCACTTATGAGCCGCCTCGTGGGAAAACCAATAGTGTGGTTTCCAAACAGGTCCGATACAAACCGACCTATACAAGCACAGAAAAGAGCTAGAAGCTTGAAATTTCGGATTTAAGTAGAAGAGGAAGTGTACTATCCGTGTAGCGAAAACAAAGGCGCTGATCAGCTTCGCGGCCACCGCGAAGCTGATCTGCGCCTTTGTTTTCGCATGAACAGATTGTTTGTTTTCTCATGAGGCGGCTCATATGTCATCTTGCAGAAGATTTTTAATATGGATACAATAGCTGATGAATGTTTCAGATAATTTTCAAACCATTCCACACAAGTCATTGTCTACAGAAATCCCAATTGTTCGAAATATACGTGATGTTTTGGGTAGTGTGACGTCATACACGATTGATATCCTTGTCGTGGTAGATTACAGTGTTTATAAACGGTAATGTCTTGTATATCCGACAAAAAAAGAAAGACAATGATCATAAAATCGATTTTTTTTCTAGAAAACTACATACAATATAGAAAAAATGTTAATATTATTTGCAAGAAGGATCTTTCTACAGATTAATAATTAGTTCCTTTCCGGTTGGATATTTTGCTGTGAAAGAGCTTGCTATTTAATATTCTATTCGAATGTACAAATTGAGCCACTGCATGAGAAACGCAACAATTTGCATAGGCGAAATAGCCCAGTCATATTGTAGGAGGACCCACCACAAATTGCAACACAAATCATTTTTACATTTTTAGGTACCTTAGACCTTTATATTAAACATACTAAAAGTAGGACAAAATCGGAGGATATGAAATTTGATTTTTTTCAATGTTTTGGTTTCGAATGATTTTTCCCATTGTGAAACTACTGTTGACATGGTAATCGGCTCTTAACATTACTTTAGAAGGCATTTTCAGCTAATTATATTGTATTTAGATGGGAAATGATAATCTTACAGAGTATGGTTCAACATAATCCCAAAACTATAAGCCAAACAGGCGATATTTATGTTTTATAAGCACTGATTTACCCCACCCACCTATACAAATTTTTAATGTTCGTCTTTTGGACAACTGATATTTTTATTGCACTGGCTTGTATTTGGAATGTGTAGATGACCTTAAGGTGAATGTTTGAGGATAACAAATGTGCTTAACATATATTTTTATGTTTCTAACTCTTTTGCACTATGAAAAAATGCATGGTTTCCATGGCAACCATTAACGTGATTCTTGAGCATGGGGTGTACCTACAAAATCATAGAAAAATCTTGGAAAGTATAGGGGTGTACATACAAAATCAGTTGTTACATAGCTGTTAAGAAGCTCAGGATGCTGAAAGAAGTATCAAATGAATGCTATGGTGTACTACATGTATGAACCTAAAGTTTCATATAAGAATAATTTGATTTTCAACTTCATGAATTTTAATGGAAACTTTAGAAATAGGAATGAAAAAGTGGAAAAATTAAATGGATAAATTTACAAAAAAGACTTGTGTCTTGGCAATCAAAAGCCAAAACATGCTGAAAATGGCATCAACTGGTTGCCATGACAGGATTATACCATCCTATACTACACGATAGAAGTCATTTGATTTTTTGCTTTATGAATATCAACAAAACCCTTCGAATTTAGAGGAAAAAACTGACAAAATATGGAGGTATACATAGAAAACTCATTTATCTTGGCTACTGATAGACCTAGAAAGCTATAGTTGGTATTATATGATTGCTATGACAATATTCTATAAACACAAAATCTAATGTATAAATCATCAGTGATGTTTATTGTATGGGTATTAATGAGCACTTTATAAATAAGATCATATAAATCCACGAAAAATGAAGGGGTACACCAATAAAATTGTTTATATCTCAGCTGCCAATTTCCTTAGAGCGCTAAAATGGTACCAATAGAATGCTAGGACAATGCGCTATTACCAGGTAGTCTGATAGTCTAAACATATGTTTTTAAATTCTGTGAATGTTACTCAAAATTTCGAAAATTGTAATATTAACAGAAAATTGAAGATTGTGCTCATACAAAGTATATTGAATTTTGGTTGCCAGCCAGCATGCTTTACGTAACTGAATACATTGCAAGAAAACATAGTCCTAGCTATTAACTGATGTCATTTTGAGTTCTCTACAGCTATTGGCAGTCGATGTATAAGCCATTTTGTTGGTATACCCCTTCAGTTTTCGTTGATTTTTCTCTTATTTATACAGAACTCATTCATATCCATACAACAGAAATAGCTGGTGTTTTACATATAGCGGTAACAACATACATGTATGGTTATAGAACATTGTCCTAGCAACCATTTGATGCAAATTATAGCTCTCTCGGTCTATTAGTTGCCAAGATACATTTGTTTTTCTATGTATACCGCCTTATTTTTTCTGTAATTTGCCTCTACAGTAAATTCAAATGGTTTTGTTGATATTCATAAAACTAAAAATCAAATAAATTGTATATTGTAGTACGTACAGGATAGTATAATATTGCCCTAGCAACCATTTGATGCCATTTCAGCATCATGTTGGGGCTTTGATTGTCAAAATATATTTTGTTGGTTTATCCATTTAATTTTTCCACTTTTCCATTCCTATTTCTAAAGTTTTCATTAAACTTATTAATGAAATTGAAAATCAGATCATTATTATATCATACTTTAGGGTCATAGTACATTGCCATAACATTCATTTGATACTTCTTTCAGTGGCCTGGGTTTGTTAACAGATCTGGGACAAGTGATTTTGTATGCATACCCCAATTTTTTTCAAGATGTTTCTCTGATTTCTTTTTTTTTCTTTATTAATTTTCATGAATAAGCAAAATCAATGATTTGAATAATAGGTATAACTAGGTCCATACAGTATTTTTGTGAGTACACCCAATTCTATACAATAGCACCAGGGGTGGGTGTAGAATCTATGTAATTTTACAACATGCAAATGTGTTCATTCTTGAGAACAATATTTTATTGCATTAAGGGGGTCCCTCTGACCACACTGACAGCCATGATTATTGGTCCCAGGGATGCACGACAGATCTTAAAACCCATCAAAAACCTTCTAATGGCTATAGATTTTCCCTTGTTTTTCCTCGATTCTCGACATTTTTATTAATAATTTAATATTAATGAATATGCAATTGAGATAATTTTTTCATTTAGGCCCACCATCAATAAATATGTTATATGATAGTACTGGCTCAATAAAGTGTCACAATGACAGTTTGAGCCTAAAATTAGTTTATTATGGATTTTTTCTGCCATTTTTTAATGTTTTCATATAAATTCATGAAGTGTGCAAATTAGATAACTTGCATAACTTACCATTAGGATAAAAGAATTATATCTAAGCTTTACATTGAGACCAGGTGCAGTGGTTTAGGGCAGGTAACAGCGGAGACATGACCAACTTTGTATGTACACCCCATGCTCAAGAATCATGTTAATGGTTGCCATGGAAACCATGCATTTTTTCATAGTGCAAAATAGTTTATCTTTGGGGACAAAAATTCTTTGCATTTTGGGGGTTCCAATCATGGAACGATTTGGCACCCATGAAAAATTGTCTTAGGGTAGGGGCCTACAAGGTAGGTCAAATTAGCCCCTGAGGTATAGCTATTTGCTATTAGCACAAGATTTGTGTAATATGTGCGAAATCTGAGCACTTTATCTTGAAATGACTGAAAACTGTTGATTGGGATAATAAACACAAAACAAACAAACTTAGATGAGGTTACACTTTGTAAACTAGAGAAAACATAAGTATAAGTAAGTTGTAGTATGAAGGTTTGGAGAACAGTGCAAAATACAGTGGGTGGGGTAAATCCATATTGACCTGATGCTCTTTTCAAGAAAATAAAGCAATAAGGAATCTCATCCACAACTGTTTATGAATACGATAGCCTCTAATCATATTATCAAACTTATATCATGTCAAGAAAATCCTGGGTAATAATAAAAAACGACCATATTTCTGATGTTTTAGAAAATGCAATATGGAAATTGATGCGCCGAAAAAAAAGACCAAAAAAATCAAATTTCATATCTTCCGATTCCGTCCTACTTTTAGTATGTTATTTAGGAAGGGTGTTTCTCCACAGAAATGCAAGAAACATTTGTGTTGCAATTTGTGGTGGGTTTGCCAAAAATACCGCTAATTTGACTGGACTAAAAACAAAGCCGCAGATCAGCTGTGCAGTAACTGCACAGCTGATCAGCGCCTTTGTTTTTGCTGCACGGATAATACAATCCTTCTTAAATCCAAAATTTCAAAAATTTCAAGCTTCTATAGCCTGCTTCTGTGACTGTACAGGCCGTTTTTGTGTCAGACCTGGTCGGAACCCAAATAGTCGGTTTTCTCATAGGCTCATAGTGTCTTGTGTTATAAGAATCTTACATGAGTGTCAGGTATGGATAGACAAATCTGTCCCGAGAGTCACATTTTGGCATCACGAGGTTCGCCGAGTGATGCCAAACTGTGACCCGAGGGACAGATTTGTCTATCCATACCCGTCACGCATGATGGATTCTTTTCTTGCACACCTTGATGTGGCAAAGCTTGACTGGATCAATGGTATTATAGGGGAACCCTTGATTTCCTCGTATATAGAGAAGAAAGTGTGGATACCTTAGCAGCAGATACGCAAAGGCCGCTCGCAAGGATATTTTCATGTGCATAGCAACGGAAAAACGTTCGATTTCTTTGGAGTTCAAAACGAATCGACAATCAGTGCCTTCATTTGCAGCAATCGCCTGTAATATATAGGTTTTCAAATTTTCTCAGACTTTCAGAGAAATTCCTGCACATATTTCTGCAAATCGACACATGCACTTTTCTCAATATTTTTTGGTCTTTGTGTCTTATTTCTTCAACCGAAAGTAAGGTTCAGTCGCACCAATAAACAGATGAGAATAACGAATTCAGGCTTAAATAAACGTTTTACTCCCATTTGGACACCTATTTCATGATCAAGATCAATTTTTCGACCATTTGCATCCAAAAATTCCGAAAAATAAGCGTTGGAGTCATTTTTCTTTGCAAATGTTTGTGAACGTACCCTCATTCCAAAAGTCAACAATGGCGGTCAAAAACAAGTTCCCAGCCTGATTCACGCCACCAACATGCTGACATTTTCGACTCAAATGTGAAAGGAAAGATGTGTCACAAAATGCTGAGTAACAAAACTTACTTCAAAGACATAATCCTGTAATGAAATCACATAAATGATGTCTGTTCCTGCTTCTTTTTATAAATAAACAATCCAAACATGAACTGGTTATGACGCAAATTGACCTCCAGATGCTGACGTCATAACTCTGCGATAAGGGACATTCAATAAATTTCAAGACAGTCGATTTCAGTTCAAATCGGTATCACAAAATGCAATTTTGAAGTGAAAATTAAAATCTCTATATGGACAGAAATATGCAACTGATCAATGTATACAACAGCATGTCATCATGCAGCACGTGAAATGGAATCCAATTAGTGATGTGCAGGTGCGACCAATGACCCCCCCCCCCCCCGCCACTCTACTCGCTCACTGAATGATATTGTAATATCCCCACGGTCGATCACGCTGTTTTATTGACTTTATGATTGACTCTTGTATTTTAAACGTATTTTATTCAGTTTTACGTCCTTTTCAATAGTATTTCAGTTCCTATGAGACGGACCAATTAGGCTAAATTAGTAGATTGTATCAGATGGGACGAAAACCTGGCACACTCATGCAGAACTTGGCTTTTCTCATGTGTGGTCCGTATGGTGTTCGAACCCACATCACGCCTAGCGGTGAGATGATCGAATGATAAAGTGCGGTAATGAAATATCAGCGCTTTTAGCCACGGGGCCGCCTAAAACAAACATGTATTGAATGATATGTATGCATGTGAATAGAAATGCGATGAGGTGGTCCGTACGCTTCCTCCTCTCTCTTAGAAGGTTGGGTTTCTTTTCTAAATCGGACAAATTTAAACTTGTAAAATATGCGGTCCGGCATGGGCCTGGTCACATTTTTATGGCCGAACGAAAACGGTTTTAATTGGCCTTTTTCAATTTTCAATATTTTGGTCCAGTATCATGTATCATAGACCGTTTCCATTTTTCATGCGGCGACTCATGATTATTGATTGGTGATCATCTGATAAATAAATTAAAACAAAAGCATGCTTTTGAAAGTTGCAAATATATTAACGACACATTATCTTACTGTCTGAAGCGATGAACATGCGGCATAGTATTCTTTAATTTTGTGGTAAACATGTGAACTAGCTCAAATAAGAGGTAGTGAACTTTGGTTCCAATGGCAATAAAGGTTGGAATAAAGTTTTTGTGAATGTTTTGGAATGTTAATAGTGAAAAACAGAAAAATATCGCAATGCTGTTCAATGTAAAGATAATCTCGCGGTACATACGGCGCAAAAAATGGTTGAATCCGAATTAATTTCGCCGCTATATTCACTTTATGAAAGCACCAAACAGAATCGGTAATAATTGGTAATAAAAATAGTGGATTCAACCGTCATTTTGTGTCGTGATCATAGACAAATTATTTTTGAATGGAACAACTTTGCGATAATCAACCCTCAATCATTAAATACGTCGAATGTATTCACGAAACCACTGAGACCTATTTCTGGTTACCTTTGGAACAATCTCGAAATTACCATTGCCGGAACATTTCAACTACCTTTTTTGGAGCTCGTTCCCATGTTTACCACATGTATTGGATACAATTTTAGCTTTGTGACTTTTTTCCTGTGACTTTCGTCCATACTTTTTTTGGTCACAAAACCTTGCAAGTGACTTCGAGTCTTGCCACACTAGGCCGGCTTGTTTGCCTAGCAGTTTGCACACTCATATTAAACAGAAACCGAACAATCAGCCAATGTCAATGGTTGTATGCAATCGATCATTCGACCCCACTCGCCCCCCTCACCCTCCCCCCGCCTTTTCACATCAGGAAAACATGACCGTGAAATGTTTACCCCCTTAAACCCCACTTTTTTATCAAAAAAAAAGTAGGGGGGGGGGTGCAGGGGTATACTTTTTTTTCTTAATTCTGATCTAAAACATAGATTGTGGGTACTCGTGTACCCACAATCAATGTTTTGAGCATAAATGTTAAAAATGTGATCTTTATTATTATTATTATTATTACTAGTAAATTTTACCCGTCTCGGCGTAGCAGTAAGATGATTGCGGCGATGAAGACAAATAAGACACACACATACACACACACACACACACAATCTCAAATAAGACATAACATGACCAACAGAAAAAAACATATATTTGACCTTTGACCTCGATGACCTTTGACCCAATTGGACCCCTAAATCTTAATCAGGGATCAACCTGTATACACTCACAAAGTTTCATGCAAATCGGACCAAGGATGGCCGAGCTACAGAAATTTGACCTTTGACCTCGATGACCTTGACCTTTAAGATCGGCCCAAGGACCTGGGAGAAGTAGGGGAACAAACAGAAAAAACATGACCAACAGACCTTGATGACCTTGACCCAATTGGACCCATAAATCTTAATCAGGGATCAACCTGTATACACTCACCAAGTTTCATGCAAATCGGACCAAGGACTGCCGAGATACAGAAATTTGACCTTTGACTTTGACCTTTAAAAAATGAACCCCTCGAGCTAATATCAGGGGCCACCCCAACCTTCCCACCAAGTTTGGTGAAGATCTGCCCAAGGACCTGGGAGAAGTAGGGGAACAAACAGAAAAAAAACACATTAATTTGACCTTTGACCTCGATGACCTTGACCTTTCAAAAATAAACCCCTCAAGCTAATATCCGGGGCCGCCCTCCACCTTCCCTCCAAGTATGGTGAAGATTGGCCCAAGGACCTGGGAGATACAGAAAGTTGACCTTTGACCTCGATGACCTTGACCTTTAAAAAATTAACCTCTCGAGCTAATATCCGGGGCCGCCCTCAACCTTCCCACCAAGTTTGGTGAAGATCGGCCCAAGGACCTGAGAAGTACGGGAACAAACAGAAAAAAACATAAATTTGACCTTTGACCTCGATGACCTTGACGTATCAAAAAATGAACCCCTCAAGCTAATATCCGGGGCCGCCCTCCACCTTCCCTCCAAGTTTGGTGAAGATCGGCCCAAGGACCTGGGAGAAACAGAAACTTGACCTTTGACCTCGATGACCTTGACCTTTAAAAAATGAATCCCTCGAGCTAATATCCGGGGCCGCCCTCAACCTTCCCACCCAGTTTGGTGAAGATCGGCCCAAGGACCTGAGAAGTAGGGGAACAAACAGAAAAAAAAAATTGACCTTTGACCTCGATGACCTTGACCTTTTAAAAAATAAACCCCTCAAGCTTATATCCAGGGCCGCCCTCCACCTTCCCTCCAAGTTTGGTGAAGATCGGCCCAAAGACCGGGGAGATACAGAAATTTGACCTTTGACCTCGATGACCTTGACCTTGAAAGAATGAACCCCTCAAGCTAATATCTGGGGCCGCCCTCAACCTTCCCACCAAGTTTGGTGAAGATCGGCCCAAGGAACTGGGAGAAGTAGGGGAACAAACAGACAAAAAAAAACATAAATTTGACCTATGACCTCGATGACCTTGACCTTTCAAAAAATGAACCCCTCAAGCTAATATCCGGGGCCGCCCTCCACCTTCCCTCCAAGTTTGGTGAAGATCGGCCCAAGGACCTGGGAGGAGTAGGGGAACAAACAAACAGACAAACGTTGCTCAAATTATAGTATGATTTTGCTACTGAAAAAATTCTCTGTATATTGCATGAGCAAGTGTTCGTAATGTTGGGGTCGTGAGAAAAAAAGCCTGGTAATGACGCTAGACACAAATTAACGACTGAATACTGGTTTTAAAACGCTTAGAAGGTTTGAGCCTACACAAGAAAGTGGTTGAGTCAAACTGTTGTTTATTTGGGTGGTTAATGAGCCGCGTCATGAGAAAACCAGATTAATGCCTATGCGAAGCAGATCAGCGCCTTTGTTTTCGCTACACGGCTAGAACAACCAAATTATCTCTTTTTTGGGTTATTTGCATTGCAGCGTGTTCTTTTGCTAGTGTTTGTGACTGAAATTATACCCTGGTTAGGGGGTCCTCGTCAGTGCACCGTAACGTACACCAGATACAGTGTATATAGTGATTGTTGTATCTCGAGAGTATATTTTGAAACGATGATATTCAATTTCAGTATTTATTCTATCATAATCATTTATTGTACTTTATGATATTTGATTTGGAAAATATAGTGATTACATCACTCAAACATTGATGCGCTAGAATTGACAAACTTCACCTACCTAATCACATATCGATCTTAGTTCCTTGAGCCTTTCATTACGAAAACTTGCCCATGCAATATACAGAGAATTTCATATGAAATGTTTTGATAATTTTAAAATTTTTGCTCAGAACATTAATTGTGGGTACACATTAGAACCGCCTCGCTGAGGCAGTTCTAACGACTACCTACAAGCCATGTCTCGGAACAAACTTGAATAAGAAAAATTGTATACCCCTTTATATCCCAATTTTACTGAATAAAATTGGGGTTTAAAGGGGTATTTATTGCACGGACATGTTTTCCTGACGATTGTCGAGGCCCTCCCAGACGTTTTGGGGATACAGGGAGAAGGGCTATTTATTTTCAGGGATTTGGGGAGAAGGGTCATTTATTTTCAGGGATTTGGGGAGAAAGCATAACTTTTTGGGGTTTTAGGGAGCAGGGAGCAGGGGGTTGAGGAAAAACATTTTAGGAAGCTGGGGAGAAAGGTCATTTTTCTTTCAGGGAGCAGGGAGCAAAGACCCCCCCCCCCCCCTAGGGCTCATTATCTACAATTTTTTGTAACAAGAACCCACACTGCTTTAGATTCCTTAAGGTCCTAAGTACTTACTAAAGAAGTTTTGCTGATATTTGGAAAAACAAAATTTACACGTGAGTTGGTTTAGAACTATGTCAGTGTAAATTGAAAACAGACTGACCTTATACTGCATTGCATGACATTGTCCTCGCTTGAAAACCGCTATATATCCGATGACGTCGAAAGTAATTCATTGTGGTAATTGGTATTGTAGATGTTTCCCTTGAGTTGAAGTGCATGCATGAGGCCCTTCCAGGGGTTTTGGGGATTCAGGGAGAAGGGCTGTTTATTTTCAGGGATTTGGGGAGAAGGGTAATTTATTTTCAGGGATTTGGGGAGAAAGCATAGTTGTAGGGAGCAGGGAGCAGGATGCTGAGGAAAAACATTTTATGGATCTGGGGAGAAAGGTCATTTTTCTTTCAGGGAGCAGGGAGCAAAGACCCCCCCTGGGAGGGCCTTATGCATGTCGTCACAATAAACTGTACTCGAGTACCTCATAATTGTCACCTAATGTACTAAAAAGTTGCTGTGCGTGAACTACATGTAACACTTAATCTTAAATGTTGAAAGAAAACTGAAAGAAAAGGGAAATATTGGAACCCAAATTATTGATTAATTATTCGAACTTTCCGAACGACCCTCTTAAGTAACAGCTTAATTAAGTGACGTCATTTGAAAATTTCCATTTTCCAGGAAACACGCATTTTCCAGGAAACAACAACACGAGAAAACCTATCGGGATTTCTAACAAAGTCAAACACAAACCAGCCAGTAAAGTCAGAGAAGAAAGATAGAAACTAGAAATTTTGGATTTAAAAAGAAGAAGAGGCGCCTATCTGCTGCATCTGATCTCAGTGTTTCTACAGCGGATCCAAAATAACTGAGTTTCTGCATATACAAAACTTAGGTTTTGTCACGATGTGGCGCATTATTTGTTTACAAAAATGACAGAAGAGAGTTTCTTGAGCATTCTACTTTATTTTACATTGTTACATGACTTATTTTCCATGTATTGTTGGTGCTCAAATGGAGTCTTGTTGCCGTTGAAGGTGAGCATGTTTACCGAATTCGTTTTTAATTTTGGTTCATGTTTGAGCTTGAAAATTTTCAAATGTAGAAATTCTCCCGTTTGTTCAGTTAGCCCTAAGATGGACTAAGGCATTCTTAAACATTCCATTGCCAATTCAGAAGATTTGGCAATAGAACAAAAAATATTGCAATTTTAGAATGGCAGGTAGTTTTGCTATTTCTGCATTTCTGTGATCTGGGACACCTGCCGTAAATCAACGAGTGCGCGACAATCATTCAAACATTTTTGCTGACAATGCATGAAGGTAGATGAAAGAAGATAATAAGTCCTACAAAGGTGTTTTAACGATGAATGTATGTTTTATTGCCATAAAATGTGACTGACATTTGGCTGGAAATTCGACGGACATTTTTGCACAGCGATAACGTCGATAAAAGTTGGTCAACTTCGTGACTTATTTGCCGGCTTCATAGAATTTCTCCCGCATAACCCGAATGCTCGATGGAAGACTAGGGTTTCCTTGCAAGACTAAGCTATAAACCCAACAAATTAGCGTTGGAGTCATTTTTCTTTGCAAATCTGAAAGTAGGAGGTATTTCACTTCCTCCAGACTGATCATTTCAGACACTTGTGCAATTTGATCCTAAAAGCTCACACTTTTCAATGTTTTGTTACACTGGTATGCAATTTAAGAAGTAGAATTAAGAGGCTCACTTCTGATAGATTTGCATGAGTGAACAACATTTTGAAAGGTGTTTTTAAGCCACTTTAAATGTCGCTATATTTGGCGGGAAATTCGGCAGCCATTTTAAAGAATTATTTTGCATGCGGAAGAATGTTCCTTAAGAAAATGAAAATCGGTCAAATCGAACGTTTGCTTATCTACTGTAGTCACAAATGATATATCAATATCTCAACTTGGTATAGAGATATTTAGATCGGAAAAGCAGTCAAAATTAACCTCCTGTCGGCCTTTTTTATTCAGCATGTCTCCGTAAAGCGATCTTTAGCAGCCATTTTGTAGAACTGTTTCCGGGCTTTTCTCGGGTAAAACATGAACCTTGTCTGGTTGCTTCATTAAGGATGATCTGGTCATTTGAGATCGTGTCGTTTCGATCAAGTACAACTGATCAAGGATTGTCCTTATTCCGTGAATGTCAAAAAGTTGTCGCTTTGGGGAAGTTAAAGAAGGTCGTTTCGGTCCAGACAATTAACACCACCGGTGAATACCCCTTATTCCGTTATTGTTTCCACATTTCTAGCCCAGGCATAATAACACTATAAAAAGAATGGTATCCACATTTTCGTCTCTATATAGGGAGGTTTCCACATGTTTTAGATATACGACAATTCATGGAAAAGCCCAGAAATGTGGATACTTTTCTATATAGGGAGGTTTCCACATTTTTAGATATACGACAATTCATGGAAAAGCCCAGAAATGTGGATACTTTAGGCCTACTATATAGGGAGGTTTCCACATTTTTTAGATATACGACAATGTGAGGGTTTCCCATCAAAAAATGTGGAAACCTCCCTATATAGTAAAGTATCCACATTTCTGGGCTTTTCCATGAATTGTCGTATATCTAAAAAATGTGGAAACCTCCCTATATAGTAAAGTATCCACATTTCTGGGCTTTCCAATGAATTGTCGTATATCTAAACATGTGGAAACCTCACTATATAGAGACGAAAATGTGGATACCATTCTTTTTCTGGTGTTAAAATGCCTGGGCTAGAAATGTGGAAACAATAACGGAATAAGGGGTATTCACCGGTGGTGTTAATTGTCTGGACCGAAACGACCTTCTTCAACTTCCCCAAAGCGACCTTAAGCAAACGAACAGGTTTCATGTTTTACCCTTAATGCGATTGCGCAGAAAGGACAAACATTGTAAAAACGACGACGCAAAACACGCATCGACCTCAACTTTTTAAACATAAAAAAAACTGAACTTTTTGGCCCAGGCTGATGTATCTTAATATAAGATATGAAGTTAAGATATTGAAATATGATTTACGACTAAGGTTTCCACATTTCCTTCTCTATATACGACGAAACCACATAGGTTCCCTCAAAGTACCATTTTTCCGCTTGATTTTTATACTATTTACCTAGAAAAACGCTACAATCGCGGCGTCCGCCATTTTGATTTAAAACGTTTTGACGTCATTGTGACGTGTGCGCTTAACGACGAAATTACGTGACGTCCTATCATGACAACCAATGTTAAAAAAGAACACTTGAACGCAGAATGAGCTTAGGGTGAGATAACAAGGGTGAGATAAGAATTTCTCACATGGGGTAAAACGTAGCATTTCTCTATCTGGCGTACAAGAATCTTATATTCTTTCCCGCCTAGTGTCTGGACTGGAATTCTTGATTTAAAATTGGATCAGTTCCCGGTCTTATTATCCTTTCTCTACAAAGAAATGTCTTCAAGAAAACGGAAAATTTAATTTCAGGTGGTTGCGTAGACACGATGGACTCCCAGAGAGCACAAAAGTTTTGAATGCAAAACGAGAAATCCAGAAATATTATACACAGGTTATAAAAGAGGTTTGTTTACGTTTTTCTTGTTTGCCTGGTTTTCTTTATTAAGACAGAATGGTCTACCCGGAAGGCTAACTAAATATATGAAAACATGCTTCATTCAAACATCACAAAAACGTACTTGAGATTCAAACATCACAAAAATTCAACACTAAAACATAAAATCATCAGAACCACAATAGAAGTATCGCATTGGAACGACCAGTAAGCTGTTTTACAGACTCCAACCCTCACCCTTAGCCTCTGCAGTGTTTCATTACATTTAGTTTGTTGTTTGGTCCTCGTGGTGAATCTCTAACTAGTCAATCATAAAGAACAAACAAATTAATTGAGCCGCCTCGTGGGAAAACCAACAATGTGGTTTCCGAACAGGTCTGACACAAACCGACCTGTACAAGCACAGAAAAGAGCTAGAAGCTTGAAATTTCGGATTTAAGTAGAAGAGGAATTGTACTATCTGAGTAGCGAAAACAAAGGCGCTGATCTGCGCCTTTGTTTTCGCATATGCAGATTGTTGGTTTTCCCATGGGGCGGCTCAATTATCATAAACACCATGACGAATCAAAGGACCGTCACATATACTATAAGCTGTGCGGTGACTGGAGATCCCTTGGTGCCAAACAACATCACTAAAATCTGGAGCAAAAAAAAAAAAAAAAAAAAAAAAAAAAAAAAAAAAAAAAAAAAAAAAAACACCAGTTGAACCGCGTTGGGTCAAGCAACAGACAAAAAGCTCCGGTCCCAACCAACTAAAATGAATAGCTTTAAGTCGGGGTCATCAGAGTCTGACGCCCGACTCACCAGCGTGCAATTAGAAAGGGAAGCATAGTTATCAACCGTGATTGGGTTAAAAACTTAGCATGCAGACTGTCGCAGCACATTTTAGTTCTACCCTATATGTTTGTAATGTATAATGACTTTTGTAAACTGAAAAGAAAAAAGTATTCCTTCTTATAAGTTTATAAATTATTTTTGAACCAAGTCGCCATAAAATGCTGGATCCCAAAGGCCCTCACGTAAAAAAACTTTAAACCAACATTCAATTTGGAAATCAATTGGCAGTATCTTCTATCCTTACGGAGAATAAATTCAAATAAACCATGTGATGGTGACTCAAAAACGCGGACTCACAGATACAATATGCTCGACAGTTGGAGATCCCTTGGAGGCCAAACAACGTACCAGTGACTGCAGTGATTTTTGTACCATAATATTGCTAATCATGGTGCAAATACTAGTAATAATGATGATGGTGATAGTCATAATACAATATTTTTTGTTATAAAAAAATGCATTATAATATTCTACTAGGCAGTCAAAAGTGCATACAGAAGATTTCACTGCCCTTTCATAGTATATAGAGGATATTTGCTTTTTTGAGGTGAATACCAAATATATTTCATCGAGTGAGTTGAAAACTTCAGAATTTTCACGAGTGCGCAGCACGAGTGAAAAGTTTTATGTTTTCAACTCACGAGATGAAATATATTTGGTATTCACCGAAAAAAGGCACATTTCCTTTTTATTTTATACAATACACTAGCATTTTCCAATTCACAAGGCAGGCGGTGAAATTGCAAAAACCAAACATTTTTGAAAACACAAATAATTTTGGTACCACATTGTTCCTTACGTTCTAACTAAGAAAATGAATACCCACATTTTATGTTTTCGGTCATAAATAACAGAGTTATAGGTGTTTGAATTTCTGAAGTGAGACACATTTTAATGACGTCAAGTACATGGAAACGTCAGAAGTAATCCAAAATCTACAGTGAAGATATAGGCTGATATCAGTCACTAGTGACTTTTGATATCAGTGAGATATGATATCAGTGAAATTTCATATCAATGAAAATACCAATTCTATCAAGTTTTGATATACATTGGTTTTCACTGTAAAGTATAAAATAAACGACAATACATGCCTATGGTCCACCCTTTTTCTCATTAATAAGTTCACTGCCCTTAAGGATCTCGGTTTTATGTTTTATTTACTTTTAATTCGGGAACAATTCACTGATACTATAATCTGATATGTTTGTAGGTTGATCTCCGGTACAAGAGTTTAGACTCAGCAGACTTTGCCATCAGAATAAAGCCAGTGGGATTTGTCATAGGTGATGTAAGTAGAACGACCTCAAAATTCTTATGAAATGAATAGTAATGATTTTCAGATAGAAGCATTTACTTTTCATTTATTTGGAAATATAATTATCCGCCCAATGGTCAATAGAAGTCCTGGGTAATCTTTATTTGATCGTGAACTTGAGTCCGCAACGTTTCCTGCCTAAGCTGAACAAAAAATTACTAATTTCATCATATAAAAATGAAAACAGAGTTTAAAGGGGGCGTGGTTGTGGTGGGGATGGGGCTCACATAAAAGCATATCAAAATTTAAAACAAGGTTTTTAAACTGCGCACAAGAAAAAAAAGTTATTTTAATCTCCAGAATCAAAGTGTTTTTCCCTGGGCAGCTGGAACCAACAACTCAACAAGGGACAATCTCAATGCCGATCAAGGACTGAAAGACTTCAGACAATGGTTGAATGATACAAGAGGTCTGCCTGAACACGATCATGCTGTCTTCTTCACAAGGTAATGTTCAAATGTTCAGGAAATACATGTGAGAGGCCCTTAAAACGGGGTCACAGTATCCTGTAACCCTTTAATGTTTGGAAAAAAATACTCCCTATATTTTGGCAAATATCACCAAAATTAGCTTTCCAATAACCTTAAATATTCTTGCAGGGCCTCATCAGTATCCCAGATTCCTTTAAGGTTTTGTAAAAATATCCCTTATCCCTTTAATTATTTTTTCAGTATCCCTATATCTTTATATGTTCTTCTAGGGGCCCATGTAACAAAATTACTGCGGATTTAACTTATTTATTTCTGTATATAAACTGAGAGAAAAACTAAACAGACTATACAATAGCAATTTGATTATGAGAGGGACGTAAATAGATAGATTCCAACAATTGATACAGGTATAACGCAAGAACTACTTTATATGGTATCAAAATATACAATACACCACTATCGGAATCTCCCATTTCACTATTAGCATTTTATTGAAATTAGCAAATATACTATATTTGTATATTGTCGTTTCAGTCTTGATTTATACACAGTTAAGGAGGCTCTGAGAAATAAAATCAAACATACATCAGGTAATATTTTTTTTATTTTCATTTGAATTACTTGTAAATCTTTATTCTACATTTTGTATAGCATTCTCTGACAGCCAAGTATTGTTGGATAGAAATCCAGTAAAATGGAGGCGACATCCAGACATGACTACAGTTGTTGACTGCGACGTAAAGCATCAAAGGAAATAGACAGACAAAGTCTAGAAGGAAATCTTAAACTGACACACACTGACTGTTTTTATGGTTTTGTAACATTGCTTGTTTTAACTGCTTGTTTGTATTTATCCATAGGGCTTGCGTTTATTGGTACAATGTGTCAACCAGGGGACAGTGTTTCTATTGTAGAGGAGCAAGGCGGCTTCCAGAGTGTTGGTACGGTCAGTCACGAAATAGGGCATAGGTAATGTATTAATTTACTTTTGATACATATACCAGCACATCGAATTAATACAGAGATTGCGTAAATAAGTACAGTGTGCCAGGCAGTGAACAGTGTTTCTTTAGTAGAGGAGCGGGGTGGCATCCACAGTGTTGGTAGTCAGTCACGAAATAGGGCAAAGGTAATGTACTAATTCACTGATGATACATATTACATGCACCTGCACATTGAATTAAAACAAGAATTGTGTCAGTACAATGTATCAGTCAGGTGTCAATGTTTATATGGTAGAGTAGCAGGGCGGCATCCAGAGTGTCGGTACTGTCAGTCATGAAATAGGGCATAGGTAATGTACTAACTCATTGTTGATACATATACATGTACCAGCACATTGAGCCAATACAAGGATAACGTCAGTACAATATGTCAGTCAGGTGTCAATGTTTATATGGTAAAGGAGCAGGGCGGCATCCAGAGTGTTGGTACTGTCAGTCATGAAATAGGGCAAAGGTAATGTCTGTTTCGTAGTGTGTGATAATGGTTTTTCGCAGATATTTTACAACTGTTCAAATGTAGAAGAAATATTACCTTGGCACAATTAAGCATCTAGTTTGTCGCAAAATGTGCAGCAAAAATTTTGAAAATCGGTTGACAAATAAAGTTCTGGTCAAAAACATTTTTGAATAGGGATTTCCTGTACAAAAATCTCATGGAAGGGAGGTAAAAATTTTCCCGCAAAAATTTTAAATTCTAACTATTTAATCATGATTGCTCAAAATTATTATAAATTGACACAAATGACATACCTCATGATCAGGTAAAAATTCTCGAAAATTATGCGTTTTCACAATCATCGATTATCTCCCTTGCCAATGCAAAATCCCTATGCAAAATTCATTTTGGCCATAAAAACTTTATTTGTTCACCGATTTTCAAAATGTTTGCAGGTCCTATTAGGACTAACTAAGATCAAGATTTTGACATAAAAATAATTTTACGGTCGTCCCCCGTACAAAATTTTTCTGCGAAAAACCATTATCAGAGGCAAGTTTTTAGACAGTAACTCATTGTTGATACATATACATGTACATGTACCAGCACATTGAGTCAATACAAGGATTTCGTCAGTACAATATGTCAGTCAGGTGTCAATGTTTATATGGTAGAGGAGCAGGGCGGCATCCAGAGTGTTGGTACTGTCAGTCATGAAATAGGGCATAGGTAATGTACTAACTCATTGTTGATACATATACATGTACCAGCACATTGAGTCAATACAAGGATTGTGTCAGTACAATGTATCAGTCAGGTGTCAATGTTTATATGGTAAAGGAGCAGGGCGGCATCCAGAGTGTCGGTACTGTCAGTCATGAAATAGGGCATAGGTAATGTACTAACTCATTGTTGATATATATATATATGTACCAGCACATTGAGACAATACAAGGATTGCGTCAGTACAATGTGTCAGTCAGGTGTCAATGTTTATATGGTAGAGGAGCAGGGCGGCATCCAGAGTGTTGGTACTGTCAGTCATGAAATAGGGCATAGGTAATGTACTAACTCATTGTTGATATATATATATGTACCAGCACATTGAGACAATACAAGGATTGCGTCAGTACAATGTGTCAGTCAGGTGTCAATGTTTATATGGTAGAGGAGCAGGGCGGCATCCAGAGTGTTGGTACTGTCAGTCATGAAATAGGGCATAGGTAATGTACTAACTCATTGTTGATATATATATATGTACCAGCACATTGAGACAATACAAGGATTGCGTCAGTACAATGTGTCAGTCAGGTGTCAATGTTTATATGGTAGAGGAGCAGGGCGGCATCCAGAGTGTTGGTACTGTCAGTCATGAAATAGGGCATAGGTAATGTACTAACTCATTGTTGATATATATATATGTACCAGCACATTGAGACAATACAAGGATTGCGTCAGTACAATGTGTCAGTCAGGTGTCAATGTTTATATGGTAGAGGAGCAGGGCGGCATCCAGAGTGTTGGTACTGTCAGTCATGAAATAGGGCATAGGTAATGTACTAACTCATTGTTGATATATATATATGTACCAGCACATTGAGACAATACAAGGATTGCGTCAGTACAATGTGTCAGTCAGGTGTCAATGTTTATATGGTAGAGGAGCAGGGCGGCATCCAGAGTGTTGGTACTGTCAGTCATGAAATAGGGCATAGGTAATGTACTAACTCATCGTTGATATATATATATGTACCAGCACATTGAGACAATACAAGGATTGCGTCAGTACAATGTGTCAGTCAGGTGTCGAGGTTTTTGTAGTAGAGGAGCAGGGCGGCTTCCAGAGAGTTGGTACGGTCATGAAATTGGGCATAGGTACGTGTATTGTGTGCGGACTGACTTAGCGTTAGTCCAGCAGGCATAAATGTTCAAATGACAATACGATTTGATTGCCTTACAAACTAACTCTTCGTTTCGGAAAAATGTGTTACATATTCTGCTCTTAAGCTTTGATTGATGATACTGATTATAATTGACCCCTTAGGTATTTTTGCAATCTATTTTTAGTAGAAATAAGAACCCACATCACTGAAAATTGTCATTTGCGCAGGCCGTCTTTAAATAAGAGCAACAAACATTGACAAGTGTCCTTGCAAAATACAAAGACAGGTCCTTTGGAACCATTTCATAAATATATATATACATCTAGGAAAACTGGGCTTTACAGAGATAAACCTATTTTTCTTATTTGTGTTCCAAAACATAGATTGTGGGTACTCGTAAGAACCGCCTCGCCGAGCATCCACAATCTATGTTTTGAGCAAAAGTAAGAATATATTATTTTAAGAAAATCTGATGAAAATTTTCAATTTTTACAATTAATGATTATCATTCAGTCTTGGTGCCCGGCATGACGGGGAAGACAACTCCTGTAGGTCTGAAGACAGATACATCATGGCGGCATCAGGAATAGGACCGATTCCAGCTGATAAACGGCTCCATCCCTGGCATTTCTCGCAGTGTTCCGTGGACTACTTCAGAGGCTTCATTGCGTCTCTCTTAGCGTAGGTTTTCGTCTGCTTGTAGAATCTGAAAATTTAGAAAAACACAGTCGTAGAAATCTAAATCTTATGGAAAGTTTCATTAAGCTGAATATTAACTGCGAAGCTGATCAGCGCCTTTGTTTTCGCTACTCGGATAGTACGATTATTGCTACTCGGATAGTACGATTCTTCTCCAACTTAAATCCAAAATTTCAAGCTGTGCTTGTACAGGTCGGTTTGTGTCGGACCTGTTCGGAAACCACATTGCTGGTTTTCCCACGAGGCGGCTCAATTATCTACCAACAACAAGCTCGTTTTGGGCAATGTGCAATTAACTGTTTATTTGTGCTAGCATGTGAACTTAATGAAAATAAAATAATCTTAAACAAATAATGTATTTTTTTTTTCAGAAATGACACAATGTGTTTGCAAGACACTGGAATGGGAATGAAAGATGTGGTGGTTCAGAAAACCTCAGTGCCAGGACAGCTGTATGATGCGGATGAACAGTGTCGTCTGATATGGGGTCCAGGGTCCTATCTATGTCGAGTAATATGACAATTTTACCGGTCAATGAATATAGTGTCTATATAGTAGATCAAGGCTTTACTGCTCGCCTGCCCTCATTTTGCAAGATATACAAGGGGTGTCAGAAAAATGGATACTTTAGCTGACATAAAAAGTAACGCATTTTTAGATTGATTTTTGTTTAAAGCACCACTTGTTAATTGTTACAGCCTTGTCATTCTTTGTTTCATATTGATAACAACGGCTTCAATGTTCCATGTTAAGAAACTGAGCCGCCGCATGGGAAAACAAACAATCTGCATAGGCGAAAACAAAGGCGCAGATCAGCTTCGCAGTAACTGCGAAGCTGATCTGCGAAGCTGATCAGCGCCTTTGTTTTCGCTGCACGGATAGTACAATTCTTCTACTTTCTAAATCCAAAATTTCCAGCCTCTGACCATCTTCTGTGACTGCACAGCCCGGTTTGTGTCAGACCTGGTCGCAACACCAAATTGTTGGTTTGCTCATGCAGCGGCTCAGCTGGTTTGATTTTCCAGGGCTCAGAGTTTGGCAATGCTAGTAGTATATGTACAGCAATGTACTGTCGTGACCCAGCTACTGACAGTGACTGTGTACTCCACACAGCTGCCAGGGGAACATCGTGTGGCAACAAACAGGTATGAGCTGGAGCCTCTTAACCCATATTTGACGAATGGATTTTCCCTTCTTTATCATTTGGGTCAGTCCACTTTCATTTTTAGGGGCGTCAGGAGTGACTTTTCAATTTTATTCAATTTTTCGATTAAATTCTCTAAGCAAACAGAATAGCCCCAGATGGGACGCCGCGTTCTGCGGCGTCCCATCTGGGGCTATTCTGTTTGCCTATGTCCCATAAAAGGGACGCCAGGCTTAAATGAGTTAAATCGGTCTGCATGTCCTAGTAATCTATGCGAGCAGTATACGTGTTTGTACGACCATGCATTGTCGTGACTACTTAGAATGACTGCGTACTGCATACAACTCGTATGGGTAACATGCCCTTGCAATATATACCCCCATAATGCCCATTGAACCCCACTTTTATATAGCAAAGCTGGGGTATGCAGGGGTAAACCTATTTGTCTTATTTTGCTCTGTTTTGAGCAAAAATAAGAAAAATATCAAACGAATCCAAAGTTTCAATTTTTACAACTTAAGAAACATCTTTATATTACATGGACGTGTTTTTTTCGTAATGTGGAAGGGGAAATCATGTGGCAGCTAAGAGGTTTAAAGAATGAGCTAATGAGTTTGAATAAAGCATCCTAGGCTAGTAACGTTTTTGACCCATTTTTGACAACTGAATTTTCCCATAATTATCATTGGGTGAGTCCACTTTCATTTTAAGAGGCATCAAGATTGATATTAACATTTCTTATCATTTTTTGATGAAAATCCGTTTAGCAAACAGAATAGCCCCAGATGGGACGCCGCTATACTGTTTGCCTTTGCCAAATTAAAAGGGCGCCTGCCTCAAATAATTTGAATTTGTACCTCCAAAAATAATTTGTTTGAATTGATGCTTTACATCCCAGTCAACAGCAGTGGTCATGTCGGGACGTTGCCTCAATTTTATGGGACTTTTACCCACCATTAGGATGTCATGACATAAAATCAATATAGATAAAACTGAGATCCTTTCAGAGCAGCGAACATATTAATGAGAAAGAGGATGAGCCATACTGCGGTTTCGGCTACTTAAGCCTCTTCAGTGACCCTATAGATTTGGCAACATGGAGTCAACGAGAATTACTGTAATTTTGCAATTTTCAACAGGGGAATCGATACAATGACTAGTATAATCCAAATGGGTCCAAATACATTAAACGTTGGATAGAAAATAAATCTAAACCTGATAATAATTTTCTGATTTCTCAGAATATCCTCGCAGATCTCAAAGGACCAAAAGGACAAGAGGACCAAGGGTCCTGTAGCTCACCTGATAGATTTCCTCATTGTAAGCTTTAAAGTCACTATGCAGTCTATGGTCGAATCTCACTTACCTTCGAACTAACCCGAGACCTTATGGCTGTCCTTGTTACATTAAAAGAATGAAGACGATCCAGTCAAAAATGTAGGCACTAGAGTGTTCACAACACTAAATAGCCATTTTTCAAATGCTCATGGGTAGGTAATTATGCAGTCCATGGTTGGAGTCAATATCTTATCAAAGTGGTGCTTCTGATAAAGTTTGACTGAAATCGGCCCGTCTTTCCAGTGAGTTGCACAGAGCAGCATTATTACATAAGTATGATTTGATTGAGCTGAAATCTTAGTTTGATGGGTATAGTTCCACATCCAGCATCTGCATCTTCCCTCATTCATCCAAGGTTTTGGTAAAGGAAAATTGATCACCTATCAGATGCAGTTTGTGTCGGCTGTCACTACTGCATGCCCCACGAACACCTTTTTACTGGCAGGACGCCCGCTCGACTCTCATCCTATAAGCTTACCTTGTGAGCCTTCGGCTCAGGTGAGCTAAAACAGAGGATCAAATATGTAAGCGCTAAAGTTTTCACAACACTTTACAGCCATTTTCCAAAGCTCACAGGCACGTAACTCTGCAGTCCATGGTCGAATGTCGCTGAATTTTAAACTAATCACACATCTTATGGCTGTCCTTGTTACCTCGAAGAATGAAGAAGATCCAATCAGAAATGAAGGCGTTGGAGTGTTCACAACATCTTTCCCATTATAAGTCTATAGAGATTTTTTCAAATGCTCAAGGGCAGCTAACTCTGCAGTCCATGGTTGAATCTCGCCCAATTTTGTACCCGTTCGTGATCTTATGACTGTCCTTGTCACATGAAAGAAGGAAGAAGATTGGATAAAAAATGTAGGCATTAGAGTGTTGACAACACTAAATAGCCATTTTCAAATGCTCAAGGGCAGGTAACTCCGCTGTCCATAGTCAAATTTCGCCGAATTTTAAACTTATCTTAGATCTTATGACTGTCCTTGTTACCTGCAAGAATGAAGAAGATCAGACACAAATCAAGGCGCTGGAGTGTTCACAGCAGCTTTCCCATTGTAAGTCTATGCAGATTTTTTAAAATGCTCAAAGGCAGCTAACTCCGCAGTCCATGGTAGAATCTCGCCAAATTTCAAACTCATCCAAGATCTCATGACTGTCCTTGTTACATGAAAGAATGAAGAAGATCTGATCAAAAATGTAGGTGCTAGAGTGTTGACAACACTTAACAGCCGTTTTCCAAATGCTCAAAGGCAGCTAACTCCGCAGTCCATGGTTGAATCTCGCGGAATTTCGAACTCGTCCTTGTCTTGTGGCTGTCCTTGTTACATGAAAGAATGAAGAAGATTGGATCAAAAATGTAGGCACTAGAGTGTTGACAACACTTAACAGCCATTTTCCAAATACTCAAGGGCAGGTAACTCTGCAGTCCAAGGTCGAATCTCGACAAATTTCGAACTCATCCAAGATCTCATGGCTGTCCTTGTTACATGAAAGAATGAAGAAGATCGGATCAAAAATGTAGGCACTAGAGTGTTGACAACACTTAACAGCCATTTTCCAAACGCTCAAGGGCAGGTAACTCCACAGTCCATGGTCGAATCTTGCTGAATTTCGAACTCATCCGAGGTCTTATGGCTGTCCTTGTTACCTGCAAGAATGAAGAAGATCCGATCAGAAATGAAGGCGCTGGAGTGTTGACAACCTCTCTCCCATTGTAAGTCTATGGGGATTTTTTCAAACGCTCAAGGGCAGCTAACTCCACACTCCATGGATGGATCTGGCTGAATTTCGAACTCATCCGAGACTTTATTTTATGGTTGTCCTCATTACCTGAGTGTTGACAAACTTTTCCCCATTATAAGCCTATATCTGCTGCCATGGAAACCAGAGTTCTGATCTTATCTGCTTCAAAACCTAATACAGGCAATCCCCCACCACAATGATGCTTCTGATAAAGTTTGATTGCAATCGGCCTGCTGGTCTTCGAGATATACATGTTTGAAAGTGTGGACGGACGGACACACGCACGGACGCACGCACGGACGCACCCACGGACGGACGCCGGCTCGAGTAGTATACTATAAGCTCACCTAGTGAGCCTTCGGCTCAGGTGAGCTAAAAATATAATCTGCACCATGGATTATGTACGGGGAGACCCACTGCACAACACCAGCTGCAGTAATAGCAAATAAAAATATAACTTAGATCCTGAGATTCTGAGATCCTGATAACCACCCAAGCAAGCCCAAGCAAACCAATAAGGATTATATGTGTGGATGGTTTGACTAAAACACTTTTCCTGGGCAGGCTCAGACTTGAGGTTAACTAGTAATCAGATGGTCGGTCAGTAGTTAAGAAGCTTTGCCTGGTGGCACAAGCAGCCCATCTATTCCTGGAGGCACAAGCAGCCCATCTATTTTTCTTGTGCCCCATTGGACGGGGGCCCATATTTCCACCCGACCACCCATAAGTTAAAAAAGATCGTTCTAACGTAGTGGGACAGTTGTTGTTCGATCATTTGTCAGCTTCAGTACTGTTCTCGGCCGGTAAATCTTATCTTAGATAATTTAACTTCAGAAATGGGCTTTTATTTTAGAGTTTTAAAGTAATATAATTGTACCATATTTTCAAAGGAAATGGAAGCTTATTTTACATTTCAAACCTTTTTGTTCCAGTGGTGTATTGCTGGAAGATGCACATTTTCAGTTGAAGCCCCTGAAATAACAGGTAATATATTATATGAACAAAAACTTAGTTCGATTAGGATTTTAATGAAACAGGATGTGCGCCGCACCCTTGTTTCGATAACGACTCTTGTATAAAACGGTAATTAAACCTGATAAAATGTTCTGTTCATATGCTATGAGGGTTGAGTAAATGGAATCTGAGATACCGTATACGACATGAATTATTCCTTCCCTTTCTCCTACATGCATTGAGTGCATGAAACCCACGCTTGACTTTTAGACATTGCTGTTCTATAATCAGTCTAATCTGCTAGCTTGTCGCCATGTGTAAGGCAGTGGTGTTTCTGTTTGCTTTTTCTCATATTTATTAAAACTTGAGACTGACCTTGAAACTCACCGTTGCCTGGATGCCTGGATATTTTTGTATCAATGAATAAAACATTATTTGAAATAACAGTGTTACCTTTTGTAGATGGATGTGTTCTCGGTGACCAACCAGGTGCAGCCTTCAATGGCATGTCATGTGACCAACTTATGAACCAATCACCTTCCTTTTGCTATCAGGCGAAAGTCGTTGCTAGGTGCTGTTCAAGTTGCAGAAAGCATTTTACTTGGCGAAAAGGTATTGCGTTTATTCTGAAATTAAAATTAATCAAATCAATTTCAGAATATATTGTGTACAACCATCTTGAAAAAAGTACAAATAGGAAATGATCGGGAAAAGGCGCAATCAGAAAGAAATTCCCATTCCAAAAACCGAGGTGGGGGAAAACTAAGTTGACAATTAGGTACTTTTACTTAGAAAATATATCGTAAGCCGAGTGAGCAGCTATTTCCAAATAGGCGACCACTTAGTTGCCAGAACTAAAATAAAAATATGAAAACATACAAACGGTTCAAACAGTACAAAAATTGGACTCCAAAACATAAAACAAATAGAAACCACAACAGAAGTATCGCCTTGGAACGATCAGTAATATAAAATAACTGGGGGGGGGGGGGGGGCTTAAATCGATTTTACAGGCGCCTTACCTCACTCATCTTATGCAGTGGTTCACAACATTTAGTTAGTTGTTCGGTCTTCGTGGTGAATCTCTAACTAGTCAATGAGTCATCAAGGACAAACAAATAAATCATGATAACCACCATGATGAATCAAAAACGAGGACTCACAGATTCAGCAAGGTGTCCGACAATGGAGATCTCTGGGCGCCGAATAACTTACTGAAAAAAAAAACACCAGTCGAACCCCAATTGAACCCTCACTTCCTTGTTTGTTTGTTTTATTATCTGCAAATTTAGTGTTCAAAATAAATTACAATTTAACAGCAATTAGCCTCTACGACAAACGTTTAATAAAATTAAATTTTGGATTGTATAGCTGTTTGATTTATGCATGCTTTGCAGTTTGTATATCAATATTTTTACAAACCTTTTTATATCCAGGCTGCGAGTATGGTGACAGAATTCAAGGTTGTGAACCTTGGCATTGCGGCCACACCATTAATACACCGGATATCCTGTCAAACTGCTGCGGCACGTGCAATACTGGTGACGTCATACCACCGTCTAACTGGAACGTGCACACTACAAGTGAAGCCATACCTAAAGACGCAGACACACACACAGACACATCGGCTGATGCCTGCACAGATAGGCTGAAATGCAAAACAATGATTGCAGAGTATGGAAAATTCAGATGTTATACTCCAGAAATTTTCAACAGTTGCTGTGAGACGTGTAGCGGGCTGGTCGATAATTTTAACAAAGGTATGAAAAGTTTTAAAATAAGTAGGCAATTAAAATAATCTAAAAAATCAGCACCAAAATTGTTTATATTACAATTAGCTTGTTAAGAAATTATTCTGTGTATTTGTCGATTTCAAACAGGCGTTTGACACGGTATGGCGTGGTGGTCTCTGGCATAAACTGCAAAACTATAATATAAATGGAAAGTGCTTAAATGTGATAAAAATATGTATGCTAATATAAAGTCAAGGATAAAAAATCAAGAAGGAGTTTCGCCATTCTTTGAATGCTGCGCAGGCGAAAGACAAGGAGAAAATTTGTCACCATTTTTATTTTCAATATTTTTAAATGATTTAGAACATTACTTCAATTTTGAACACGTCCCGGGTATAAAGTGTGAACTGCATTCTGAAGATATTTTTGTATTTCTTAAATTATTTGTACTGCTCTATGCAGATGATACTGTCATCTTTGGTGAGGACCCTAACCATTTGCAGCACGCTCTGAATGTTTTTGAAAATTACTGTAAAACTTGGAAATTAAAAGTCAATGTCTAGAAAACTAAAATTATTGTATTTGGCAGGGGACGTCCAAACCAAAACTTTCACTTCTTTTTTGAAAACAACGAAATTGATATTGTAAGTGAGTATAAATATTTGGGAATATTTTTGTCACGTAGTGGCTCTTTTCGTACAAATAAGAAGTATCTAGCAGAACAAGCAAATAAGGCTCTTTTCTCGCTGTTCAGGAAAACCCGATCTCTAAACTTAACGATTGATTTACAAATTGAATTATTTAACAAAACAGTAAAACCTATATTGCTCTATGGGAGTGAAATATGGGGCTTCGGAAATCTTGACGATCTGGAAAGAATACAACTTAAATTTTTAAAATTTGCATTTAATCTAAAACGTTCGACACCAACATACATGATATATGGTGAATTAGGGGTTAAACCAATTAGTATCGATATTAAAACTAGAATGATTTCATTTTGGTCTAAACTTTTATCTCATGAAGGGAATCAAGTTGCGTCTTCAATGTACCAGATTATATATGACATGCATAAAAACAACATAATAAAATCAGAATATTTAAATAATATTAAACACATTTTAAATACATGCGGATTTTCCGGTTTATGGGAATCACAGTCAGTACCAAACACAGAATGGCTAAAATTAGCTATTTCACAGAAGCTTGAAGACCAGTACCTGCAAAACTGGTCCTCAATCGTCGATACATCTACTTGTGGCACAAATTACAGACTGTTTAAAGATGAATTCGGTTTTAGTGAATACTTGTACATACTACCTAAATACTTCTCTAAAATTTTACTATTATTTCGGACAAGAAATCATAGACTTCCTATAGAATTGGGACGATGGTCAGGTATTGCTATAAATGAAAGAATATGTCATTTTTGTCACAAAGATATCGGTGACGTGTTTCATTATATTTTAAAATGTGAATATTTTCAGGAAGAACGGCACAATTACATAAAACCATATTATCGAAGACACCCTAATGTAATGAAGTTCAAGCAGTAAATGAACTCCACAAACATCATTGAATTAAAAAAGTTATGCAAATTTATTCATTACAAATTATAACTGCGAGTAATCATTAGATTTACGAACTGTTATTATATATGTTGTAATAATTGTTTTCATTATTTTACCAAAAATATAGCTACACTATATCTGATAAACTGATAAGAGATAAATTTTTATGAAGTTGGGTTTGTGGTTGAATATTATAAGCGTCATTGTACATAGCACTGAAATTGTCAGTCTATATATTTGTGCTCATATTATTACATGTCTCTGATATATTCATATAATGTATATTTTTCTGGTATGGCCCATTCAGGGTATTTTTTGGGGTCAAACGGAGTATTTAAGAAATTTCTATTGTTCTCCCAAATGTGTATGTGACCACTGGTTACCAACTTTTTGCATGTTATATATGTATGTACCTCCTGTTGTTACATGAAAATGTTTCCTGGAGAGAATAAAGAATTGAATTGAATTGAGTATTTGACGGTGAACGGAAGAAGCATTATCATAAGAGCCGCCTCGTGGGAAAACCAACAATGTCGTTGGCGAACAGGTCCGACACAAACCGACCTGTACAGTCGCAGAAAAGAGCTAGAAGCTTGAAATTTTGGAGTTAAGTAGAGGAGGAATTGTACTATCCGAGTAGCGAAAACAAAGGCGCTGATCAGCTTCGCGGTTACCGCGAAGCTGATCTGCGTCTTTGTTTACGCCTACATAAATTGTTGGTTTTCTCACGAGGCGGCTCATAAGATGAGTGTTATTTTACATATGTTCAGATGCTTTTTTTGAACCTTTAATAATTTTGACTTTAACAAAGTTGTTAAGAAGTTAATAAATTAAGAAAATTGACAAAAGATTAATTTAATGTAATATTATAACTTTGTATTTGAAATGATCATGATTGATTTTTAATTGAATGGCAAATTTAAAAAATCTTGGACCGATAAAGTATTAATAGCAAAGAAACGACCAAATAGTACTACAAGGTTTAGTTGTGGCCCAATTCTTTTGCACATACTGTACAATAAAGCTATTGAACATAAACTAGGAGTTGTTTGCATGTTATTTGATTTGTATCCATGTTTCTATGTTTCAGAGTGTCCATTTGGAGACAGAAGTCCTCTACTTTGTACTAAGTTGAAGAATATAACCGCACTGAGCTGTTCTAAATATAGATCACAATGCTGTTCATCATGTACTGAGGAACAGGTTGCTTCAAAAGGAGTTATGGCCATCATATGTAATCACGGGTTATTTGTATTGTTTGTGATAGCAATGTTTTATGAAAACGTTATCAAATGAACGATCAGTGTTTCATTTTATTTTCAAAAAATCTAATATCATTACGAAAACATGGCCATGCAATATACAGAGATTTTTTCAGCTGTAAAACAGAATTGTTTTTGACATTTTTCTTATTTTTGCTCAAAACATAGATCGTGGGTACACGTTAGAACCGCCTCATCGAGGCGATTCTCGTTAGAACCGCCTCATCGAGGCGATTCTAATGAGTACCCACAATCTATGTTTTGGAGCAAAAATAAGAAAAATAGTATACCCCTGCATACCCCAGTTTTACTATATAAAAGTTGGGTATGATGGGGTATTTATTTCACAGACTTGTTATCCTGATGAACAGCTAGTCAAAATGCCAATTTATAATGTAGTTTACATGATTGGGCTAGTCAATCTGGAAAATACAGAATATTTCATAATATACATGGCCTCAGTTATTTACCTAGGACGAGTTGTAGGAAACCAAAAATCTAAGCAAACCTGCTGCCTTCCTCACTATATGTACATCTTTACCTGCATATAAGTTTGGGTTGAGATAAATGCTGAAATCGATTGACCAACGTTTAACTCATTTAAGGATGTTCGCTGCCAATGAAAAAGTATTCAAACTTTTTTTCTAACCCCTCTTTTTTGATTCCAAAATACAACACAAGACATTTGATAACAAAATGAATATAGGGTAGTGTGCATTTTTTGAAGCTACAGGCCTCTGAATGAGACCTATGAGCACCATGTTTTAAATTTAGTAAAATTAATTTATTTTGTAATTCTTTGAAACATTCCTGTCTTGAACAAACATATACTTAGAATGCTTTCAAAAGTCATAGTATTTACGTATCGCAGACTATTTTGGACCAAAAGCAAAGAAAAAATTGCAACTTAAAGTGGATGACAAAATTTTACGATTCCAATTCCAACCCTACCCCCTTACTCGAAAAGTCGGAAAATATCAATATTTTGAAATATGCGAAACCCATATTTGTTGATTCAAACTTTTTCTTGTATTTTCACACAACATAGAACTTGGTAATATTGTTCGAATAAAAGAAAGAAATATATAGGGTAGTGTGCATATAAGAGAGAACCAACAACTTGAAAATCGCCATTTTCAGCCTTTTTTCGGCTGTTTTGTTTCTTAAAGCCCATTTCATAAAACCACCTAAACTTTTATAACCAGCACACCAAAGACCCGAAGACTGACTTAGAAGACTGACTTAGAAGGACATATACTGCAGCTAAAATAAACATCGAACTAGTGCAATTAATTTGAAGATTTGTTATATTCAAGTTTAATCTACCCTACCCACTAAATTTTACTGACAACTAAAATTTTCTGAAATGCTGCAGAAAATGGGGTGAAAAAATTAAGTTTTTTAGATTGACAATTTTCATGGCTCATTCAATGCATATCATCAATATGTATCCAAATATAAAATATTAGAAAAATATCTGCAACCGTTTACGAGATATTCAACAAAAGAAAAACCGGAAGTTCCGAAATGTCAAATGTTAGCAGCGAACATCCTTAAGCCTGGTGTCCCTTTTATGGGACATAAGCAAACAGTATAGCCCCAGATGTGACGCCGCAGAACGCGGCGTCCCATCTGGGGCTATTCTGTTTGCTTAAAGAAATTTCACCGGAAAATGACATAAAAATTTAAAATCACACCTAACACCCCCTCAAATGAAAGTAGACTCATCCAAATGATAATGATGGGAAAATCCATTCGTCAAATATGGGTTAATATTACATACTTTTTCAAGGTGGTGGTTCAGATGCGTTCCTCTGTTTCTTGAATGAATTTCAGTTTTGGTGATGTATCCAAATTATTGTATTCTATTTCTGTTGCGTTGTTAAATGACCATTTCCAACGCTGCTCGATCTGGAAACAGTAAAACATATTTCGCAATTATGAGTACTCACATTTATGTTTTAAAAGTACAGGGCATGTCAGATTTAGTGACCTTAGAGATTTAGTTTATTTTTGTGACGTTTAATTTGAACGGCAAAAGTACACCTAAAATTAATTAGATTTACGTGGAGATTTTGTATTCCATAACCAGGTCCTGCCACCTGTTAATAAATTTGTAATAACCTCTCAGTAAGCGATCATAATTATGATCAGGAACTTGCGCAATGAGAACCAGTATTGTTCCACCCGATAAATGGAACTTAACTTCCTTTGCCGAATACTTTGGGTGCAAGTATATCACATTTTGAGCGGCCAATAATCGTATCCAGCATGTTCAAAGGGCATTATTAAAGTACTTTTCAACTTAACGCTGAGGAGTCCATATCTCAAATGTCATTTACAGGTGCGTTCAGTTATTAATATACCCCTGCGATATTCAGAAATATATTGACAACTCTTCTTGATTTTGAAACATCGTCACTTGCAAGAAATGGACAAGTGGGTGAATTTGTTTATGCAATGTGTTAAGTGTGTCTATAAATATTTACTCTGTATATAAAACTCCCAGATCCTGTAATGCTTTATGCCTAAATTGATAACATAACACAAGGTCTGGAAGTTTTATATACAGAGTAAATATTTATATACATACTTAACACATTATATAAAGAAATTCATCCAGTTGTCCATGTGTCTTTGATTTAGACTTCTCGTGTAAATTTTCGAAATTGCAGTACAATAGTCTGGCTTCCGTTGCTGGTTTAAAAAGGTTTTATATTGCTGGTTTCTTACCCGAAATTGCGCAATATAGTCCATACTATCTCCCTTTAAATGTTTTACTACTTCCAAAGGACCAAACCTTTATATTTTATTCAATAGCCGAAATCGCGGTGTTGCGCGTTTCCTTTCTCATTAATATGTTAACTGCTCTTAAAGGGCCAGTTTTAATTTTTAATCTCAAGAATAACGGTCGAAAACATCACCCACCTACTTAATGAACCAAAACAATTCGTCTGTCATCAATGTTAATAATCTGTCATCAAAGGCGCCGGTTGTACGGTGTGATTCAGAAAGTAAAGGAATTGATTACTTTTTTCCCCTTTTATTTAATAACCTTTTACTGAAGCAGTCACGGATATTGGTTAGAATCTCACAGGGTTAAGTAACTGACTATAAGAATCTAGGAAGGACCTGAGACAAAGAAATCTCGGACAAGATTTCAGACTATTCGAGTGTCATCCGACACAACCCGAGCGGTACAACCATGGAAAATGACTAGAGAGGGGAAATTTTGGATTTTGGATTTAGAAAGTAGAGGAATTGTACAATCCGTGTAGCAAAAACAAAGGCGCTGATCAGCTTCGCAGTTATTGTCGACCCTTAGCATTTTCAGAGAAAGTCAACAATGGTTTTAAAAGTACTATAACTGCAACAATAATATTTAAACACATTTTTACCTTTTTAATTGTTTTATCTTCATTGCGTGTCTGTTTCAAGTAGTTACAATTAATTTTAGGGCTTTTTTACATTTTATACCTATTTTCAACAAAGAAAAAATAAATGAGCCGCCACATGGGAAAACCAACAATCTGCCTAGGCGAAAACAAAGGCGCAGATCAGCTGCGCAGTAATTGCGAAGCTGATCAGCGTCTTTGTTTTCGCTACTCGGATAGTACAGTTCCTCTTCTACTTAAATCCGAAATTTCAAGCTTCTAGCTCTTTTCTGTAACTGTACAGGTCGGTTTGTGTCGGACCTGGTCGGAAACCACATTGTTGGTTTTCCCACGAGGCGGCTCAAATGATAAACAAGATTTTCAGACCTACCGATTCTACCCTGTCTTCGGCATGTTAGTGGAAACACGACTGTTTTTATTTTACGCCTAAGTGATCATACTCATAGTCAGGAACTTGCACACTCAGAACCAATAAACCATTGCTACTTTTATCGAACTTAGTTTTCTGGAAGTACATGTACACTCTACTGCACAGCCGGTTCTGTGTTATCACAGATATCTTGAATTTTCAAAAGTCCGTTTTCGACCTAAAAGTATCACACTATGATTTTGACTATCGAAACATTTTTGCATTTGAATGAACCAGTTACAATGGCAGAATGAAAGAATGGGACAGCAGTGAAAACTTCAATTTTAGGTGGGGGTATGGGTCAATCCTTTCTAACAGCTACTAGACACGCTCACAGACAATGCGACTGAAAGGTGGAATGTTTGCACAGTGATGGTCCTGCAAACTTTTGGGTGTTAGATATGCATCTGTACAAACTTTTTGTTTTCACCATCATATATATAGGGTTATTGCACTGATATCGGTGAAAATTGTACCGAGCTGGGATATTGCTGTACGGGAGCTTGCAAGTATCCAAAGATATCCCAGTTACAGTTAGGGGCAATATTCACCGATGTTAGTGCAAAAACCTTTTTTGTTATATACATGTAGTTTCAAATATTTCATTATGAAAACGTGTCCGTGCAATGAATACCCCATTGAACCCCACTTTTATATAGTAAAACTGGGGTTTGCAGGGGTATGCCTATTTTTCTTATTTTTGCTCCAAAACATAGATTGTGGCGGTTCTAACTTGTACCCACAATCTATGTTTTGAGCAAAAATAAGAAAAATATCAAAATTTTTCAGCTAAAAATTTTCAATTTTTAAAGCTCAAAAAATCTCTATATATTGCATGGGCAAGTAATCGTAATGTACCTCCCCGTTTGATGCATTTTAATGGTAAACATTGAAAGAAAAACAAATCTGCAAGAATGGTACTGTAATATCCATAATTGATATTTTTTTTTTTGCAGTAATTCAATATGAGGCGATATCTTTTTTGCACTGTTGCTATTTTTACGTAAATCTTACAATGAAACAAATACTTTACTTTATTTGGCATGTAATGACAGAAAGGCTTTTTTCACTTCCTCTGACCAAAGTCGGTATACACTTTGGTCATGTCAGAATGTATGCGATGCCTTATCCTATCTCCTTGATAATATTTATATTAGATTTGGGACCAGGTTATACAGACAAATTGTTGGAATTCCGATGGGTACAAATTGCGCACCTCTCGTAGCTGATTTATTTTTATACTGCTACGAAAGAGATTTCATGGATTCTCTTAACCATGATAATCAAGCTGATGTTATCGAGGCTTTTAATTCCACATCTAGGTACCTCGATGACCTTTTGAACATTGACAACCCTTATTTTGAAGGTATGGTCAATCAAATTTATCCACCTGAACTTCAGTTGAACAAAGCCAATATCACAGATACTGAAGCCCCTTTTTTAGATCTACATCTTTCTGTTGCAAATGGATTTGTTTCTTCTAAAATTTATGATAAGCGCGATGACTTTGATTTTGATATAGTAAATTTTCCTTTTTTGGATGGTGACGTTCCTCGTCGTGCTTCTTATGGTGTATACATTTCGCAACTTATTAGGTTTGCTAGAGTCTGCAATCATGTTACAGACTTCAACGCTCGAAATAAATGTTTAACGGCCAAACTTCTCCAACAGGGCTATCGGTATCATAAACTTCGAAAAACATTTTCTAAATTTTATCGTAGACACTATCAATTGATTTCCAAATATAATGTTGGGTTAAAGACGCTTTTAAGTGAGGGCCTTTCGGAACCTGAATTTTATGGTGACTTGGTTTACAAATTTAAGAAACTTAAAGGAATTAATGATTTTTCATTTCAGTTCAGAAAAATCATAACACGTTACAGACGTATAGGTTATAACTTAAATGTTATGCGACAGTCTGCATGCTTAGTTTTTAACCCAATCATGGTTGATAACTATGCTGCCTTCTTTAATTGCACGCCGGTGGGTCGGGTGTCAGACTCTATGATGGCCCCGACATAAAGCTATTCATTTTAGTTGGTTGGGGCCGGAGCTTCTTGTCTGTTGCTTGGCCCACCGGGGTCCAACTGGTGTTTTTCTTTTGCTCCGGAGTTAGTAGGTTATTCGGCACCCAGGGATCTCCATCGTCGGGCAGCTTACTCAGTCTGTGAGTCCTGGTTTTTGATTGATCAGGATGTTTATCATGATTTATTTGTTTGTTCTTGATGATTCATTGACTAGTTAGAGATTCCCCACGAGGACCAAATAACTAACTAAATGTTATGAACCACTGCAGAAGCTGAGGGTGAGGTTATGGCCATGTAAAACCGGTTTAAGCCCGCCAGTAACTTTGTGTTACTGATCGTTCCAAGTCGATACTTCTGTGATGGTTCTTTTTGTTTTATGTCTTGGTGTATTAAAAATTTTTGTGCTGTTGGCGCCTTATGTATGTTTTCATATTTTTAGTTAAGTTAAGGTAACTGAGTGGCCACCTATTGGGAAAATAGCTGCTCATTCGGCTTACGATATGTTTCATGGTATAAGTTCCTGATTGTTGGTTTGATTTTTTCCCGCCTCGGTTTTTGGAGTGGGAATCTTTTTCTGATTGCGCCTTTTCCTGATCTTTGCCTACTTGTACCTTTTTAACATTTAGATACATTTTCTTGCTAAAATCAAAAAATTACACTCTGCATATCAATGCGCGGTTAATTTAACTGGGCCAGGGTCTGATAAAAGGGGTCTTATGGTAGAAAATTCAAAAATAAGATATTTATGACATGTGTAAGGCCAAATTTCTCGGGGTATTTCCTGAAAATTTGAAGTGAATATCTTCACAAATAGCAAAGATATGAGCGTTTGAAACGTGTGTAGTTGGTGCAATCTAAACATGACGTCATGAGAACTGTTGATAACGCTTCGACGTTGATGACGTTAACGTCTTTATATCACTGTAATGAAAAGAAGCTAGAACTAAAATTCACGCAATTTTATATGTTTCTTAAAGTTCAACATCTCCACTGTAGAAGCTGAGGGTGAGGTTATGGCCATGTAAAACCGGTTTAAGCCCGCCAGTAACTTTGTGTTACTGATCGTTCCAAGTCGATACTTCTGTGATGGTTCTTTTTGTTTTATGTCTTGGTGTATAAAAATTTTTGTGCTGTTGTATGTTTTCATATTTTTAGTTAAGTTAAGGTAACTGAGTGGCCACCTATTGGGAAAATAGCTGCTCATTCAGCTTACGATATGTTTCATGGTATAAGTTCCTGATTGTTGGTTTGGTTTTTTCCCGCCTCGGTTTTTGGAGTGGGAATCTTTTTCTGATTGCGCCTTTTCCTGATCTTTGCCTACTTGTACCTTTTTAACATTTAGATACATTTTCTTGCTAAAATCAAAAAAATACACTCTGCATATCAATGCGCGGTTAATTTAACTGGGCCAGGATCTGATAAAAGGGGTCTTATGGTAGAAAATTCAAAAATAAGATATTTATGACATGTGTAAGGCCAAATTTCTCGGGGTATTTCCTGAAAATTTGAAGTGAATATCTTCACAAATAGCAAAGATATGAGCGTTTGAAACGTGTGTAGTTGGTGCAATCTAAACATGACGTCATGAGAACTGTTGATAACGCTTCGACGTTGATGACGTTAACGTCTTTATATCACTGTAATGAAAAGAAGCTAGAACTAAAATTCACGCAATTTTATATGTTTCTTAAAGTTCAACATCTAAACCACTGTATAGACTATGCAATAGGCACAAATTCACACACCGTTTGATAAAACATGCATTACAAACGGCGTACCTGTTTTTTTAAAATGTGGGTAATCCTTATGGCGCAGCGGTTGCCATGGCAACATACATGATATACACAACTTTGTTTCATGAGAAATATATGTGTCATAGATTGTGTTACAATATCAAAGCAGTTAGACATAAATATCAGAGCATGCCAAACATTTCAAATTTAGATGGTTTTTAAACGTTAATAGCATAAAATGTACTTGAATGCCCGAAGACACCTTTTACCTGATCCGCGCCCAACTATATTGCATAGTATGATTGCCTGATAGTTTAGAACAAAATGGTAGATTCCAGAAAATTGCTGTGCTGCTTATAAAAACAGCTCATATTGTCCTTCTGTCTGTCGGATGAAACAAGTCATGGCTATTGTCTAAATATAATAAGATTATCTTTATCACCTTTGGTCTATTAGATAACTGAGGTAACACTGTTGGAGGCTGACCCTGCTGTGTTAATATACAGCCTGGCAAGTAAGCTGAAGAAGGACCAATTGAACAAAAATTGTTCAGCCAGTTTCATAGGTTATCTTGGTTCTTAATCTCTATCAAAACATAGCTTTGCAGCATGGCAGGGTCATGTTTATCTATTCTCTCGGACAGTTCCAAAGCAACATAAACATTGTATATACTAGAAGCTAGGCCTCTCTATGCTTGCTTTCAAAGTGAATTTGTGCCTACTTTGAATATCTAAAAATGCACATTTTCACCTTAAATATCCATTTGTTGGTACAAATAAAATGGACTTAGCGTTCCTGAAACAAACAACTGATTCAATTTGTTGAATTTGATGGGTATATGCTATATGTCATGAAGAGAGAATTATGTTAGCTTTAACTTTTTATCAGTTTAGTCCAATTTTGTCAGTTAGTATAAATGATCTTGCATTTGAAATGCTTTCCTGAATATTTAACCAGTCTTGTCAGGAAAATGTTTCGCAATACAGATACAGTTAGAAAAATAATCACATGAAGTGGTTGTTTTTGAGCAAATTTTCTGAAATCGGACTTATATTCCTCACTGTAGATAGATGTAGACTACTGACGTGGTACAGGAACATTTCCTACTATTTCAAGTTGACCAAGCCCTTTCAGGTCATTTTGTCATTCATTGACATCTTTACATGTATTTTAACGTAATGTCTCCTATGATTATTATACTACCATTACGAAAACTTGCCCATGCAATATACAGAGGTTTTTAAAGTTGTAAAAATGAAAAATTTCAGTAGATTTTTTTTTTTATTTTTCTTACTTTTGCTCAAAACATAGATTGTGGGTACACGTTAGAACCGCCTCACCGAGGCGGTTCTAACGAGTACCCACAATCTATGTTTTGGAGCAGAAATAAGAAGAATAGGTATACACCTGCAAACCCCAGTTTTACTATATAAAAGTGGGGTTTAAAGGGGTATTCATTGCACGGACATGTTTTCCAGATGTTTACGTAAGCTTTCTAATCGTCATGGAAACGTTTCTGTATTTAAATTCTATGGGGTTTCGCTTTGATCAAAGAGGGTGCAAGAACCATAACCGCGGGATTTCATCATTTACGTTTAGTCAGCCTATCACTTGAATAGATTGCGGTAAGTCCATTATAGTGTTGTATTGGCCCAATTGCATAAAATGATCTTAACATTATTTCTATTTCCACAATATATCAGGGGCCAGTTGTTCAAAACTTCGTTAGATTAACGTTATCGTTAAGACATCAACTCGTTAAGTAAATGTCGACTACATAAGCAAATACAGTTTTTTTTTAATGAAATGTGAGAATCCTTTGCAATGCAAAAGATTCTCACATTTTATCAACAAAATATTACAGTGGATTTGTAATATTCATGTTTTAAATTTTTACGAATCGTTAACTAACGATCTCGTTAATTTTGAATAAAAGAGCCCAGATCTATCAATTTTTTTATAACAAAAATGTCAAGCTGACTTTGCTGGTCCTAATCTGCAAACTGTTTGTTGTATGCTAGCTATGAAAGTAGTAATTATAAGTTTGCGTTCTACAATTATTTTTTCATTCTCAGCATAATGTTTTGCCACTGAGTGATTTTTATGAACTGAACTTTTGAATTTAAGAAGGCAAAAATAAATGGCGTAATCAGAAAGAAATTGTCAGTCCAAAAACCATGGTAGATAAAAACTAAATTGACAATCAGATACTAACACAAAGAGAACATATCGTAAGCCGAGTGAGCAGCTATACGTATTTCCCAATAGATGGATAGTCAATAACAAAACGTTTGGTCTATGCTTCTCATATATAAACTAGAATGTCAAAGAATACGAGTATGACTGCACTCCTATTTCATCGAGGTTCGTGTGACTGAGCAAAAGTACAATTCTGACTTCAATCAATGGTATTAACTGAAAGTTGCGAAAAATGTGACCAGCACCTTGTTAATATTTCCCCGCCACTGTGTACTCAAAAGCTAACAAACAAACTTTGGTTTGTTTCAAATATTGCTCATTACATATGAACTTTTGTAACATTGGTATTTTTGACAATAAACTATGATTAACTAGAATTTCTGGTAATGAAGACCGAACACGGCAGGTGCTATCAAATCTGACCATAGATCATCACATTGACAATACTGTCGGTTCATTTCATGATAAAATGTAATCATGCAACTGCCGTGAGGTAGAGTCCACAGTTTCTAGAGCATTTTTTATTTATCTAGATCCGCCAAACTTGAAAATAGTTCTGTCCAGTCTAGTGAACAATCCGATTTCTCCCATTTCTCACATATCTAACAACAAAATAATATCATTTTAAAATTCGCCTTCCACTACCTGTATTGGGGAAAATTTTCCCCTACTCCCTCGTTCAGACCAGCGATTTTTCGGATAATATGCCCAATGTCTAAACCTCCATGCGTTTTCTATGCAAATGCAAGCCCTTTAAATCTTATGCAAAATACTTGAAGAATTCACACAGGATCACAATGAGCAATGCACAAATATGTGCCATCCATCTACTTTTTTCGCTATTTGTGAACAAAGACAAACCTTGAAAAGTCGACATTGGAGAGCGTCACGGGCTATGACTGGCGTACGATCCGGAATCCTTAGCTAATCCCGGTTTTTATGAGTCTGAAAATAGAAAATAAGTATTTTCACATGTTTGAGGCATGATTGATCCGATCTAGGGGTAGATGTCGGTAAATTATTGGAAGAGGATAATTACCCGTACGAAAAATTCAACAGGATTCAACTGGTAGTTCAGTTGGACAAAGACAGGAGTCAGTGTGGAATCTGATTTTCAACCTGATTCCTAACAGGACAATGGGATGCTTGCATTTTCCATGTGGAATTTTTCTCTTTTCCACTTGGAAAATAAACAAAATTCCTGGTAGGATTCCTGCTTGACAAAAATACTGTCGACTACATCTGTCTTTCATAAATGTATAAATAATTAACTGGTAAAACTTTCCGACACTTGGAAGCCATGAGGTTGTGCTTTTTAAACAAGATATTCAATTCGGTTGATACTGACAGTATGTTTGCTATCTAATTTGGTGAAAATAAATGAGGAACACTTTTTAGGAAACGTATGGTATGTTTTTCTTCCATTCTATTTATGCATTGTTCTTTGTAAGCAAATTAACTATTATTTATGCTTTTTGTTTTCAAACTATTCCCCACCCACCTCTGATCATGTACAACTTTTAATCAGTCTATTAACTGACTCCTGTCATAATCTTTATAAGAAAAATAAAACAGTAAAAGTGATTCCTGCCAGGAATCTGGTCTCATTTTCCTGTGGTAATACTGTTGTGTTCCTGTTGGACAATTTCTGAATTACTGAAATTTTGGACACCCTAAAAGTCGGAAACTGTGAGCAAAACCTAAGTCATTCGATTTGTACAAAATTGTGGCTTAACTGAACATTACATTGTCTACGCGTGTGTCGATATATCATCACGGACAGACAAATAAATAAAGATAAATACCATGATGAATCAAAAACGAGAACTCACAGACCCAGTATGCTGCTTGGCAGCTGGCCCAATCCCTGGGAAGACAAATAACACACTGAAAATCTTGAGCAAAAGAAAAAATACGTTAAACCCCGGTGTGCCTAGCAACAGACGAGCGCGAAGCTCCGGTTTAAATGAATAGTTTTATGTCTGGGTCATCTTACTGTCTGACGAGCGACCCACCGCCGTCCAATTAAAGAAGGAAGCATAGCAATCAACCATGATTGTGTTAAAACTATACATTTAAATTGTATCCTATACGTTTGTTACTGATAATGATTTTTCTAAACTAATCAGAAAAACCGTTCCTTCCTATAAGTAACTTAAATGTGTAAACCAAGTCACTATCTTTTTCCGAAAACGCTAGTGTCTTTTAAACATCATTCAATTTGGAAATCAATTCATAGTGTCTTCGATAAAATCTATAGAATGTTTTTCAGAGTTTATGATACCGATAGCCCTGCTGGAGAAGTTTGGTAGTTTAACATTTGTTTAACATTGAATTCTGTAACATGATTGCATACTAGCAAACCTCAAATAAGCTGCGAACTGTAAGAAGCACGGCGAGGCACGTCACCATACAGACAGGAAAATTTACTTTATCAAAATCAAGGTAAACGCGCTTTGAAATTTGTTGGAATTCCGATGGGTACAAATTGCGTACCTCTCGTAGCTGATTTATTTTTATACTGCTACGAAAGAGACTTCATGGATTCTCTTAACCATGATAATCAAGCTGATGTTATCGAGGCTTTTAATTCCACATCTAGTTACCTCGATGACCTTTTGAACATTGACAACCCTTATTTTGAAGGTATGGTCAATCAAATTTATCCACCTGAACTTCAGTTGAACAAAGCCAATTTCTCAGATACCGAAGCCCCCTTTTTAGATCTACATCTTTCTGTTGCAAATGGATTTGTTTCTTCTAAAATTTATGATAAGCGCGATGAATTTGATTTTGATATAGTAAATTTTCCTTTTTTGGATGGTGACGTTCCTCGTCGTGCTTCTTATGGTGTATACATTTCGCAACTTATTAGGTTTGCTAGAGTCTGCAATCATGTTACAGACTTCAACGCTCGAAATAAATGTTTAACGGCAAAACTTCTCCAACAGGGCTATCGGTATCATAAACTTCGAAAAACCTTTTCTAAATTTTATCGTAGACCCTATGAATTGATTTCCAAATATAATGTTGGGTTAAAGACGCTTTTAAGTGAGGGCCTTTCGGAACCTGAATTTTATGGTGACTTAGTTTACAATTTTAAGAAACTTATAGGAATTAATGATTTTTCTTTTCAGTTCAGAAAAATCATATTGCGTTACAGACGTATAGGTTATAACTTGAATGTTATGCGACAGTCTGCATGCTTAGTTTTTAACCCAATCATGGTTGATAACTATGCTGCCTTCTTTAATTGCACGCAGGTGGGTCGGGCGTCAGACTCTATGATGGCCCCGACTTAAAGCTATTCATTTTAGTTGGTTGGGGCCGGAGCTTCTTGTCTGTTGCTTGGCCCACCGGGGTCCAACTGGTGTTTTTCTTTTGCTCCGGAGTTAGTAGGTTATTCGGCGCCCAGGGATCTCCATCGTCGGGCAGCTTACTCAATCTGTGAGTCCTTGTTTTTGATTCATCAGGATGTTTATCGTGATTTATTTGTTTGTTCTTGATGATTCATTGACTAGTTAGAGATTCACCACGAGGACCGAAGAACTAACTAAATGTTATGAACCACCGCAGAAGCTGAGGGTGAGGTTAGGATCCTGTAAAACCGGTTTAAGCCCGCCATTAACTTTGTGTTACTGATCGTTCCAAGGCGATACTTCTGTGGTGGTTCTTTTTGTTTTATGTCTTGGTGTTTAAATTTTTTATGTGCTGTTGGCGCCTTATGTATGTTTTCATATTTTTAATTAAGGTAACTGAGTGGCCACCTATTGGGAAAATAGCAGCTCATTCGGCTTACGATATGTTTTATGGTATAAGTACCTGATTGTTAGTTTGGTTTTTTCCCACCTCGGTTTTTGGAGTGGGAATCTCTTTCTGATTGCGCCTTTTCCTGATCTTTGCCTACTTGTAACTTTTTAAAAAAAATAGATGAAACAATTTATTTGCAATAGAAAGACGTAAATCCAAAAATGGGGCTTCTGTACCTGTGGTGTTGGTTTTTTTCAACTGCAGCTCAGGTGGATACATTTAATTGAGCATATCCCCCAAATAAGGGTTGTCAATGTTCAAAAGATTATCTAGGAACCTGGGAGTCGAATTGTAAACCGTGATAACATCAGCTTCATTCTCATGTGGCGAGACGAGGCGAGATGCGGCGAGATGAGGCGAGGCGAGGTGAGGTGAGGTGAGGCGAGGCAATGCAAGGTTAATTAAGTGAGTCAGTTAGTCAGTCAGTCAGTCAGTAAGAGATGTCAGTCAGTAAGTAAGTAAGTAGGTCAGTCAGTCGGTCGGTAGTGAAGTGAAGTGAAGTGAAGTGAAGTGAAGTGAAGTGAAGTGAAGTGAAGTGAAGTGAAGTGAAGTGAAGTGAAGTGAAGTGAAGTGAAGTGAAGTGAAGTGAAGTGAAGTGAAGTGAAGTGAAGTGAAGTGAAGTGAAGTGAAGTGAAGTGAAGTGAAGTGAAGTGAAGTGAAGTGAAGTGAAGTGAAGTGAAGTGAAGTGAAGTAAAGTAAAGTAAAGTAAAGTAAAGTAAAGTAAAGTAAAGTAAAGTAAAGTAAAGTAAAGTAAAGTAAAGTAAAGTAAAGTAAAGTAAAGTAAAGTAAAGTTAAAGTTAAAGTTAAAGTAAAGTTAAAGTAAAGTAAAGTAAAGTATGTTGTTTGCTTGTGAATTTTTGCTGGGACATTGCTACCCATCTAACAAGTTTTGAAAATATTTTTCCGACCGTTATTCTTGAGATTAAAAATTAAAACTGGTCCTTTAAGAGCAGTTAACATATTAATGAGAAAGGAAACGCGCAACACCGCGATTTCGGCTATTGAATAAAATATAAAGGTTTGATTCTTTGGAAGCAGTAATTTAAAAAAAAAAAACAAAAAACATTCAAAGGAAGATAGTATGACTATATTTCGCAATTGCGGTTAATGAACCCTCATCAGTAGCCCTTTTTAAACCGGCAACGAAAGCCAGACTATCATACTGCAATTTCGAAAATTTACACGAGAAGTCTAAATCAAAGGCACATTCCTAAACGGGGTCAAATAATTTAAACATTGCTTAGAAGTGTTTCTAAACGTGAGTGTTTTGAATCATCAGGAAAACATGTCCGTGAAATATGTACCCCCTCAAACCCCACTTTTATGTAGCAAAACTGGGGTATGAAGGGTATACCTATTGTTCTTATTTTTGCTCCAAAACATAGATTGTGGGTACTCGTTAGAACCGCCTCGGCGAGGCGGTTCTAACGTGTACCCACAATCTATGTTTTGAGCAAACATAAGAAAAATATCTTTTTTTTCAGCTGAAAATTTTCAATTATTGAAGCTAAAAAATCTATGTTTATTGCATGGGCAAGTTTTCGTAATGTGAGTGTTTTGGAAACTCTTGAATCTTTACTGATCTCAAAGGACCTAAATAAAAATGTTATCTGCACTATGAATAATGTACGGGGAGACTTTTTACGGCCGCCACACGACACAACACCAGCTGAAGCCTCGTCAGTGACCGTATGGAGCCAAAGAGAAATACATGTACTGTAAATTTGCTACTAAAACAGGATAGTCGATACAAAGACTGTATAGTATTATCCAAAAGAGGCCAAAAAATATATTTAAAATTGGTTAGAAAATGTATCTAAACCGAAAATTTACTCCTGATTTTTTTCAGAATATCTTCGCTGATCTCAAAGGACGAAAAGGAAAATAAAATCTGCACTATGGATGATGTACGGGGAGACTTTTTGGGGCCGCTACACGTACGGCACAACACAAACTGCAGTAATAGCAAATGAAAATTAGAAAAATAAAAGTATTTTGAGAACGGTGGTCATCTTAAGCAACATGTAATCCAGATTTCGAACAAATGACATTTGATCACCTGGCGAGCCTTCCGCTCAGGTGAGCTGAAATGGGTGACTAAGTTGGCATACGACAAAACGCCGCCTACATGGTTTCGCATAAACCTTAAACAACTTGAATTATCAAAATCATTGACTTTGAAACCTGCCAAACTTCCTGTTTGTTTGTTATAACCAATTGAAAAAGATTGAGAGCAGAACATGAAAAAGTGTTCTTTATGCCATTTTCCCTCCACACATGTGCTGTTCATTGCCTTTCTATTTTGCAGTTTACGTCTATAACATTTATAAAGTGTATCCGAAATTTCAAGTTTTTTCGCAGCTACCTGAATCAAAACCACTAATTTTAGCATTACCAGTCAAAATCTCGAAGACATATTTTGTAGTGCCAAGATGCAGTCTTAATCACGATTTGCCGACAAACGGAACTTAAGGTAGGAATTTCCTACTTTATTATATTTTCTTTTGTCCATTCATCGATTGATTGACCAATGTTTTGTTTGATCTATCGTTAAATCAATCAAATCAATTACTTTTTTTTTTCTCTTTTTCAAATGATGTTTCTTTCAATCATCTATAAATGTTTTACACTAGACATGTCTGTGAAATGTATATCCCCTTGAACACCACTTTTATATAGAAAAACATATTTTCTTATTTTTTATGCAAACCATAGATAGATTGTGGTACTCGTTAGAACCGCCTCGGCGATGCGGTTCATACATGTACTCAATACAATGTTTTGAGCAAAATATTAAACATATCATTTTTTTCCAATGGAATTTTCCTCTTTTTTTTTGCCTCTGAAAAAAGTCTTTGTTTATTGAAAAGGCAAGTTTTCGTTATGAAATCCATTTGAGTTCATGATTCAAGCCAACCTTGATAAAATCAATGCCTTTACATTTTATACAATTGTCAAAGCAGCTGAATATTAATTTTTATGAGAAGAAAGTTCTACCAAGGAATAAAACACGTTTTCAAACTTTGAAGGAAAAAGCGAACATTGTCTACCTATGTTCCTGGACCGCCTATTCTTTATTCATCAGGAAAACATGTCCGTGTAATGTATACCCCATTGAACCCCACTTTTATATAGCTAAACTGGGGTTTGCAGGGGTAGACCTATTTTTACTCCAAAACGTAGATTGTGGGTACTCTTTAGGCGGTTCTAACGTGTTCCTATAATGTATGTTTTGAGCAAAAATAAGAAAAATGTCAAAATTTTTCTACTGAAAATTTTCATTTTTTACAACTTTAAAAATCACTGTATATTGCATGGGCAAATTTTCGTAATGTTGACATTTGGGCATCGGATTGATAAACTCATCATTTAAAGTGGAATATAAATAAATAAATAAATAAATAAATAAATAAATAAATAAATACATTTCATTGTAAATCAGTTACTGCGAAGCTGATCTGCGCCTTCGTTTTCGCCTGTGCGAATTGTTGGTTTTCCCGTATGGCGGCTCATATTGTCTATTTTAACCTTAGCAAAACCGTTTATTGTAGACCATATATATTTCCTATACGGATAGTACAATTCCTCTACTTTCTAAATCCAAAATTTCCAGCCTCTAACCGTCTTCTGTGACTGTACAGCCCGGTTTGTGTCGGACCTAGTCGGAACCCAATTTGTTGGTTTTCTCACACACAGGCTCATATGTTGTTTCCGTAGCCAAGGTGACCTGTCAGTATCATTCCCTATAAACATATAGAGTACCCCACATCAAAGGATTGTCTTTTCTAAGTGAGTATTTGGTCATTAAGATCATCTACTCGTACCTGGAACTCGTACCTGGATAAAGCCATACATGTATAAAGGACAATAATACTCCATATGCACTGAATATGCATAGAGGCTCGTTACTAAGCTGAAAGACTACAAGGCTGTGGTACTGCCACCAAACTTCATCTTATTAGACAAACAACATGAAAGATGCTAAACCATCTACACTTAAAATTCTTGAGAGGAATATCAAGTCATGATTTCAGGCCCATGGGTCCTGATAAAAGGTAAAAGTAGGCAATAAAGCAAGAATCTAAAGCGTAGATTAGATTTTTAATCTAGCACAGCTAAGATGCGCTGGTCATTTTACAAAAACGGAAAATCTCATGTCTTTTGAGCGAAGCGCCCTCAAGGTTGCAAGAAGAAACGCTACAAAGAACCCTCAAAGCGTCACTGATGGGTTTTAACATAAAATAGAGGCTTGGGAATCAAAAGCGCTGTCTTGTGAACAAAGGACATTTAGAAAACTTACTCATGCAATACACAGAGATTTTTTAAGTTGTAAAAATGAAAAAAATCTGTAGATTTTTTTTTGGTATTTTCCTTAAGTTTGCTCAAAACATAGATCGCTGAGGCGGTTCTAACGAGTACCCACAATCTATGTTTTAAAGCAAAAATAAGAAAAAAATAGGTATACCCCTGCATACTCCAGTTTTACTATATAAAAGTGGGGTTTAAGGGGGTATTCATTGCACGGACATGTTTTCCTGATGTCACCGAATTTCTAGCTTGAGACATGATCTGTTCTTCGCGAAACCGACAGTTTAGAGCAAACATTATCTGAGTCAGCCAAAGGATCCAGAAATAATGATGTCCTTTCTCACTCCTGATAAATATTTGGTTCAGCTGAGGTTGCTGAGTAGGTAAACTTTGGGTAATAGCTGCGTCAGGTTTTTTTTTTTTTTTTTGCAATATGTTTCTTTTCTACTAATTATTCAAAGCTGTTGATCAAATCAAATTTATGCAACTCCCGACTAACATAGGGAAACAATTAATGCAGTAGATATGCCAGGTGTTTTCAACGCCAGTGATTGAGCCAGTTCCTGATTATTGCCTTCTTTCACCTTCCTAATCTTTGTAACTGACAATGTAAGTTTAATATTAAGCATTGTCCTACGTGATCGATCTCGACAGACTTAATAATTTACTTTTATTTATATTACTTGTTTTGAGTCACATTTGCAATAACAGATATTATAAAACGGGTTTATCATCAGGAAAACACGTCCATGATGAACCCCGCTTTTATATAGAAAAAAACTGGGGTCTGCAGGGGTATACATATTTTTCTCATTTTTGCTCCAAAACACAGACTGTGGGTGCTCGTTAGAACCGCCTCGCCGAGTACCCATAATCAATGTTTTGGGCAAAGGTATTAAAATTATCATTTTTTCCCAATGATTTTGTTTTTATAATAATTTTTAATGCTGAAAAAATCTGTGTATATTGCATGGACAAGTTTTCGTAATGGAACGGTTTTAGGTCAGCTTGACCGTCCACTTACATGTACATGTACACCAGTGTATACATCCAACATGTCTTGTACTGATGCGCCTTTGCTCTGAGTATGAAAAAATGGTGTTGAATGACGAACATAGAAGTAAAAAATTATGGAGGTTGATCTTAGCTTTCATACATTTTGCCGGTCTGTGACCAAAATAAGGAAGTTAGAATAAGGAAGCTTAAGTGTTTGCTACTCTAGACACTATTCCTATTGGTTGAATAAATTGTTAGCCGTTTCGTGTGAAAACAGAAGCATTTTACCATGAGGCGTTTCTTTAACATGGTCGATAATACTCTTTGATTTTGAACGTAAGCAACATTTTTTTGTAAACTGAAAATGCCTTTTACGAAATATATACAATCAGATAAAAGTTAAGATTATTGCTTGGATTTTTTCAGTTTTCAGGAATAAACAATGAAACCATCAGAACAGAATTATTTTCCTGTCATATATGAGCCGAATCATGAGAAAACCGGATTTTTGCCTGTGCGAAAACAAAGGCGCAGATCAGCTGATGTGATGTGATGTTTCGTAAATGAGTGATTTTGCAAAGCTGTACTGGTTCAATTTTCCTCTCAATTCAGGTAGGGGCCCCAAAAAGATTGAAAAAAAAAAAAAAAAAAAAAAAAAAAAAAAAAAAAAAAAAAAAATCAAAGACAGTTTTATAGTGCCGTTTATCAGTCAAGTATCAGTCAATTTCCCCTAGAAACATAACTGTATGGCGATAACGTTGGTGCCAGAGAAAAACGTGAAATCTTTACTGTTGATTAAGCATTATTTTGGAATCCCGCATTAAGCGGACTTTTACCTCATTCGGATTTTACTGGTCTTTGTATCGACTATTCTGTTGAACGATGTAAATCACAGTGATAGTCTTTGGCTCCTTGTTGTCACTGAAGAGGCTTAAGTAGCCAAAACCATGGTATGGCCCATCTCCTTTCTCATTAATATGTTCGCTGCTCTTAAAGGATCTTAGTTTTATTTTTATATGCAAAAAGAGACGGTGTACGTATGCTTAAAATTGACTTTGTTCAGAGGGTTCCGCGGTGTGACAAGCTTTGTCAACCACAGCTCACATACAGTGTATTCTACTTCGTATAGCACATTGTCACACAGTCTGACTAGCCTGATTTAGGGCATTCATAAGGAATGGCACTTTGTATTGCTTTTGACGATTGAAATACTTGTTTGACTTCCTCTGACAAAGTGACAAAGGCTTTGGTCATGTCAGAGTGTGGGACGAAAACGGGAGAACCCCGAGAAAAAAACACCTGGCACACCCGCAAGCAGAACTTGGCTTGTCTCACGTGGATCTCAGTCTAATTTATATAATTATTATATATATATTATGTATATTTTTTTAACTGTGGCAGTCAGCATTGTCGCAACGTTTGCTGTTTTGTGTATTTTTTCGTGCAAGTTCTTGTATATTTCTGAAACATTCTTATGATTCATTGACTAGTAAGAGATTCACCACAAGGTCCGAACAACTAACTAAATGTTGTGAACCACTGCAGAAGCTGAGGGTGAGGTTAGGTACCTGTAAAATCGACTAAGGCCCGCCAGTAATTTTAAATTATTGATCGTTCCAAGGCGATACATCTGTGGTGGTTCTTATTGCTTTATGTCTTGATGTTACAACTTTTTGTGCTGTTTGCGCCTTATGCACATGTATGTTATCATATTTTAGTTAAGTTTAGGTAACTGAGTGGCCACCTATTGGGAAAATAGCTGCTCATTCGGCTTACGATATGTTTTCATGGTACAAGTGCCTGATTGTTAATTTAGTTTTTCCCACCTAGGGTTTTGGAGAGGGGTTCTCTTTCTGATTGCGCCATTCTCCGATTGTTGCCTACTTGTGCCTTTTTAAGATATACATGTACATAAAAGCAATTAGCATCTTTTTCTTTTGTTTTTGTTTTTTGTGAAATCAGCAAAAATATAATCATCTTGAATATTCTACTTACAGATCCGTTTCATAAGTTTAATACATAGCGATTTGTTTCATAAGTAATGGCATAGCAGTACCAGTACTTGAACCTTGGCGAACGTTAATTTGATGTTTGCTGATTTGAATGGATTTCGCTGCATAGAACAATTCACAGACTTTAACATTTTAGATTTTGATCTATTGATTTATAAACAGTAACAAATATTAAACTGATAAGCAAATTATCATAACTTTTGGGATACAAATAATATGAAATAAGGCACTACCTTTGTGGCGGCATTCTACTCCTAGTGCGCCGCAGATAATTCTAAATAAGCTTCCTCACCCTGATGACCATTTCGGACCATTTCCATTATGGAAAGTCATTTGATCAATTAGTATAATGCAGTGCGTGTTGAAACGTCACAGTGACGTCAAAATATATGGCATGTTAGTTAATCAATTGGTATAATGCAGCGCGTGTTGCAACGTCACAATGACGTAAAAAAAAAAAAAAAAAAACAATTCCGGTTCCGGTTTACGAAAAATTGTTTTCTATCAATGTACAGAAGAACTGACTAGAACAGAACACTTTTTACCACGTTCTGATAGTTCGTCTCTCACTAATGAGAAAGACCATCATTATTTCTTGAATAGTGCTGATGTGTGTTGGTGAGTTCTTTGATGGCTGACTAGGCCAATTCTGGCTCTAAACTGTCGGTTGCAAGTAGAGCAAGTCAATGTCATAGAGTCTGCTGGTGGCACATTTGTTTTGGCTTTGCGCTCTCTTCGCTTTCTTTCAGCTTCACAGATTCTTTTCTTTTCATAGAGAGCTGCTCCTTTGTTGATGAGACCTCGCCACTTTGATCGCTCCTGTGCAGTCTGTTCCCAGGACCCCATTGGTATTTTGAAATCCTTCAGAGAGGCTTTGAGGGTGTCTTTGTAGCGTTTCTTCTGGCCACCTTGAGAGCGCTTTCCCTCCTGTAGTTCTCCATAGAAAACTTTCTTTGGAAGTCGCGCATCAGGCATTCTTATAACATGGCCAGTCCATCTTAGCTGTGCTAGCTTTAAGACTGTATGCATGCTTTGCATCCCTGCTTTCCTCAGGACCTCTGTGTCTGGAATCTTGTCCTGCCACTTGATTTTTAACAACTTTCTCAAACAGCTTAAGTGGAAATGGTTAAGTCTCTTTGCATGGCGTTGGTATACTGTCCAGGTCTCACATGCATACAAGAGGGTTGGCAGTACCACAGCCTTGTAGACTTTCAGCTTGGTGTCAAGCTTGATTCCATTTCGCTCCCAGACATTTGCACGGAGTCTTCCGAATGCCACACTAGCTTTTGCAATTCTGGCAGTGATCTCATCATCAATATGCACTGCTCTGGAGAGAGTGCTTCCCAGGTAGGTGAACTTGTCAACAACTTTCAGTTTTTGCCCATTCACAGTGATGGTTGGTTCATTATATGGTTTTCCGGGGGCTGGTTGGTGTACAACCTCTGTCTTTTTTGTGCTGATTGTGAGATCATAGTTATCACATGACTGTGAGACTTGATCCATGGCTCTTTGCATTTTTGCCTCTGTGTTGGCATTCTTATCCATATCATCTGCATAGAGGAGCTCATCTAGCACATCAGTCTGGACCTTAGTTTTGGCTTGCAACCTTCTGAGGTTGAATATGTTGCCATCAAAACGGTACCTGATTGGAAAACCAGTGTCACTGTCCTGAAAAGCATCCATAAGCATGGCAGAAAACATCATGCTGAACAGTGCTGGTGCCAGAACACAGCCTTGTTTGACCCCATTTGTTACTTCAAATGGTTCAGAGAACTCTCCCTCATTCTGCACACGTGCCTGCATGCCATCATGAAACTGCCGCACCATAGCTATGAATCTGGGTGGACAGCCAAACTTGGCCATGATTTTCCAGAGTCCATCACGACTAACAGTGTCAAAAGCTTTGGTGAGGTCAACAAACGTCATGTATAGATCTACATTCTGTTCTTGGCATTTCTCCTGAAGCTGTCTTGCTGTGAAGATCATGTCTATTGTCCCTCTGTCTTTTCTGAATCCACATTGACTTTCTGGGATAAGTCCCGTCTGATCAAGATGAGCATTCAGACGATTCAACAGAATTTTTGCAAGTATCTTCCCAGCAATTGATAGGAGGGAGATGCCTCTGTGATTGTCACAGACTTGAGGATTTCCTTTCCGCTTGTATAGGTGGATTATGGATGCATCCTTAAATTCTTGTGGGATAGCCTCCTTCCTCCACATACAGTGAAACAACTCTGTCAGTTTCTCTGCCATGGGTAGCCCCCCAGCCTTGTAAACTTCGGCAGGAATTGCATCTGCACCTGGGGCTTTGCCAGATGATAGTTGTTGAACTGCTTTTCTTGTTTCCGTAACGGTAGGAAATTCATCTAACAGAACATTGCACTCTATCTGTGGAAGTCTGTCGATTGCATCCTGATTGATGCTTGATGGTCGATTAAGCACACTATTGAAGTGTTCCGCCCACCTTTCCAAGATAGCCTCTTTATCTGTGAGAAGAGTGTTTCCATCTGCACTGAGCAATGTGGTGGCTCCAGAACTCTTTGGACCATAAATGGTTTTCAGTGCATCATGAAATTTCTTCATGTCCTTTCTATCCGCAAAAGACTGAATTTCTTCTGTTTTCTTCCTCAGCCAGGAATCTTGCATGTCCCTAAGCTTGGTCTGGACTGTCTTACAAATGTTGCTGTAGGCTGCTTTCTTGGATACTGAGCTAGTTCTACCATAAGAGCGACGCAGGAGCGTCGCTATCAACTTTAACATTGATTTAATACACTTCAAGAAAGTTTTAACCAAAAACAGATTATATTGTTAAATTGGCATATAACCCGGTAGACTACATCTAACATAATATTTGGTCTACCCTGTGTATATTCTAGTTTATTGAAGCTTGAAATATTGCACCCTACTAGCCGTGGCACACCATTTTATACAATCAGTCAGTGTTTGATGCATAATAACACATACAATCGGTTGTATTTACAAATAACACTTGTCAAACAGTTGCATGTAAATATTTGATTCCAATGAAGCCGCTCGAAAAGGCACTGGGACACAAAATGGCAAAAATACAGTTCAAACTATGTAAGGTAGTCTTGTATGATACAAGATTTCAAGCGTCGATAACCTCGACTTTACATAGGATAGACCAAATATTATTTAAGGTGTAGTCTGCTGGACGCTGGGTCATTTTATTGGAATAATATTTTTAGTTCAAACGTTCCTGTAGTGTGAAAAGTCAATGTTAACATTGATATCTTTGTCACAGAAGTTATGTTACGGCACATGTTCAGTTGAATATTTACCCCGCTTGTGTTATTAAAACATTCTAAGTAGATGTGTCTGATGACAAGGAGCAGATCATTACACACAGAAGTGTATCTGCTTGTTTTACTTGTAACCGGCAGCTAAAAGATAGGTCAGATTATATTTTCCTTTTGGTCCTTTGAGATCTGTGAGGATATTCTGAGAAATCCGAAATTTATTATCGGTTTAGCTTCATTTTCTAACAATGTTAATACATTTGGCCCCATTTGGATTACACTAGTCTTTGTATTGACTTCCATCTTAAAAGTTGTAAATGTACAGTAATTGTATGTGGCTCCATGTTGCCATTTCTTATGGGTCACTGATGAGGCTTGAGTGGCCGAAACCGCGGTATGGCCCATCACTTTTTTTATTAATATGCTCACTGCTCTTAAAGGAGCTCAGTTTTATTTTTATTATGAGCGTTGTTTTTTAATTGTCACTTGATTGATACCTTTTCCTGTACTTTGACTTTATAGAATTATTTTCCCTGCTTTATGGCGCCATTTAAAATCCTTGCACAGGTTACGCCTTACATGATTTTCATATTTTGCATATATAATTATCAAGACTGGTTTGATGAGAATGATGAGGAAATTCAGAGGCTTCTTGAAGAATAGGTCTGATTGCGCAAGGCACATCCATATGATACTAGCTCAGTATCTAAGAAAGCAGCCTACAGCAACATTTGTAAAACAGTCCAGTCCAAGCTTAGGGACATGCAATATTCCTGGCTGAGGAAGAAAACAGAAGAAATTCAGTCTTTTGTGGACAGAAAAGACATGAAGAAATTTCATGATGCACTGAAAAACATTTATGGTTCAAATAGCTCTGGAGCCAGAACATTTCAAGACTTGCTGAATCGACCATCAAGCATCACTGAGGATGCAATCGATAGACCTCCACTGATAGAGTGCAATGTTCTGTTAGATGAATTTCCAACCGTCATGGAAAGAAGGAAAGCAGTTCAACAACTGTCATTTGGCAAAGCTCCAGGTGCAGATCCAATTCCTGCAGAGGTTTATAAGGCCGGGGGCTACCTATGGCAGAGAATCTGACAGAGGTGTTTCACTGTATGTGGAAAAAGGAGGCTATCCCACAAAAATTTAAGGATGTATCCATTATCTACATATACAAGCGGAACGAAAATCCTCAAGTCTGTGACAACCATAGAGATATATCCCTCTTATCCATTGCTGGAAAGATACTGGCAAAAATTCTGTTGAATCGCCTGAATGTTCATCTTGATCAAAAGGGACTTATCAAAGAAAGTCAGATAAGACAGAGGAACAATAGACATGATCTTCACAGCAAAACAGCTTAAGGAGAATGCCAAGAACAGAATATAGATATATACATGACGTTTGTCGACCTCACCAAAGCTTATGACACAGTTAGTTATGATGGAGTCTGGTGATGAGTGAGAGTTATGATGGCCCCGACTTAAAGCTATTCATTTTAGTTGGTTGGGGCCGGAGCTTCTTGTCTGTTGCTTGGCCCACCGGGGTCTAACTGATGCTTTTCTTTTGCTCCGGAGTTAGTAAGTTATTCGGCGCACAGGGATCTCCATCTCCGGGCAGCTTACTGAATCTGTGAGTCCTGGTTTTTGATTCATCAGGATGCTTATCATGATTTATTTGTTTGTTTTTGATGATTCATTGACTAGTTAGAGATTCACCACGAGGACCGAAGAACAAACTAAATGTTATGAACCACTGCAGTAGCTGAGGGTGAGGTTATGGCTATGTAAAATCGATTTAAACCCGCCAGTAACTTTGTGTTACTGATCGTTCCAAGTCGATACTTCTGTGGTGATTCTTTTTGTTTTGTGTCTTGGTGTTTAAATTATTTTTGTGCTGTTAGCGCCTTAAGTATGTTTTCATATTTTTGGTTAGGTTAAGGTAACTGAGTGGCCACCTATTGGGAAAATAGCTGCTCATTCGGCTTACGAAATGTTTTCATGGTATAAGTACCTGATTGTTAGTTTGGTTTTTTCCCACCCCGGTTGTTGGAGTGGGAATCTTTTTCTGATTGCGTCTTTTCCTGATCTTTGCCTACTTGTACCTTTTTATGATGGAGTCTGGAAAATCATGGTTAAGATTGACTGTTCATCCAGATTCATAGCAATGGTGAGGCAATTTCATGACGACATGCAGGCACGTGTGCAAAATGATGGAGAGTTCTCTGAACCCTTTGAGGTAACGAATGGGATCAAACAGGGTTGTGTTATGGCACCAACACTGTTCAGTATGATGTTTTCTGCCATGCTCATGGATGCTTAAGGACAGTGACATTGTTTTTCCAATCAGGTACCGTTATGATGGAAATATATTCAACCTTAGAAGGTTTCAAGCCCAAACTAAAGTGCAGACTGATGTGCTAGATGAGCTCCTGATATGGATAAGAACGCCAGCTCAGAGGCAAAAAATGCAAAGAGCCATGAATCATCTCTCATAGTCATGTGATTACTATGATTTCACAATCACCACAAAAAAGACAGAGGTTGTACACCAACCAGCACCTTGAAAACCGTACAATGAACCAGCCATCACTGTGAATGGATATAAACTGAAAGTTGTTGATAAATTCACCTACCTGGGAAGCACTCTCTCCAGAGCAGTGCACCAGGTCACTGCCAGAATCGTGAAAGCCAGTGTGGCATTTGGAAGACTCCGTGCAAACGACTGGGGGCGAAACGGAATCAAGCTAGACACCAAGCTGAAAGTCTACAAGGATGTGGTACTGCCAACCCTCTAGTATGCATGTGAGACCTGGACAGTATACCAGCGTCATGCAAAGAGACTTAACCATTTCCACTTAAGCTGTTTGAGAAAGCTGTAAGACAAAATTCCAGACATAGAGGTTCTAAAGAAAGCAGGGATGCAAAGCATGCATACTGTCTTAAAGCACAGCTAAGGTGGACTGGCCATGTTATCAGAATGCCTAATGAGTGACTTCCAAAAAAGTCTTCTATGGAGAACTACAGGAGGGAAAGCGCTCTCAGGGTGGCCAGAAGAAACGCTACAAAGACACCCTCAAAGCATTTCTGAAGGATTTCGACATACCGATGAAGTCTTGGGAATAGACTGCACAGGAGCGATCAAAGTAACAAAGGAGCAGCTATCTATGAAAAAAAAAGAGAATCTATGAAGCTGTAAGAAAGCACAGAGAACATGCTTATATTAATTTGGTCTAAAATGGTATAAAGGGATATTCTCTGTAAATTAACTGGCAATTTATCAATTACGTCAGGTTCAGTTAAAACAAAGCAGTCACATAGCTTCTAACAGAGCTGTTCATCTCTATTGTAATAGAAACCAGTACAAATTTTATGAGTCAAAATGTCTATCAAAACGCTTCTTAAAACTTACCCAGTAAATAAATTTTGTAAAGTTATAGTGTTGTTAGCATATGGTTACCTTGTGGTATGGATACATCCTTTAAAGAAATTTTGTGTTTTCATTCAAAATGTTACTACTCATTAATCAAGGTTTTACAGGATAAAGAATCCCAAATTTCTTTCAATGGAATTAGCAAAGATCAGATACAAAGCAGCATTAACAGTTTTCAGGATCAGTCAAAACTGGACATGAAATTATGAGGCTCTAAAACGTCTATTCATAATTTCATTCAATTTATCAATTCATAACAAACAGGGGTAGTGCTATGTTCCATTACGAAAACATGCCCATATGATATACAGTAATTTTTTCAGGTCAAAAATCGATAATTTTCAGAGGAAATTTTTTGATATTTTTCTTATTTTTGCTCAAAACATAGATTGTGGGTATACGTTAGAACCGCCTCGGCGAGGCGGTTCTAACGAGTACCCACAATCTATGTTTTGGAGCAAAAATTAGAAAAATATGTATACCCCTGCAAACCCCAGTTTTTCTATATAAAAGTTGGGTTTAAGGGGGTATACATTACACGGACATGTTTTCATGATGTACAGTCCTAGTAATATTTGCAGTTTCTGGTTTAGCATAATTAAACTATACTGTATATTAGCAAAGTTATGAAGACTCCGTAAGTATAAAATCGTTATTCAACGTTATACTGTCTGTTGGGACAGGCCGAAGTAGGTATTTGCAGTTTCATAAGGGTGCTCCCCTCTAGAGACTCAGATTGCAATGATTAATATGGTTGGGTGATATCAATATCGCAAAGAATCTATTCATAATTACCAAGGCCCAGTTGTTCAAAACTAACGACGTCGTTAGTAAACGTTTCGTTAAAATTTCAAACGTTAATATTACAAATACACTGTTATTTTTTGTTGAAAAAATGTGAGAATCCTTTGCACTGCAAAGGATTCTCACATTTTTTCAACAAAAAATAACAGTGTATTTGTTACTTTAGCTGATATTTGCTTAACAAATTTATATCTTAACGATATCGTTAAGCTAACGATGCTTTGAACAACTGGGTCCAAGTATCAATCTTCTAGTACAGATGCTGGTTTAGGAGAAAATGAGTCGATGATAAGAATTAAAGAACAACCCTCGTACATTTAGAATCAATTTAGTCAACCATCGATGTACTTACCATTACAGTATAAGATAAAGATGATTACTGCAGGAACAAATGGACATCGCGACAAATCACGATAGGAGGAAGTATATGTTATTATCCAAATTGTAAAAGCAGTCACAGGGAGAAATTCCTTAAGATCCTGAGTAGCAAAGGAATGTTACACAGAAATAATTTCCAATTACGAAAACATGCACATGTTACCAACAAAGATATTTTCCGAACCAAATTTGAAAATTTCATTGGAAAAAAATCTGATTTTTTTTTTTTAAATAATTTGACTCAAAAATACATTGTGGGTACACGTAAGAACCGCCTCGGCTACCCACGGTTACCCACAATGTATGTTTTGGATCAAAAATAGGTATACCCCTGTATACCCCAGTTTTACTATATAAAAGTGGGGTTTAAGGGGTATACATTTCACGGACATGTTTTCCTGATGCACCGAAGTTATATCTATGACTTTGATCTAGATAATGCAAGAAATGTTGGAAAATTAGTTATTTTATAATCTTTGATATAAGAAAATAGGGAAATTTATTTAACAGACATGCGGAAATTAAAAAATGGACTCAAAATGCAATAAGGAACTTTAATTTGAACCGGGAAATAAAGATCAAACCTGTATAATTTTCTTCCGCCATATAATTAGGTTAATATAAAATTTGTCTAGACGGTTCTTGTTTCATCTACTATCATTTCCATACTTATTAGTACTTATTCTATTTCTAAGGTAATAGCGTGGGGGAACTCCCTCTTTGTAGAGGGCTAACCTTCTTTCCGCACTACTAAATACACATTTTGCAATTTTGGGTGTCTATATTAATTCCATCCCATTTTCACTCTCGCGGGTGACTTTCCATTTAGAAGTGACTTCAAGAAATAAAGCATACTGATAAGGAGGTAACGATATTTTTTTTTGAAAATAAATAATAATTATAATAATAATGATAAATAATAATAATAATAATAATAATAATAATAATAATAATAATAAAAAAAAAAAAACACCTGAAATTCAATGGAAATTTTTCTCCTTGAACAAAACATTGGGAATTTATCCCATGAGAAAAAACAACTTTGAGATAAAGCTGTGAAAATTGGTGTGTGAGGGTGCTCCTTGGTGAATTGATCTTAGTTTGTCATATAATTTTAACGTTTCAATTTGAAGAATTCTGATTATTTTTTAGATAAAAAATAAGAAAAAAATGTTCATTAGTTCTTATACTATTTCTAAGGTAATATCGAGGGGGATGTCCTGGTGGTAGAGGGTTAACCTTCTTACAGTACTACTAAATAGGCATTTTGCAATTTTGGGTGTCTATATTAATTCCATTCCATTTTCACTCTCGCGAGAGACTTTCCATTTGGAAGTCACTTCAAGTAATAAAGCATACTGATAAGGTAACGATATTTTTTTTTATCATAAATAAAAAATAATATTAAAAATAATGAGAAAAAAAAAAAAAAAAAAAAAAAAAAAAAAAAAAAAAAAAAAAAAAAAAACAACAAAAAAAAAAAAAAAAAAAAAAAAAAAAAAAAAAAAAAAAAAAACAAAAAACAAACAAACAAACTGAAATTCAATGGAAAATTTTCTCCTTGAACAAAACATTGGGAATTTATCCCATGAGAAATACAACTTTGAGATAAAGCTGTGAAAATTGGTGTGTGAGGGTGCTCCTTGGTGAATTGATCTTAATTTTGTCATATAATTTTAACGTTTCAATTTGAAGAATCCTGAATATGTTTTAGATCAAAAATAAGAAATAAATGCATTTCACATTATAAAAGTATCCCCGTACATCACCCAAAGTGCACATTATATTTTTCTTTCGATCCTTTGAGATCAGTTAAGATGTTCAGAGTGTTCAAACACTTACATTGTACGTTTAGAAACATACTTCTAAGCAATGTTTTAATTACCTGACCCCGTTTAGGAACATGTCTTGAATTTAGACCTCGAAATTGCAGCACTGTAGTCTGGCTTTCGTTGTCGGTTTAAAAAGGCTACCGATGCGGGTTCATTACCCGAAATTGCGCAATATAGTCAATACTCTATCTCCCTTTGAATGTTTTACTGCTTCCAAAGGATCAAACCATTATATTATATGGGGTATATATTACATGGACTTATTATCCTTATGGTGCTGCGGAAAAAAGTGTTTTGTTATGTTTCATTAGGAAAACATGTCCGTGTAATGTATACCCCCTTGAACCCCACTTTTATATAGTAAAACTGGGGTACGCAGGGGTATACCTATTTTTCTTATTTTTGCTCCAAAACATAGATTGTGGGTACTCGTTAGAACCGCCTCGGCGAGGCGGTTCTAACGTGTACCCACAATCTATGTTTTGAGCAAAAATAAGAAAAATATCAAAAAAAAATTCTAATGAAATTTTAGATTTTCGCAACCAAAAAAATTTCTATATAGTGCACGGGCGTATTTTCGTAATGTTTTCTTCCCAACCTAGTGTCTATGTTGGGGCCTAGAGTGTAATTGCATCGATTCTTGTTCCCTCTATTCTTACGTAAAACCAAGAAATACCCATTAAGTACATATATATGAGCCGCCTCGTGAGAAAACCAACAATGTGGTTTCCGAACAGGTCCGACACAAACCGACCTGTACAAGCACAGAAAAGAGCTAGAAGCTTGAAATTTCGGATTTAAGTAGAAGAGGAATTGTACTATCCGAGTAGCGAAAACAAAGGCGCTGATCAGCTTCGCAGTTACTGCGACGTTAATCTGCACCTTTGTTTTCGCCTATGCAGATTGTTGGTTTTCCCATGTGGTGGCTCATATCATATAAAAGTGACTCAAAGTCTGTTATTTGGTAAAGGACATCAGTTCATGTTCGGTTACTGCACAGCTGATCTGCGCCTTTGGTTTCACATATGCAGATTATTGGTTTTCTGATGCGGCGGTTCAGGTATGGTAGATGGTGTTTCATCTTTGAATAATCTAAGATTTCAGAATTGGTGGTGTCGTTACCATCTATCCATGTTAAGTTAAAAAAAAAGCACATACTCCAATACATATGGCCTAGGCGGTTCAAACCAGTATCCAAAATCTATGTTTTGGATATAAAATATGAAAAAAAGGTATACCCCTACCTACCCCAGTTTTATTACATAAAAGTGGGGTTTAGTGGGGTATTCGTTGCATTGACATGTTTTCCTGATGTGTTCATATGGACTCAGTGAGTTTTGACTTACGGTTTGGGTACCTAAACCGCTCTATCTGACAATCATGTAAACGTTGTCATTTATGTAACACACACCTTTGAATTCTGAACCGACAATTGAAACTGGTTGTGACTAGGCAATTAAAAAGGTGTTAATTTTGCTACGTATTACTCATCGTATCGTATCGGACAATGACTGGTTGTGACTAGGCAATTAAAAAGGTGTTAATTTTGCTACGTATTATCGGACAATGATGGCGGAAGTTGCTGTATAAGAAAAAATATACAAATACAAATACAAATACAAATACAAAATTTTATTTGGCATCAAAACATTCTAACATGCTATTGGCCATACAAAGTAGCAAGTGAAACAAACATTTAACAGAGGAGTATACAAAAACATGGTGAAATACATACAACAAAAGGAACAGTAGAAATATATAGAGATATATAGGACATGAATCTTGGTTATAACATATATACGGTTTAATTTACATCATCATTGATTTGGATTCGTCGTTTTTCTGCGAAATGTATATATTTACATAGTCTAGTTAATATTCTTTCGGACTTTGAAGACATCAATGTCGAAAATTTATGTAAATTAGGCCATCGGCAATAATATCGTGGCAAGTATTTGCGTCTAATATTAGTATAGTAAATATACACAAACGAGCATGTACCAAACTTTAAACAACGGTCAAACTTTGGCAACCGATGTATACTCAAAAAATTCTAAGGGCCACTGTATTATTTTCCATATGTCGTGGTGTAATGCACTCCCAGTTCAACTCAAATTTAATGCCAATCCAAGGGTCCAATTCCCTTCTTCATTTGCTTTATCGTGAATACTGACGATAAGAAATTTGAAACCGGAAAATGCCATGTCAAAGCCCAGTTACATGTGTTTGTAAATCTCAAAAAAAAAAAAAAAAAAAAAAAAAAAAAAAAAAAAAAAAAAAAAAATAAATAAATAAAAAAATAAATAAATAAATAAGTAAATGACCATCATTAGCAAAAATGAATTTTACTTAAACAACATTTGCCGCCATGCTTTTTAGACTGACTTTAATGGAAAAATCAAACTTGTGTTGATTTTTTGTAAATCTATGGAATTTCAGAAAAATGCCATAATTTCATGATTTTCGAAAAAATGCCAATACTGTTCTGTGATTGGGCTTTGGCAGGGCGTTTCCTTTTTCCAATGTCTTGTAGTCAGTTACTTTGGAACAATACCTGAGATAATGCAAATGAAACGGTCATTGTGCATCCTTTGGGATGTTCATTAAATATGGATTTAATTAGGTTTCACTAGGTTTCATCTCGCAACTTATTAGGTTTGCTAGAGTCTGCAATCATGTTACAGACTTCAACGCTCGAAATAAATGTTTAACGGCCAAACTTCTCCAACAGGGCTAGCGGTATCATAAACTTCGAAAAACCTTTTCTAAATTTTATCGTAGACACTATGAATTGATTTCCAAATATAATATTGGGTTAAAGACGCTTTTAAGTGAGGGCCTTTCGGAACCTGAATTTTATGGTGACTTGGTTTACAAATTTAAGAAACTTATAGGAAGTAATGATTTTCTTTTCAGTTCAGAAAAATCATAACACGTTACAGACGTATAGGTTATAACTTGGATGTTATGCGACAGTCTGCATGCTTAGTTTTTAACCCAATCACGGTTGATAATTACGCTGCCTTCTTTAATTGCACGCCGGTGGGTCGGGCGTCAGACTCTATGATGGCCCCGACTTAAAGCTATTCATTTTAGTTGGTTGGGGCCGGAGCTTCTTGTCTGTTGCTTGGCCCACCGGGGTCCAACTGGTGTTTTCTTTTGCTCCGGAGTTAGTAGTTTATTCGGCACCCAGGGATCTCCATCGTCAGGCAGCTTACTCAATCTGTGAGTCCTGGTTTTTGATATATCAGGATGTTTATCGTGATTTATTTGTTTGTTCTTGATGATTCATTGACTAGTTAGAGATTCACCACGAGGACCGCAGAACTAACTATATGTTATGAACCACTGCAGAAGCTGAGGGTGAGGTTATGGCCATGTAAAACCGGTTTAAGCCAGCCAGTAACTTTGTAAACATCATGATAAATCAAAAACCAGGACTAACAGATTGAGTAAGCTGCCCGAGATCCTATAAGAGCATAGCATGCGCAAAACTAAGTTCTCAAAGACTTGCTAAGAACATAGTTCATCCTTAAAGCGAGTGTTGAATAATGTGTTTCATTTTGACGTAAAATACAATTATATGCATATATGACAATAAGAAGAAGCAGCTATTAACCAAAACGTGTCTAACCTTTCGTTAGACTGTTCCGACTGTTTTAAGGGTGATTGGGCGTGGTGGGTAGGAATTTTGGCCCCACCTATAGGAACGTGAGAAAAAGATGGACAGATTTTGCCTAAGGCAAAGGATATAACCGTCTGACCGACCACCTGATTCTTGGTAAACACTTAGAAGGTCTTAGCCGGTTTAGTCATACCATCCATACACATGTATATAAATTTTATTTGTTTCCTTTGGTGGATATACATATATACAGAAGGCCAATGATTTTGAAACTTGGTGTGAAGCATCAGGCAATGGAGCTCTACAAAGTTTATATAAATCATGACCATGGGATGACCTTGACCTTTTTTACGGCAAGGTCAACTTAGGCCACCCATGCATTTGAATGGGAAAATTAGGAAAATTTCATTTAATGGCAGAAAACTTGCTAGGAATGAGCAAATGGACAGAAAATTTATGTTTATGAAAATATTTTGGGCCCAGGGGGTTGCCTTCCCCTGCCCCGGGGATATATACATGTATATGACCATAATATTCAAACATCTTCTATGAAACCGCTTAGCCAATCGAAGCCAAACTTTATGTGGAGCATCCTTAGAAAGAGGGAATGAAAGTTTGTATAAATGGTCAAGGTCACATGACCAAGATGGCCGCCATGGCTATAAATAGCAAAAAAACTTTGAAAATCTTCTTCTCCAGAACCAGAAGGCCTATGATTTTGAAACTTGCCATGAAGCAGCAGGCAACGGAGCTCTACAAAGTTTATATAAATCATGACCCTGGGATGCCCTTGACCTATTTTACGCCAAGGTCAACTGAGGTCACTAATGCATTCGAATGGGAAAAAAAGTAAAATGGAATTATATGGGGGAAACTTGCTGGGAGTATGCAAATGGACAGAAAATTTATGTTTATGGAAAAATATTTGACCCCAGGAGGTTGTCTGCCCCTGCCCTGGGGCTATATACATGTATATGGCCAAAATATTCAAACATCTACTTCTCTGAAACCGCTATACCAATAAAAGCCAAACTTTAAGTGGAGCATTGTTAGGAAGAGGGAATGAAAATTTATATAAAAGGTCAAGGTCACATGACCAAGATGGCTGCCATTGCTATAAATAGCAAAAACCTTTAAAAATATCCAGAACCAGAAGGCCTATGGTTTTGAAACTTGGCATGAAGCATCAGGCAATAGAGCTTTATAAAGTTTATATAAATCATGACCCTGGGATGACCTTGACCCATTTTATGGCAAGGTCAACTGAAGTCACATATCCTAGATCTCAGGTGAGCGTTTATAGGACCATTGGTCCTCTGGTTTTTTAAACTGACCCCTTCGTCAATTTTTGCGCAATTGTGGACGAACGAAAAAAAAAAAAAAAAAAAAAAAAAAGAAAAAAAAAAAAAAAAAAAAAAAAAAAAACGTTTGACGGTCGATATTCACAGGTCGTCATTGAAAATGATTGGGCAACATATATGCCAAATTTCGGATGAATTGACTGAAACAACAAAACGTTATTCAAATTTTAATGGCGAGTTGCGTTGGCTGTGGAACTCAGTATTTGAAAGCACGTTCCGCACGTCATGACATCACAATGTTGGACAGAAGTCTCATAAAATGATGTAACATTACGAAAACACACCCATGCAATATACAAAGATTTTTTAGGTTGTAATAATTTAAAATTTTCGGTGGAATTTTTTCAATATTTTTCTTATTTTTGCTCAAAACATAGATTTAACGAGTACCCACAATCTATGTTTTGGAGCAAAAATAAGAAAAATAGGTATACCCCGGCATACCCCAGTTTTGCTATATAAAAGTGGGGTATAAGGGGCTATACATTACACGGACATGTTTTCTTGATGACATCGCAGCTTTGCCATAGCTGTTGACTGACACGTAAAGCCCAAAACCAAACAAACACAAACAAACAAACAAACAAACAAACAAACAAACAAACAAACAAGTTCGGGTTCTGTCAGAACTATTACCGAGCATATCAGATGTCCCCAGCCTCTTTCCTGTTGAGTTCTTCTAGGTGTTGTTTATCGTTGGTTGGGGATAGGCTATGCAATTAGCAGCTTTTAGAGTTCAATTCGTACTAAGGATGAGCTATGTTGTTAGCAAGACTTCCAGAACCTTTTTGTTTTTGCTTAATATGCTATATAAAATATGATACGAGCACGTTGAAAATAATAAAACGCGACAGCAGTGGCGGTGTAAGGACTTGATACGATACAACGAAGAGAAAATACTAGTGCGGAGACAAAGAACAGGTTAGTTCAACGTTAGTCTGGTAAATCAAAGTCATACAATGTTATGCATCAAGATCTCCGCAAGTACAAGTATTTTGTAGTTACACAGTATTGAAACTAAAGGGGAAGATATGGACCACATAAAACCGTACATAGTTTGGATCAAAAATAAGAAAATAGGTATACCCCTGCAAACCCCAGATTTTCTATATAAAAGTGGGGTTTAAGGGGGTATTCATTGCACGGACAGGTTTTCCTGATGTTATGCATCAAGATCTCCGCAAGTACAAGTATTATTTGTAGTTACACAGTATTGACACTAAAGGGGAGGATATGGACCACATAAAACCGTATATAATTTGGATCAAAAATAAGAAAATTAGGTATGCCCCTGCAAACCCCTGTTTTTCTATATAAAAGTGGATTTAAGGGGGTATACATTACACGGACGTGTTTTCCTGATGCCAGTCATCTTGTTCGACATGCGGTTTGTAAATTGTATGATGTATTTTGTCGTCCTTTGTTTCCCGCCTGTTGTCTTTGGATTTTTTTTATTATTTGAGCCGCCTAGTGGGAAAACACACACTACATGGTTTCCGAACAGGTCTGACACAAACCGAGCTGTACAAGCACAGAAAAGTGCTAGATGCTTGTAATTTTGGATATAAGTAGAAGAGGGATTGTACTATCTGTTTAGCGAAAACAAAGGCGCTGATCAGCTTCGCGTTTACCGCGAAGCTGATCTGCGCCTTTGTTTTCGGATATGCAGATTGTTGGTTTTCTCATGAGGCGACTCATTTCTTTTAATTCCTTATTTTGACATTCAGACTGGCTCGACTGACTTTATCGTTAAAGATGCAGCACTATAATCACATTTTGTAAACATGTCGGAGCAAAGGTCACATTGGTTCCGTGTTCCGTTAACTTAACAGATAACGGGACAAGGCAGGTCACGGGGGTGCGACAATTAATAACGCAAGGATTATAACCTGCTGTTTGTTGTTTAAATAAATAAATGAATGTAACCGTAGCAACTTGACAGCAATCAGCTTATTAATTTCTATATATAGGACTGAAAAGTACAATTGTACTGATAATTCAAAGATGCATGGTAATAAGGCTATACCAATTTTCGCACGAACAGGTAAATAACGGTAAATAAATGCAATATCTGTAGGGGCGAACTCTAAAGCTTGAGATAGCGTTGCACACTGAAGCAAGCAATAATATCTAAAAGTTTGCAGTAAATACGTCATACCTGTAAACCCTAAAACGCAAGTGAGTCGATATTGTTTGTTTATAACGGTTTCCTTATATCTATAAACGATTTATATGTTACATTGTTTGTATACTATATTTCGATATGTTCGTCATGGGTGCATTTGTAACATGTCCATTTTGTTTGAAAATGCAATTTTGATATACTTGTTGTTAGTAACGTTGCTAACCATTCAGTAATAAGGAATTTGTCTGTGAATAAGTTATAATATGTACATGTAAAGCCCAATCGGTAACACCGTGAATTGAAATCCCACAACACTGTTTTACAGTGTTGATGTACTTTTACTCGCGTCACGAATACCGTAGCATTATATCATACGAGCTGCGACGAGAGAAAACCGGTCTTCTGGATTTCCGACCAGGCCTGACACAAACCGGCCTGTACAGTCTCAGAAGAAAGCTAGAATCTTGAAATTTTGGGTAGAGGTAAAGGAGGAATTGTTCTATCCTTGTAGCGAAAAAAGGGGCTGATCAGCTGTGCAGTAACTGCACAGCCGATCTGCGGCTTTGTTTTCGCATACACAAAAATCCAGTTTTCTCATGACGCGGCTCAATGTAAAATGCATGCAATGCCAGTGACGTCTCCAAAGGTTTAATGGAACTAAAAAAACAACACTTTATATAAGTAGTCATTGTACTCAATTTTTCTGTCTGACATGTTTTCTTTACACAACACCTCATTTTTTGCAATCCAGTTCTCTGTATGGTTACCATAGATGAGCCTATAGAATAAACATGTTGCATGCAATTCAATGTCATATTCTGTTACTTTTTAAATGTCTTGAGTTGACTTTTTACCCATTGACCAGACGAACATAAATTACACGAAGTCATTGCCCGTATGATAAGCATGAAAAGTATCGACTTGGCAAAAATGCGTTAAAACAGTGACTGTCTAATTAGTATGGGAGAAAAGTCACAGGAAAACTTGCATCTTCCGGTTTCTCCGCTACCTGCTAGCTAAGGCATAGTTTGCCGAAAGAGAGGCACTGATGCCCAGCAAATAATGCAACTAGCAGACAGTGCAAATATGCACAGGCTAATTATGAACGTTTTTGTCTGCATGTGCATGAGTTAGGTGTTTTCATGACCTGCAATAGCCAATACAATAAAACGTATATTTTTCGTTTTTTGTCAGGCCCCCGGCTGATGTACAGTTGAGTGTCAAAAATGCTAAAATTATTAAACATGATTCCTCATAAATAAATAAATAAATAAATAAATAAATGAGCCGCCACACGGGAAAACCAACAATCTGCCTAGGCGAAAACAAAGGCGCAGATCAGCTTCGCAGTAACTGCGAAGCTGATCAGCGCCTTTGTTTTCGTTTCTCGGATAGTACAATTCCTACTCTATTTAACTCCAAACTTTCAAGCTTCTAGCTCTTTTCTGTGCTTGTACGGACCTGTTCGGAAACCACATTGATGGTTTTCCCACGAGGCGCAGTCAGACATGCAGTTTTTTTTTTTCACAACCAGCGAGGTCCTCGTATAACATTCTACGCAATAGACGCACCGTACCCGCAGGGAGTCTTAGCTCCTTGCTCCCTAAAACAAAGCTGCCCATTCTCCCCAGTTCCCATTTTTTTTTCTCACCTCCCTGCTCCCTGCTCCCTGCGCCCTAAAATCCAAAAGATATTGCTTGCTCCCCAGATCCCTGAAAATATTTTGTAGTGCTCCTTAACTTCCTTGAAATAAATGCCCATCGTCCCCATCAGGAAAACATGCCCGTGACAGGTAAACCCCCTTGAACCCCACTTTTATATAGCAAAACTGGGATCTGCAGGGATATACATATTTTTCATTTTTTGCTCCAAAACATAGATTATGGGTACTCGTTAGAACCGCCTCGGTTTTCGTAATGCCAGCTTCCCAAATCTCTGTCACAAAACAGTAAGTGGCAAACATGATCTTCTGGGAGCAATGACGGACCGAGAAAGCATTTCTTGAATGATGCACAGAGATTTATCTTGAACTCGACTCAAAATAATTGAAAAACGATGTAAGTTGATCGCCTGTAAATCCTTGAATTGTTGATTGTCACCTCCCCGTGGCCAACTTTGTCCCATTTACCGTAAGTTAATGGCACAGGGAACCAAAGTGACCTTTGCCACGACATATTTACATATTGGGATTATAGATTGGTTCTTATTCAATGTTTTGGTAACCGTACATGCAGTTACAATGACAATTTGATAAAATTTACCTTGTTTGCCTTTTTGAAACGTTCTATCATGACGTTCATAATAATGCACACCACCTGTATCGTAGTAATACAATAATGACATGCGCATGTCACTGTTACAAAGTGGCGGGAAACATATCTCTGACAGCTCTACCAGGAAGTAACTTTATCTCGCTAGATTCTGATTGGTTAATCCACTGACCTCTTTCCGGGTATAGTATTCTCTATAAAATATAAACCATTATTTAAGCCAACGCGAAAGAAACCGTACAAAAGGATATTCTGATATCGTCATAGCCTTAACCAGCCTGTGCTGTTATAGAAGTTGGCTAATACATGACAAACAAACATGCTGAACTGGGCAAAATTCGTTTTAGTAAATTTTAACAATGTTTTCTTCTGACAGAGCCTCGTTGCTGCAAGACTGCATATTAAAAGGAAATGTATTGCATGTTGCATTTGTCTATATCATTACAAAAATTCAACATCGGTCTTTATACTTTCTATTCCATGTTAATCCATTTCCATAATTTTAGCCCCACATTTTAGTTTTTAAAAAATGACCAGCTGATACTAGGAACCAGCGTGACACATAGGTTTTGCAATATATCATAACTGAGGCTTCGTATGAGAAAATCAACAATGTGGTTTCCGAACAAGTCCGACACAAACCGAGCTATACAAACGCAGAAGATGACTAGAGGCTGGAAATTTTGGATTTAGAAAATAGAAGGAATTGTACTATCCATGTAGCGAAAACAAAGGCGCTGATCAGCTTCGTAATTACTGCTAAGCTGATCTGCGCCTTTTTTTCGCATAGGCAAACATTTTGTTTATTAATACGGTGGCTCATTTACTGTGACATAGTTTTGGTTAAGGATCAGATTTCGTATTCTTTTAATGTACTTTATTAAATATGAAATGAGCCGCATCGTGAGAAAACCGGATTTTTGCCTAGGCGAAAACAAAGGCGCAGATCAGCTTCGCGGTAACCGCGAAGCTGATCAGCGCCTTTGTTTTCGCTACTCGGATAGTACAATTCCTCTTCTACTTAAATCCGAAATTTCAAGCTTCTAGCTCTTTTCTGAGCTTGTACAGGCCGGTTTGTGTCGGACCTGGTCGGAAACCCCGAAGACCGGTTTTCTCGCGTCACGGCTCAAATATGAAATATTTTATTAACTTTGATGTGATATAAACTGCTTCACTGAATTGTGGAAAAAAAGTTTGCAGACAGATACATTTTAGGAAGTAAAGAAAACAGCCGCTTCATGTGCAAACCTGTCTTAAATAAATAATTATGAAAGCATTATTGTTTTATAGCATATTCGAAAGGAAAATACACACATCAGCATGTGCGATAGTATTTGTATGGTGATTTCTTGAGTGTATATTAATTAATCTGAGTGATTAAGGATTATTGCAAGTCTACGCGTTGCAGGAGGCTCTTTCTGTGTCTTAGTTGGTCACCAGGGGTCAGTTGTTCAAAATAAACGATGTCGTTTTGTTAACGATTCGTTAAAGTTTCAAATGACAAAATTACAAATACACTGTTATTTTTGTTGAAAAATGTGAGAATCCTTTGCAATACAAATACACTGATATTTTTTGTTGAAAAATGTGAGAATCCTTTGCATTAACAAAAAAAAAAAAAACAAAACAACAAGAAAAAAAAAAAGTGTATTTGCTTTTGAAGTCTAGGCTTAACGACAGCGTTATGAACAACTGGATCCAGAACTTCAGAGTAGATTTCCTCTTTAGCGAATGATAAACTAAATTCTTGGAAGTGCAAGGGAAGGGAAGTAAAGATAATAATTTAAGTGTTTAAGATGAGGATATACTTTTTGCCCTGCCTCTTATCCACTATTGAATGACTGATACGCAACAAAATATGTGAGACACGGAACATTAAAATGATATCCACGCGGAAAAGTATTAAATGTAATTCAAGAATTATTGACTATTGTGGATACAGGAGAGATCGATAGTTAATACCAGGCATTGCAGGTAAATTATTGTTGCAGTGTTCTTGCTAAGAAAAAACAATACAAAACATGAATAAACTCTATTCGAAAAAAAAAAAAAAAAAAAAAAAAAAAAAAAAAAAAGAAACATGCACAGAAATTTGATTACAACATTCGAACAAAGAGCCAATTTTCCTTTCCAAATCTCCCCCTCCATAAACCAACAGGGCTGTGAATTTTCCTATTTAGCTGATTCCTTAAAAAAGCGAACTAAAAAAACTGCCAGTCCAGAAGCAGTATGTTCGAATCTGATGAATTTTAGAGGGGTGGCTGGGTTTCTATAGGTTTTTCCCCTTGGGCATGTATTTCCTCTTTTCTGTAATGATGTAAAATTGTTTAACACTGTTTACAAAATCGTTATTGTGGGGGTTGACAGAGGGTATCCAATCCCCGCTCCCCCCTATACCCCCATTCGCCCCCACTTCCCTCCCCCTTAAACCCCACTTCCCTCCCTCTCTGTCTCACTTCCCTCCCCCAGCATCTTAAATACTCGCCAAGACAACTTGACCCTTTTAAATTCCATGAACTTTGTTAAAATATAGCATAATGAAAAGAAAAGTACATCATCTACAATATAACACGTAAAGTAGTGTATCAACTCTTCATAATGTATCATACATTACAACATGCAAATGCTTAGTATTATATAAACGCACTCAAGTTGTCTCTGGGACTCGTTTATATCTTTCTCCTGATACTGATCAATTTCTGATCATCACCTCAGGTGCAGGGTGGGTGGCCTTAGCGAATCAAGGACAATCACGCCAGTTTGCATGTAACCGCCTGAATGATTTCTTCCGCTCCGTCTACCGAAACAGTCTTTGCATATCTGGACCAGGCATATCCAGACACACAGGTTTTATTTTGGAATTACCTTTTCCTAGATGAATTGCTGGCCACAGCTGAAGGGCTCCATCTACCCTTTCATAGGTTTTGTTTAGAGACCTGTAAACTCCTAGGAGGACTGTCAACCAAAACTAATGAGTTCCCCCTGCCCAGCTAGGTTTTTGTGTAGAGAACTAGCAAACTCCTAGATGGGTTGCCGTCCAAGGCTAACGAGCCCCATCTGCACCGCATGGCAACAGGTAGTACTGATTACATGTTACAGTAGCAGATAATCTGACCTGACTCTGGATACAGCAACATGTTGTGGAACATGCAGAGCGTGATAAGGCACTATAGATGTTACGGTCATCCACTGCATCCAAACCTAACTCCAGACGTCTTGACCTGTGTCTTGCCTCTGGGCACAGTTGGGTGAGGACGAGTGAGTGAGGTTGACGCTGCGCACCTCTTCCTCACTATAATCCAATTTCATAGCGCACGTCATCTTATTTCTCAACACACAAGCACTTGCATACACAACAATTTCATCACACATGCACCCACATACCTACAAAAGTCCTGTGGCGATGGGCAAGCGGCGAAGCAGCAGGTGTAGGACACACTGGGAGCTGTAGTTGCAGACCTGCACGCAGGCGGCTCAGTTCTATATGGTCGTTTTCCGTGAGGAGAAGCAGTAAGCGAAATTCGGCAGTCGGCTGAGCGACTGAGCAGACCTATTTAGGACCGCACTGCTCACCCCCGTAGCATGGGGAAGGGGCTAGAAAAGGTGCCCTAAACAATTGCCTGCTTCAAACCCCCTGGCTGGTTAACCGCGATCAGCGGGGATCCCTTTTTAGCGGTCGAAAAAATAAGAAAAAAACAAAGATAATCCCTTTGAGGATTGGCGCATGGAATGTGCGAACATTGATGGACAGTGCTGGGTCAAATAGACCGCAGCGTAGAACGGCCCTTGTGGGCAGAGAACTTGGGAGGTATGGAATTCAGATAGCAGCTCTGAGTGAGACTCGGTTAGCAGATGTTGGGGAGATCAAAGAAGTTGGTGCTGGATACACCTTCTTCTGGAGTGGACGCAAAAGTGAAGAGAGGCGTGAAGCAGGAGTTGGCTTTGCCATTAAAACAGAACTTGTTGGTAAGCTTTCAGGATTGCCAAAAGGCATCAATGACCGCCTAATGACATTGAGACTTCCTCTGTCAGGCAATAAACATGCAACTATTGTCAGTGCCTATGCACCCACGATGACCAATCCAGATGAGGTTAAAGACAAGTTCTATAATGACTTAGATGACATTATTTCTGCTACACCCCGTACAGACAAACTTATCCTTCTTGGAGACTTTAATGCCAGAGTTGGTACAGACCATCAGACCTGGGAAGGAGTTATAGGTCCAGAAGGTGTTGGAAAGTGCAACAGCAATGGTCTCTTGCTTCTAAGGAAGTGTGCTGAACATGATCTTCTAATCACCAACACAGTCTTTCGTCTACCTAACAGAAATAAAACATCCTGGATGCATCCCCGTTCCAAACATTGGCATCTCATAGACTATGTTATAGTGCGGAGAACAGATAGGCAGGATGTCAGAGTGACAAAGACTATGTGTGGTGCAGACTGCTGGACAGACCATAGACTGGTTGTCAGCAAACTCAACCTTAGAATCCAGCCTGCGAGGCGACCTCAAGGCAAGAAAGCTGCTAAAAGACTGGATGTCTCAAAGCTGAATCAAGACAGCATGCGACAAGCTTTCTTAACAGACATTTGCAACCAACTGGATGCAATCAATCTCAGTTCAGAGAACCCCGAAGAAAACTGGACAGTCTTCCATAAAACAGTTCATTCTTCAGCTGCTACTACTTTAGGACATCCATCTCGCAAACATCAAGACTGGTTTGATGAGAATGATGACGAAATTCAGAAGCTTCTTGAAGAAAAACACAGATTGCACAAGGCACATCAAGATGATACTAGCTCAGTATCCAAGAAAGCAGTCTACAGCAACGTTTGTAAGACAGTCCAGACCAAGCTTAGGGACATGCAAGATTCCTGGCTGAGGAAGAAAACAGAAGAAATTCAGTCTTTTGCAGACAGAAAGGACATGAAGAAATTTCATGATGCACTGAAAACCATTTATGGCCCTAAGAGTTCTGGAGCCACCACATTACTCAGTGCAGATGGAAACACTCTTCTCACAGACAAAGAGGCTATCTTGAAAAGGTGGGCAGAACATTTCAATAGTGTGCTAAATCGACCATCAAGCATCAATGAGGATGCAATTGACAGACTGCCACAGATAGAGTGCAATGTTCTGTTAGATGAATTTCCAACCGTCATGGAAACAAGAAAAGCAGTTCAACAACTGTCTTCTGGCAAAGCTTCAGGTGCAGATGCAATTCCTGCAGAGGTTTATAAGGCCGGGGGGCTACCCATGGCAGAGAAACTGACCGAGCTGTTTCACTGTATGTGGAGGAAGGAGGCCATCCCACAAGAATTTAAGGATGCATCCATAATCCACCTATACAAGCGGAAAGGAAATCCACAAGTCTGTGATAACCACAGAGGCATTTCCCTCCTATCGATTGCTGGGAAGATACTAGCAAAAATTCTGTTGAACCGCCTGAATATTCATCTTGATCAGAAGGGACTTATCCCAGAAAGTCAATGTGGATTCAGAAAGGACAGGGGGACGATAGACATGATCTTCACAGCAAGACAGCTTCAGGAGAAATGCCAAGAGCAGAATGTAGATCTATACATGACGTTTGTCGACCTCACCAAAGCGTTTGACACAGTAAGTCGTGATGGACTGTGGAAAATCATGGCCAAGTTTGGCTGTCCACCCAGATTCATAGCAATGGTGCGGCAATTTCATGATGGCATGCAGGCACGTGTGCAAAATGATGGAGAGTTCTCTGAACCCTTTGAGGTAACAAATGGGGTCAAACAGGGCTGTGTTATGGCACCAACACTGTTCAGCATGATGTTTTCTGCCATGCTCATGGATGCTTTTCAGGTCAGTGACACTGGTTTTCCAATCATGTACCGTTTTGATGGCAATATATTCAACCTTAGAAGGTTGCAAGCCAAAACTAAGGTGCAGACCGATGTGCTAGATGAGCTCCTCTATGCAGATGATATGGATAAGAATGCCAGCTCAGAGGCAAAAATGCAAAGAGCCATGGATCAAGTCTCACAGTCATGTGATAACTATGATCTCACAATCAGCACAAAAAAGACAGAGGTTGTACACCAGCCAGCACCTGGAAAACCGTACAATGAACCAACCATCACTGTGAATGGAGAAAAACTGAAAGTTGTTGATAAATTCACCTACCTGGGAAGCACTCTTTCCAGAGCAGTGCACATTGATGATGAGGTCACTGCAAGAATTGCAAAAGCCAGTGTGGCATTCGGAAGACTCCGTGCAAATGTCTGGGAGCGAAATGGAATCAAGCTTGACACCAAGCTGAAAGTCTACAAGGCTGTGGTACTTCCAACCCTCTTGTATGCATGTGAGACCTGGACAGTATACCAGCGTCATGCAAAGAGACTTAACCATTTCCACTTAAGCTGTTTGAGAAAGCTGTTAAAAATCAAGTGGCAACACAAGATCCCAGACACAGAGGTCCTGAAGAAAGCAGGGATGCAAAGCATGCATACTGTCTTAAAGCTAGCACAGCTAAGGTGGACCGGCCATGTTATAAGAATGCCTGATGAGCGACTTCCAAAGAAAGTCTTCTATGGAGAACTAAAAGAGGGAAAGCGCTCTCAAGGTGGCCAGAAGAAACGCTACAAAGACACCCTGAAAGCCTCTCTGAAGGATTTTGACATACCAATTGGGTCTTGGGAACAGACTGCACAGGAGCGATCAAAGTGGCGAGGTCTCATCAACAAAGGAGCAGCTCTCCATGAAAAAAAGAGAATCTGTGAAGCTGAAAGAAAGCGCAGAGAACGCAAAGCCAATACCAATGGGCCACCAGCTGATTCAATGACATTGACTTGCTCTACTTGCAACCGACAGTTTAGAGCTAGAATTGGCCTAGTCAGCCATCAAAGAACTCACCAACACACACGAACCTATTCAAGAAATAATGATGGTCTTTCTCATTAGTGAGAGACGAACCACCAACCGCCTGAAAATTCTGAAAATGATGTAAATGATGTTATGTTTATGTATTTGAAGGTGTTTGTACTTTTATATGCACATGACACCATCATCGTTGCAGAATCTGCCGAAGACCTGCAAAAGTCTCTAACAGCATATGCTCTATATTATGAAACCTGGAAACTGTTGGTTAATGGTAGTAAAACAAAAATTGTTATTTTCTCAAGGGGTCGATTGCAGAATATTAACTTTGTATTAAACGATGAAAGCATAGAAATTGTAAAGGAATTTAAATATCTTGGTATTTTATTTAGTAGAAGTGGGTCATTTTCTGCTGCGAAAAAAACACATTGCTGCTCAGGCAACTCGTGCAATGTTTTGTCTTTGGTCGCTTTTGTTACCAATAGACCTCCAGATTGAAATGTTTGAGAAAACGGTAAAGCCTATCCTTCTTTGTGGCTGTGAAGTCATTGGAACAGGTAATATTGATATTCTTGAACAAGTCCAGTTGAAATTTTTGAAAACTATTTTAAATTTGAAGAAGTCAACACCTAATTGCATGGTCTATGGCGAGACCGGCGTCATGCCACTTAAAGTAGATATAGAGTATCGAATAATATCATACTGGTCCAAATTATTATATCCTACCACTAATAATTTGTCATCAAAACTATACGCAATAGCATTATCTAATTTTAAACACACAGTAAACAGCCGGTTCAGTTGGCTAGAAAACGTCAAACGTATGTGGTTTAATGGTGCTTGGGATAATCATACATTTCCAAACAATGTTTGGCTAATAAAAGCTGTAAAACAGAAACTTGTGGATCTTTTTCTGAATGAATGGCAATCTCAAATAGAGAATAATTCTTCATGTTATAACTATCGGCTTTTTAAAACCAAATTTTGTTTTGAGAGCGACCTCGTTAGGCTCCCGGCTAAATCTAGAAAAATTTAGAACAAGAAACCATAGGCTTCCAATCGAGACTGGGCAATGGAGAAGAATATGGATAGAGAATAGAAAGTGTCATTTATGTCATTTAGATATTGGTGACGAGTTTCACTACATGTTAACCTGTTCTTATCTCAATAATCTTAGAAGGCAGGATATAGACAGAAAATTCTTTGTGAGACCCAATTTTATAAAGTTTTTATCTCTTCTTAATGCAACACATCTTGCTACACTAAGGTAACTTTGCCTGTTTATTAAAGGTATTTTCGATTGTTTGTAACTTACCCCTCCCATTGAAATATGTTTAAACCTATGATCATTTAGCTAAATTTTCTAGAGGAAAAATGTTTCAGTAAAAATTGTGAATCATATTGTATTGTATGCTTTTTATATGTTTATTGAATGCGGTATATTTATGCAGTTTGTACACTGCGCCTCGTATCATGCTGTATATTCATTGTACCTCATGTTGCCTCGGTAACGAGGATTGAGAGATTGAAAATAAACTTGTACACTTGTATGTAACCACAACTTGACCCAGGTTTCTAACTAGGCCGTAAAACACCTGCAAATGGGTGAATTTGGAACCCATGTTGACAGTCAAAGGAGAACTTTCAAAACCCAGATGCCTGTTTATGTTGGCGACTGTTATAAAGTTTTCACAACAGTACAAGTTATTAGCAACACCTGTCAATAATTGAGCCGCCTCGTGGGAAAACCAACAATGTGGTTTCCGAACAGGTCCGACACAAATCAGGCTGCACAGTCACAGAAGCAGACTAGAAGCTTGAAATTTCAGATTTAAGTAGAAGAGGAACTGTACAGAATATTATAATTTGACCTTTCTGACGGAGTTGGAGTGTGAGTTGGAATTGGAATTGGACTTGGTCTTAGTAATATTAGCGAGGGTTGTTTCAAAACAACGAAGGTAAATAAGTATAAAAGCAGAACTATATACAGGGCAATGTACGGATACGGTATTTGAATTCTGAATATGGACGATAAATGAGGGGTGTCTCAAAGAGTTTTATTACTTCTTTTTCAGAACCAGAAGGCATATGCTTTTGAAACTTGGCATGAATCATCAGGCAATGGAGCTCTACAAAGTTTATAGAAATCATGACCCTGGGATGACCTTGACCTTTTTACGGTAAGGTCAATTTAGGTCGCCCATGCATTTGAATGGGAAAAAATAGGAAACTGTCATTTAATGGCAGAAAACTTGCTAGAAATGAGCAAATGGACAGATTTATGTTTGTGAAAATATTTTGGGCCCAAGGGGTTGTCTGCCCCTGCCCCGGGTCTATATACATGTATATGACCAAAATATTCAAACATCTTCTTCTCTGAAACCGCTTGGCCAATCAAAGCCAACCTTTATGTGGAGCATCCTCAGGAAGAGGGAATGAAAGTTTGCATAAATAGTCATTGTCACATGACCAAGATGGCCACCATGGCTATAAATAGCAAAAACATTAAAAATTCTTCTTCTGCAGAACCACAAGGCCTATGATATTGAAACTTGGTATGAAGCATCTGGGAATGCAGCTCAACAAAGTTTGTATAAATCATGGGGTGACCTTGACCTACCTTACGGCAAGGTCAACTTAGGTCGCCCATTCATTTCAATGGGGAAAATAGGAAACTGTCATTTAATGCAGAAAAATTGCAAGGAATGAGCAAATGGACAGAAGATTTATACTTATGATAATATTTTAGGCCCAGGGGATTGTATGCCCCTGCCCCGGGGCTATATACATGTTTATGACCAAAATATTCGAACATCTTCATCTCTAAAACCGCTTGGCCAATCAAAGCCAAACTTTATGTGGAGCATCCTCAGGAAGTATGAATTAAAGTTTGCATAAATTATCATGGTCACATAACCAAGATGGCCACCATGGCTATAAATAACAAAAATCTTTAAAAAATCTTCTTCTTCAGAACCAGGAGGCCTATGATTTTGATACTTGGCATGAAGCATCAAGGAATGAAGGTCTACAATATTTGTATAAACCATGACCCAGAGATGACCTTAACCTATTTTACAGCGAGGTCAACTTAGGTCGCCCATGCATTTGAATGTGGAAAATTGTTAAAATGTCATTTGAAGGTCAAAACTTGCAGTAAATTGGCAAATGGACTGAATTTTCATGATTTGAAAAGACATTGACACCAGGGGTTATTCTGACCCTGCCCAGGGGTTATATACATGCATATTACCATTGTAGTCAAACAAGTTTATTAGTATATATCGCAGGTCTCAGATGAGCGTTTATAGGACCATTGGTCCTCTTGTTTCAATTGATTGACAACAATTGGTTAATTTCATTATCTATACAAAAGTTGGTTTTCTCTTAGCATATCCGGTAATGACACACGGCCACGTCGTCGTCCACCCCCAGCTTTTGCCGGCTGTGCAGGCAGATTTCCCGGGTTTGGCAGATTCTCCTCGTTTTGCAGATTTTCCGGGATAGGCAGATTCTCTAGAACTGGAGGATTTTCTGGAACTGGTGGATTTTCTGCAGGAGGCTCCTGTTGGTTATTTGCAGCCTGGTCTTCACCATCGCTCAGCTCTTGCAGAAGTTGCTTGCGACAGTCGTTAGCGTTGTTCGGCTCGCCATGTTGCTGCTGGTTACGCTCTACTTGGTCCGATCGTTTTATTAACCTGCGCTCTAGATCTCTGACGTGTAGGGTTGAATCCTATGAACGAAAAGGGTGTCGTCAAAATTCACCTGATCATCTACAGTAACATAGATGCAATTGAAGATGACGATATAATGTATGTTTGTCTTCTGCCAAATTACTCGGAATGGTTTGCATACAAAGGCTCTTGCACGAGGTTTTGGGGGCCCCCGCCCATTGGGGCCTAAAGAAATAGATGTGGTTGCTTGTGCCTCCAGACAAAGCTTAAACGATGCTGACTGGCTATCTGATTACTGGTTAATCGCTCACGTCTGAGCCTGCCCAGGAAAAGTGGTTCCAAGGCGAACCATCTGCACATAAATGCCCATTTTTGGCTTTGTTGGATGGTTATATTTAAAGCACTTGTTGGATGTCATGACATCCTCATTTTGGGTAAGAGTCTCATAAAGTGGGGGCAACGTCCCGACATGACCTTAGCTGTTGACAGGGATCAATTCAAACAAAAATTCAAACAAAAGCTTTCATTTTTAATAAACATGTGAATTGAAATAATATTACGCGAACCTTGCCGAATACGATGAAGTTATTATTGCAATTGCATGATATAATGCATTTGTTTGTGTGTATCACATACAATATTTACAGCCATTAAAATCTATATTTTTAAAATTTCTTCGCTTTATATATGACGTTTACGGTAACGTTACCAAAAAATGTTTTGTGTCCGGTTTCATGTAGTGCTCGTGAGCCGATAGGGAAGCAAACACTATTGTACACTAACAATATTTAAATTACACGGAACCGGGTCTGAATCTACTAGTAGCGGAAATGACGTCAATTTAATATTGTTCAGTACTGTAACGTATAATTCAGTCTTTGTACGACACCCTTTTTTTCATAGGATTCAAGCCCTACGCGTCAGGGATCTAGAGAGCAAGTTAAAAGAACAACCGGACCAAGTAGAGCGTAACCAGCAGCAAATGGCGAGCCGAACAACGCTAACGACCGTCGCGAGCAACTTATGCAAGAGCTGAGCGATGATGAAGACCAGCCTACAAAAAACAACAGGAGCCTCCTGCAGAAAATCCACCAGATCCAGAAAATCCTCCAGTTCCAGAAAATCCGCCTATCCCAGAAAATCTGCAAAACGCGGAGAATCTGTCAAACCCGGGAAATCTGCCTGCCCAGCCGGCGAGGGGTCGACGACGACGTGGCCGTAGGTCGTTACCGGATAAGTTAAGAGAGAACCAGCTTCTGTATAGAAGGTTCCTGGCAAAGAAGGTCCCAAAACTTTTAGACAGCTGGGCGTCAGCAGTGACACTAGTGACGACGAGTATATCTAATAAAATTCTATTGAAAAGTTTACTTCATGTAATGAAATTAACCAATTGCTGTCAATATATTGAAAAAAGATGTAATAAAACTCTTTGAGACACCCCTCTTTTATATTCCATATTCAGAAGTCAAATACCGTATCCTAACATTGCCCTGTATACAGTTTTGCTTTTATACTTATTTACCTTAGTAGTTTTGAAACAACCCTCGCTAATATTACGAAGTCCAAGTCCAATTCCAATTCCAACACCAGCTCCAACTCCGTTAGAAAGGTCAATTATTAACATCACTCACTTTTGTATGATTTTAATTTGATAATTGCACTTGACCTAATGATTGTAAATCAAGCTTTAAATTCACTGATCAGGGAGGGGGCAAATGTCCTAGGTATGCACATTGACGAGGGGGCAAATGTCCAACTCTGTCAATCAGTTAGGGGGCAAATGTCCTCACATGCCATTTTTGGGCAGGGGGCAAATGTCCGGGGGGAGGGGCATATCCTACACTCTTTTGATCCAACATAAATATAAATGACTTTCAAAAGTTTGCATCTCTTTTTCAATTGTACTAACAAAATAATTATATTGTTTTCTGAGGTCCTTAGCGGTATCATTAACGGCTTCTCCCACCATAACTCATTACGAAAACTTTTCCATGCAATAAAAAGATATTTTTAAAGTTCTAAACAATAAGAAATTTCAGCAGAACATTTTTGAATTTTTTCATATTTTTTTTTTTGTCAAAACATAGATTGTGGGTACTCGTTAGAACAATAATAATAATAATAATAATAATAATAATAATAATAATAATAATATGTCTTTATTTTACGAGGATAACATATTAAGCATCAGCTTATCTTACATATGGTCCTCAACAACACACATACAACAATAAAACAATAATATATACAAACAAACCATACAATATCAACAATTAAAAGTATAGTTAATTTTGTCTAGGAATTTTTTAAAAAAGAAATATACAAATATTTGTAGTAAAGAATGTGATTGCAATGATTTAAAATGGACATTTGATATCATACTAAAACATTAAATTCCAGCAGAGTAATTTTAGCACAGGAATGAATAAAAAAAACACGGATAAGAACCGCCTCGAAGATTGTGGGTACACGTTAGAACCGCCTCGAAGAGGCGGTTCTAACGAGTACCCACAATCTATGTTTTGGAGCAAAAATAAGAAAAAAGTAATACCCCTGCAAACCCCATTTTTACTATAAAAGTGGGGTTTAAGGGGAAATTCATTTCACGGACATGTTTTCCTGATGTGTTCAAAATATTTGCTTTGTTTACTTGTACTCTTATGTATTGTGGAAAACGATCATTGCCCCTTAATGGATGCCGGATACACCTCAAAAAAGACAAAAAAGGAAAATCCTGTAGAAAATATCTTGATCCCCTGAGCTTCAAGTAGGCGTTCATACCTTGGGTGGTTTTAGACAACTATCTAAAGGGTAACAATCTAAAACATATCGGTTAATGGCCCATCCCCTTTCTCATTATTATGTTCGCTGCTCTTAAAGAATCTCCGTTTTATTTATATCCACTAGAAAGCAAATATGACCACGGAGAAGACCGTCTTATGTCTTGAGTACCACGCGTCTTGATTTAGCATCAGAAAAACATGTCCGTGTATTGAATACCCCATTAATCCCACTTTTATACAGAAAAACTAGGGTTTGTAGGGGTATACATTTTTTGCTTATCTTTTGCTCCAAAACATAAATTGCGGGTACTCGTTAGAACCGCCCCGCCGATATATTAAAATATCTTTTTTGTGAGTATTCAAGGTCAATGTCATTTCATTATGACTTAATACTCCAAGATCAGGCTTCAGGTGAGCGTTCTCAGGACCAATGGTCCTCCGGTATTTATATTCACTAGGAAGCAAATATGACCACGGAGAAGACCGTCTTATGTCTTGAGTACCACGCGTCTTGATTTAGCATCAGAAGAACATGTCCGTGTATTGAATACCACATTAATCCCACTTTTATATAACAGAAAAAACTGGGGTTTGTAGGGGTATGCCTTTTTTCTTATTTTTTTTTTGCTCCAAAACATAAATTGTGGGTACTCGTTAGAACCGCCCCGCCGATATATTTAAAATATCATTTTTTTTTCAAGCAAAATTTTCAATTGGTACAGCTGAGAAAAATCTCCATATATTGCATTACCAAAACTTTTGTAATGGAACATTTGATCCTCTCAGCTATGAACTTGTCCCCTCCTTCTAGTGCATAAATGGTGGTTTGTATATCAGTCAATAATGTGAAAGGAATTTTTTATTTCTTGATTACCAATACTTCATGTGTGTTGGTAAATTATGTTTTGGCTGACTAGACCAGTTTCAGCTCTAAACTGTCGGTTGCAAGTATCTAGCAATATACATTAAAAATTAATGTTATAGAAGCTGGTGATGGCTTTATTTATATTAGCTGTGCTGGCTTTAAGACATAGAGGATATTTACTTTTTTGAGGTGAATACCAAATATATTTCATGGAGTGAGTTGAAAACATCAAAATTTTCACGAGTGCGTAGCACAAGTGAAAATTTAGATGTTTTCAAGTCACGAGATGAAATATATTTGGTATTTACCGATAAAAAGTAAATTTTCTTTTTATTTTATACAATACACGGGCATTTTCCTATTCACAAAGCAGGCGGTAAAAATGCAAAAACCAAAAATTTTTGAAAACAAAAATAATTTTGGTACCACATTGTTCCTAACGTTCTAACTTAGAAAATGAATACCCACACTTTATGTTTTCGTTCGTAAATAACGGAGTTATAGGCATTTGAATTTCTGAAGTGAGGCACATTTAATGACGTCAAGTGAATGGAAACGTCAGAAGTAATCCAAACTCTACAGTGAAAATATCGGCTGATATCAATCACTAGTGAAAATATCAATATCAATAATGCAGTGAAAATATCACTTTTATCCATTTTTGATATACATTAATTTCACTGCTAAGTATAAAATAAATATGCATGTCTTAGGATCTCAGTTTAAATTTTTATTTGTATCCCTGCCTTTTTCAGGACCTCTCTGTGTGGAATCTTGTCTTGTGACTTGATTCTTAACAGGTTTCTCAAACAGCTTAAGTGGAAATGATAAGGTCTATTTGCATAACGTTGGTATAGTGTCCAGATCTCGCATGCATATAAAGGAATTGGCAGTGCCACAGTCTAGTAGACTTTTAGCTTGACTCTAAGCTTGAAAGCTTGATTCCATTAGGCTTCCAGACATGTACATTTTCACTGCTCTGTAGAGATTGCTCCCCAGGCAGGTGAATTTATCAACAACTTTCATGTTTTTTACTGTTTTACAGCGTGTACGGCTTCCCAGGTGCTGGTTTGTGTTTTGTGCTGATTGTAAGATCATAGTTATCACATGATTGTGAAGTTCGATCCATTTCCCTTTGCATGTTTGACTAGAGGCTGGCATTCAGGATAGAGGAGATCAACTAGCACATCTCATTACGAAAACACGCCCATGTAATATACAAAGATTTTTTTCAGTTGTAAAAAAAATGAAAAATTCATCAGAAAAAAATGATATTTTTCTTATTTTTGCTCAAAACATAGATTGCGGGTACACGTTAGAATCGCCTCGGCGAGGCGGTTCTAACGAGTACCCACAATCTATGTTTTGAGCAAAAATAAGAAAAAATATCACATTTTTTCCAGGGAAAATTTCCATTTTTACAACCAAATAAATTTCTGTATATTGCATGGGCGTGTTTTCGTAATGGGAGCTCAACTAGCACATTGTAATCTTCGTAAGTTGAATAACTTGCCTTCAATGCTGTACCTGAATGGAAAATTAGTATCACGATCAAAATCATCCACGATCATCATGCTGAACAGTTACACTGTTGATGCTCTTACACAGTCCTGTTTGACCCCATTTCTCCCTTGAAAAGGTTGAGAGAACGCTCTATCATACACGAACCACCATTCATTCTTTTTCAAAGACTTTTCATCATTGTGTATATAGACATGGTGGCTATAAATAGGCAAGTAATGAAAAATCCTCCGGTGGGTACCTATTTTATTTTCCGTTATTGGAGGGTCTATGTCTGGATTGCTGTGTATACCTATATCCAGATATTCCTGTTCATATGGAACTGGCGAATTAGAAATTTTGATAAAGTTTGGACTTCTGAAAGCAGGCTTTTCTACTGTCTGAAAGTCGACCATTCCGAATTAGAAACCAGTCTTTGGGAAACAATGACATGACAATTGCAGACTGAGATGGATGTGAATAATCATCAGGAAAACATTTCCGTGCAATATATACCCCCTTAATCCCCACTTTTATACAGCAAAACTGGGGTATGCAGGGGTATACCTATTTTTCTTATTTTTGCTCCAAAACATAGATTGTGGGTACTCGTTAGAACCGCCTCGGCAAGGCGGTTCTAACGTGTACCCACAATCTATATTTTGAGCAAAAATAAGAAAAATAAAAAAAAAAATTCACCTGAAAATTTTCAACTTTTAAAGCTCAAAAAAATCTCTGTTTATTGCATGAGTAAGTTAAAATACTGATAAGAAAAGAACATCAGGAAAACATGTCCATGCAATGTATACCCCATTATATCCCACTTTTATATAGCAAAACTGGAGTATGCAGGGGTCTACCTATTTTTCTTATTTTTTGCCCATAAAAATAGGTCGGCAAGGCGGTTCTAACGTGTACCCACAATCTATGTTTTGAGCAAAGATAAATAAATATATATAAAAAAAAAATTCTACAATAAATTTTCATTTTACACAGCTTCAGAAAATTTTAGTACTTAATTTTTGGAGAGGGATTCTCTTTCTTATTGCGCCTTTTCCTGATCGTATCCTATTTGCACCTTTCTTTATATTGCATGTGCCTGTTTTCGTAACGAATGAAAAGAAATGAACAGGAAGTCTGTATGTTTGAATTTAAGGCTTTACGTCCCAGTCAACAATGTTTCAGTCATGTCGGGACGGAGAGTGCACTTCCTGTGTTTTACTAGTACTGTTGGGATTTAAAGTGTGTTGCAAAAGGACACAACACGGTATCGCGTGTGATGATCGAACTCTTTTGACTTCTCAAGTCCGATGCTGTGCCACCACCACGCTCCCTCTGGATATATAATATTTTGCTTACTCAGCAAGAATTTTTTTTTTCCTAAAAAACATTTCTGTTTGTTTACAGTGCGAAAATTAATATTAAACGTACACATAAACACCTTACTTACTTGAAAATTGTCAACATATTTTACTCTCTGGTCCATTGTTTTTCTGTGTTATAAAATGAATGACGCAGGAAATCTGAGAAAATTATCGCGCTATGCGCTTTATTTTCGTTTTTTTTCTTAAAAAATATGAAAAAAGGGAAAAAATACAAGGCATTCAATTAGTCATGTCGGGACGGAGCCAACACTTCCTGGGTTTAACCAGTACTGTAGGGAGTTAAAAGGATCGTGTAGTGATCGAACCCAGGACCTCTCAATAACGATGCTCTACCACCGCGCCCCCTCTGGATATATAAATCAACAAGAAATCGGGAGTGTTTTATTTTTCTAGAAAACCTTTCTGTTTGATTGAAGCGCGAAAATGAATATTTAACGTACCCATTAACACCTCCTCACTTACTTGAAAACATAGTCAAAATACGTATTTTGCTCTCTGTATTTTTGGCCCCTTGTTTTTCTGTGTTATAAAATGAATTGCGCAGGAAATCTGAGAAATTATCGCGCTATGCGCATTTAACACAATATGGTTCGAAGGAATGTTTTTTTTTATTTAAAAAAAATGGAATCAATACAAGGTATCCAACCTCTGCAACCGGTATTCTGAGAATCGAATATTTATATAATTAAAATTTAGTAAGAGATTGTAAAGGACCGCATGCCTCCATAATGGCATTTTTTTTGAGTTTCCACACTTAGTGAAAATGGTTCTAGAGGCTAGTTTGTTTCTACAAATAACCATTCTTAAAATCATTGTTTTCTACAGTCTGAGGAAGTCAACTATTCCCTGTTTTAGAACTGGGCGTTGGAATAATGAAAACTTTAGTCAATTGCAGAGGGTAGAAATGAAAATATAAAGGAAATACCTGTATTTCATTTTTGCTTAAACAACAAGAGCACAAGTAGGTGTTCTGAGGAGTGTTTATTTATTTTTTTCCAGAACTCACTTCCATTGTTTTCACCACGAAAATGAATAATCATCAGGAAAACATGTCCGTGTAATGTATACCCCCTTGAACCCCACTTTTATATAGGAAAACTGGGGTATGCAGGGGTATATCTATTTTTCTTATTTTTGCTCCAAAACATAGATTGTGGGTACTCGTTAGAACCGCCTCGGTGAGGCGGTTCTAACGTGTACCCACAATCAATGTTTTGAGCAAAAATATATAAAATATTGAACAATTTCTACTGAAAATTTTTATTTCTTACAACTTTGAAAATCTCTGTATATTGCATGGGCAAGTTTTCGTAATGCTACAAACATATTAACAGCTCTTCATCCCTTCTGGCAAAAAGTCAAATATTTTCCTTTTGTACTAGTTTACCCTTTGGCGAACCACCTCATTGCTCCCTGTGATATAATGATGTCACATTACGAAAACTTGCCCATGCAATATACAGAGAGCTTTTTCAGCTTTCAAAATTGAAAATTTTGTTGGAAAATTTTGGATATTTTTCTTATTTTTGCTCAAAACATAGATAGTGGGTACACGTTAGAACCGCCTCGACGAGGCGGTTCTAACGAGTACCCACAATCTATGTTTTGGAGCAAAAATAAGAAAAATAGGTATACCCCTGCATACCCCAGTTTTGCTTATATAAGAGAGGGGTTTAGGGGGGTAAATGTTGCACGGACATGTTTTCTTGATGTTGGCGAACCATCTCATTGCTCCCTGTGATATAATGATGTCAGCCAACTATTTCAGAAAACAAAATCACCACTATGATAGTGATAATGATACATCTGCGTTTCAGATAGGTGTTCGAGGAGAAACTTTAAAAAAGGAGAAAATGGAGGAAAATCGATTGATAGATGCTCGTTGCTTTATCATCAGGAAAACATGTCCATACAATATATACATGTGTACCTCCTTAAACCCCACTTCTATATAGAAAAAACTGGGGTATGCAGGGTTTACCTATTTTTCTTATTTTTGCTCCAAAACATAGATTGTTGGTACTCGTTAGAACCGCCTCGGCGAGGCGGTTCTAACGTGTACCAACAATCTTATGTTTTGAGAATAAATAAGAAATATATATATATAAAAAAATCTAATGAAATTTTAGATTTTTTACAACCAAACAAATTCTGTATATTCGATGGGCAAGTCTTTGTAATATTTCAGTACGTATTTCTCTACCAGTTTACATAAATGTGCATACTATCAGAGGCGCTTGTTTGATTTTCAGTTGATTCTGTTTCTTCTATATTTCAGAAGAGAATGAGCAGTGCTTCATTCCCAACATGGACAGGGAATACCGTAACTTCTAGTGTAGCAGTACATCCAGCAAGCTTAGGTAAGACGTACTTTAACTCTTAATTTCAAGTGCCTATAGCCATATTTAAACTCTTTAATTTCTGTGCCTATAGCCATATCTTAACTCTTATTTTTATGCATGTAACCATATTTTAAATTTTACATCATGTGCCTATAGTCATATTATATAGTTATATCCATATTCAGACTCTTTGTCTATGCTTAAACCTTAATTTAACTATTAAATTCTGTGCCTATGTCCGTATTTTATTTGTTTTTATTTCTGTGTCTATAGCCTTATATGCATATCAATTCTTTATTTCTGTACCTATAGCCATATTTATACTCTTAAGTCTCTGTGCTTTTAGACTTATTTTAACTCTTAGTTTCTATACCAACAGCCACACTTTAACTATTTATTTCTATACCAACTCTTTATTGCTATGCCAACAGTCATTTTAATCCTTTTAATGTCTGAGCTGTGTGGCCATCTAGGCAATGCACGCTACGTTAAGTGTTAACTCCGACGGTGATTTGATTTCACATTACGAAAACTTGCCCATGCAATAAAAGAAGTTTGTTTTTTCTTTTTTTTTGCAGAAAAAAAAATTAAAATTTTGTTGGATTTTTTTTTTATTTTTCTTATTTTTGCTCAAAACATAGATTGTGGGTACCGAATGCAAAGCTTTTGATTTTAAATATATTACATATGTAAATATACACATACAGAGTGTAGTCAACATAATTCTCAGTGTTATATACTTACAGCAAAACATCCACAGAGATGGAATAAGGAAGAAGTTCGAGTGTGGCTACACTGGTGTACCGAGGAGTTTTCTATAGACATGGTACCACCGGAGAAGTTTGATATGAATGGTGAGACTAGACTGACTATTATTTATTTATTTATTTACAGTATTTATTTATTTATTTAGGCCACTTCATAATTATTTTTGGGGCGCCATACTATTATAAAAAACGACAAGAAATCGGCAATACCAAACAAAATCTTTTATGGATCTACATTAAGCTTTATGTCTGACTTTGTCTAAATCAGGATAAAATCGTTTTCCTTCACGGGACGCAAAAGTTAAAAGGAAGGTTCAGGAAGCTCCACAATGAACCACTGATACCCATCTTAAGCACACAGAGGAAACAAAAAGTTATTTGAACATCTATCTCATTGCAAAGTGTATGTTTATCCAGGAAAAGCACTATGTCTGTTGGCAAGAAGCGACTTTATGGAGAGGCTACCCAACAATGGAGATGTGCTCTACAACTGTCTACAGAATCTGATTTCCAAGAATACAGGTATGACTAGTATACACTTCATTACGTACTTTGAGCATGCATGATTTATGGTATAATTTTATATCCTTATGTTACATGGGCGGTTTGAGGGTGAAAATTATTCACAATCATATCAAGTATGTACCTGCCGGGGAACAAGGCTGTGTATTTTGTTAGTTTGATGGTGTTACCGAACACGGTGAATAAATAAATATGCAGGAAGCGAGGTTAAGTATCCTTTAAATGCAAGACTGCCAAAATTTACTAGACAATCTGTCCAAACTCATCAAATCCATATAGACAAAGACCAATCAGAGATTTGCACAAAGCTGGAAGTGAACCTCCCGAAAGGGAAGCGTGATTACATCAGGAAAACATCTCCGTGCAATGAATACCCCCGTAAACCCCACTTTTATATAGAAAAACTTGGGTTCGCAGGGGTATACCTATTTTTCTTATTTTTGCTCCAAAACATAGATTTTGGGTACTCGTTAGAACCGCCTCGCCGAGGCAGTGCTAACGAGTACCCACAATCTATGTTTTGAGCAAAAATAAGAAAAATATCAAAAATTTCCGCTGAAAATTATCGATTTTTGACCTGAAAAAATTACTGTTTATCATATGGGCATGTTTTCGTAAAGTATTCACAATCATATCAAATATGTACCTGCCGGGGAACAAACCATTACGAAAACTTGCCCATGCAATATACAGTGAATTATTTAAGCTGTAAAAATTAAAAAAAAAAAATCAGTAAAACATTTGTTGTTTTTTCTTATTTTTGCACAAAACATAGCTTGTGGGTACACGTTAGAACCGCCTCGGCGCGTACCCACAATCTATGTTTTGAAGCAAAAATAAGAAAAATAGGTTTACCCTTGCGAACCCAAGTTTTTCTATAAAAGAGTGGGGTTTAAGGGGGTGTTTATTTCACGGACATGTATTCCTGATGCTGTGTATTGTGTAAGTTTGATGGTGCTACCGAACACGGTGAATAAATAAATATGCTGGAAGCGAGGTTAAGTATCCTTTAAATGCAAGACTGCCAAAATTTACTAGACAATATGTCCAAACTCATCAAATCCATATAGACAAAGACCAATCAGAGATTTGCACAAAGCTGGAAGTGTGGGAAGCGTGATTACATCAGGAAAACATGTCCGTGCAATGAATACCCCCGTAAACCCCACTTTTATATAGGTAAAACTGGGGTATGCAGGGGTATACCAATTTTTCTTATTTTTGCTCCAAAACATAGATTGTGGGTACTCGTTAGAATCGCCTTGCCGAGGTTCTAACTTGTACCCACAATCTATGTTTTGAGCAAAAGTAAGAAAAATATCAAAATTTTTTAGGTAAAAAATTTCAATTTTTAAAGCTAGAAAATTCTCTGTATATTGCATGGGCAAGTTTTCGTAATGAGGAGCTTCGGGGTAAGCACCGCTTACAATTAAATCTCCTGAAGGTGCGTTTATAGGATGGCCATAATCCGGCGTCCGTCCATCGTTCGTCCGTCGTCCATAATTGCAAAGATCTCCTCTGAAACAACTTGACCAATCAAAGATTATCTTCATGTGGAGCATCCTTAGGAAGGGGGAACAAAATGGTCCAGGTAACATGGCCAAGATGGTCGCCATGGCTACAAATAGCAAAATTCTTTACAAATCTCCTTTTCCAGAACCATAAGGTCTATGGTTTTGAAATTTGACATGCAACACCAAAGAGAGGATCTCTACAAAGTTTATATATTTCATGGCATAGGTCACCAATGCATTTGAATGGCGGAAACTTGTTAAAATGTGACTTGCAGGAAGTGAGCAAATAAACTGAAGATTTATATACTAGTACATGTATATAACCATGATATTCAAAGATCATTTTCTCCTCAAACTGCTTGGCCAATTAAAGCCAAATTTTATATGAAGCATCTATAGAAAGGGGGAACCAATGTGCATATAAGTAATCGGGAACCAGTGGGTACATAAGTAATCCAGGTCACATGTCTAAGATGGCCGTCATGCCCATATGGTAAAAATCCTACAAATTCTTCTCCGGAACTGGTGGACCGATTTCAACAAAACTTGACATGCATAATTGGGGACTAGAGTAATATAATGTATACATAAATTTTGACCCTGTGATGACCTTGACCTATTTTACGGCAAGGTCAACATAGGTCGCCTATGCATTTGGATGGGGAAACTTGTTTTAAAAATGTCACTTGAAGGGCAAAACTTGCAGGACATGGGCAAATGAAATGGAATTTGAAGATTCTGAAAAGAATTTATTTGGACCACAGGGGTGGGTCTGTACCCACCCCGGGGTAGTATACATGTATATAACCATAATATTCAAAGATGTCTCTGAAATTGCTTGGTCAATCAAAGTCAAATTTTATAGAAGCATCTTTGTGAAGGGGATACCAATGTATTTATAAACCAGGTCACATGACCAAGATGGCTGCCATGCCCATATATGGTAAAACTCCTTTAAAAATCTTGTTCTCAGGAACTGTTGGAGCTATATACATGTATATGACCTTTATAGTAAAAACGTGTATTGGTATATGTCTCAGATCTCAGGTGAGCGTTTACAGGACCATTGGTCCTCTGGTTTTTCTTTGTTAGTGGTGTATGTCTGGTGTCATGTCTAGTTGTGTAAGCTGACTACTTCAGAAAGACACAAGCATCTGATTGTAGAGCAGCTGTTTGAAAATATTGTATAACGAAAATCGTTGTGACCATCAGGAAAACATGTCCGTGCAATATATCCACTTTTATATAGTAAAACTGGGGTTTGCATGGGTATACCTATTTTCTTATTTTTGCTCCAAAACATAGATTGTGGGTACTCGTGTACCCACAATCTATGTTTTGAGCAAAATTTTTCTTATTTTTGCTCCAAAACATAGATTGTGGGTACTCGTCAGAACCGCCTCGCTAACGTGTACCCACAATTTATGTTTTGAGCAAAAATAAGAGAAATATCAACATTTTTCTGGTGAAATTTTCAATTTTTGTTACTGAAAAATCTCTATGTATTGCATGGGCAAGTTTTCGTTATGACCTTATGGGGAGACTCATTCTAATGCTACTGCCATTTCTCATACCAAACAATAATTGTAATTGTAAGCAGTTTATCTAATATTTTACTTGCTTGATTGGGGTATCCAGGGGTATACTTATTTTCTTATTCTACGTTTGCTCCAAAACATAGATTGTATGTACTCATTAGAACAGCCTCGGCGGTCAAAAATCTCTTTAAAAATCTCTGTATATTACATGGGCATGTTTTCGTAATGGTCTTACTTTCAAACTTAATTCATGAATGTGAATGTGAAAGTTTATTTGATACGACGAATAAACCTAAGACTAATGAAATGTTTGTAGATATATATCCGCATTACATGTATAACAAAATGCGGAAGTGTTCCGTGTTCAAACAAAACATAAAAAGTTTAATAAGTAGACGTTTTAGTATCAAATTTCATTGTCCGTTACACTTTCAGAGTTGTTAAATCGATTTTTCGCCGAGGCGGTTCTAACGAGTACCTACAATCTATGTTTTGGAGCAAGAATAAGAAAAAATAGGTTTACCCTTGCATACCCCAGTTTTGCTATATAAAAGTGGGATATAAAGGGGTATACATTTAACGGACATGTTTTTCCTGATGCTTCAATTTACACTGTCACCTTACATTACGAAAACTTGCACATTCTTTTTTTTTTTTTTTTTTTTTTTGCATCTGTAAAAACTGAAAATTCCATTCAGAAAAAAAAAAATAATATACACTGAAAAAAGTTATAAGATAAGAGGCCATCTCATATTTTTTCTTCTAGTTCAGAAAGTAAAATACGATCAATCAAATTCATGATCAAATGAATAAACTAATGTCTAACAGTGGCTCTGTGAGTTTCTGCATTCCAAAATGCGTGATATTTCTCACACAGACGATGAGTAAAGGTACCCTCTTTTCAAAAAGTCACACTTTATTAACATCAAATTAAATATCTTATTATGACATTGTGTTCTACATTTTAATTTAATTGAAAGTGCTACTGACTGCTATGATGCAAGATAAAATCAAGTCAGATGTGTTGCTGCAATAAGAATCTTCGTTTCTGTAAGACAGCAACATGAATAACAGGAATTCACCTTTTTGCATGCAGTTTGGATACAAACTTTGTTCATCTACGGTTGCATTATCAGCAGTATGGAATTGAAATTGTCACTGATTATCAAGGTCTAATACTAGACTCTGATAAACTTTGAAAATATAAAAAATCATTCACCAATTTCGTTACTTTGTTCGTTAAAAATTGGCATTGAAACCGGAAGTATGCGGCAGCCGTGACCTGTTTGGCCTCGAAAATAGTCTAAAATAGCTCATTTGAATTATATCTTTCATTTTCAGGCCTCATCAAGTGAATTTCACAGGGATTAACACGTTTAAGAGGCATATTGATGAATTTTCAAAAAATCTCAAAAATAGCGATTTTTAAAAAGTCTACCAGTACAGAAAATTCCAATGTTTGATGTTTTTCCGAGCCGGAAGGGCCCCTTTGATGACACCCGTTCCTGATTTAAATAAATGTTGTGCTTTATCCATTTTTTTTTATTCAAAAACAATGATTTTTGTATTTGTACTCCGAAAACGCGTTTGATGAAAGAAATTTATTTCTGAACACTTTGGGACTTTACTTAGTTGAAAGACACGTATGTATTTAGACAAAAAGTCGTGCAACTTTGAACATGGCTTGGAATCAAAAAAGGAGTTTGAAAAGTGGCCTCTTATAACACTTTTCAGTGTATTTGCTGAAAACATAGATTGTAGGTACACGTAACAGCATCGACGAGGCGGTTATAAAGTGTACACACAATCTATGTTTTGGATCAAACATAAAAATGATATGTCCCAGTTTTTCTACATTAAATTGGAGTATAAGGGGGTATTCGTTACCTGGACATGTTTGACTGATGTTTTGGGCTCTCTTTACTCTTCAAATATTTTCAGATTGCAGTAATATAACATCCATTCACAGCTGCATAAGCTGCCCAGTATTTAAGACAGCTCGTATAAGAAAAACAGGCTTTTGCATCTAGATTTCATCAAATACATACATGTACGTCTCTACGGCCAAAGCGGAATATGCACTTGTATGTATTTTGTCATGGTTCCGTAGTGGTTATTCAGCCCATGCGTTTAATTTCAGCTTCGCGGTAACGACGACCAGTAACAGTCAAAAATTCCAAGCTGCCTGATAAATATAAGAACCTAATTGTCAATTTAGTTTTTCCCCACCTCGGTTCTTGGAGTGGGAATTTCTTTCTGATTGCTCCTTTTCCTGACCATTGCCTACTTGTACCTTTTTATGGCAGCATGTCGCTTTTTAGCTCACCTGAGCCGAAGGCTCACAGGTGAGCTTATAGGATAGGCAGGCATCCGTCGTCCGTCGTCGTCCGTCGTCCGTCGTCCGTCCACAATTTCAAAGAAGAATATTTCTGAAGCTAGTAGGCCGATCTTGATCAAATTTAATGTGAACCATAATTGGGTTGGGGGATTGATGGCATTAGGTTTTGGAGCAGATTGTATCAAAATTGTGGTTTCCATGGCAACAGATAGGTCCCATAGACTTACAATGGGAAAAACTAAAAAAATCTTCTTCTCTGAAACCACTAGGCCCACAGCTTTTATATTTGGTATGTAGCAATGGCTAATGGTCCTCTACATAAATTGTGCCATTCGTGCCCCTTGGGTCAAATTTGGCCACGCCCCGGGGGTCGATAGTCTCCATAGACTTACTATGGGAAAAAAAAAATAAAAAATCTTCTTCTCTGAAACCACAGGACCCACAGCTTTGATATTTTGTATGTGGCAATGGCTAATGGTCCTCTACATAAATTGTGCCAGCCATGCCCCTGGGGTCAAATTTGGCCACGCCCCGGGGGTCGATAGTCTCCATAGACTTACAATTGGAAAAACTAAAAAAAATCTTCTTCTCTGAAACCACTAGGCCCACAGCTTTGATATTTGGTATGTAGCAATGGCTAATGGTCCTCTACATAAATTGTGCCATTCATGCCCCTGGGGTCAAATTTGGCCACGCCCCGGGGGTTGATAGTCTCCATAGACTTACTATGGGAAAAAAAATTAAAAAATCTTCTTCTCTGAAACCACAGGGCCCACAGCTTTGATATTTTGTAGGTGGCAATAGCTAATGGTCCTCTACATAAATTGTGCCGATCATGCCCCTGGGGTCAAATTTGGCTACGCCCCGGGGGTCGATAGTCTCCATAGACCTACAATAGGAAAAAAACTAAAAAAAGCTTCTTCTCTGAAACCACTAGGCCAACAGCTTTGATATTTGGTATGTAGCAATGGCTAATTGTCCTCTACATAAATTGTGCCATTCATGCCCCTGGGGTCAAATTTGGCTACGCCCCGGGGGTTGATAGTCTCCATAGACTTACTATGGGAAAAAAATTAAAAAATCTTCTTCTCTGAAACCACAGGGCCCACAGCTTTGATATTTTGTTTGTGGCAATGGCTAATGGTCCTCTACATAAATTGTGCCAATCATGTCCCCAGGGTCAAATTTGGCTACGCCCCGGGGGTCGATAGTCTCCATAGACCTACAATAGGAAAAACTAAAAAAAATCTTCTTCTCTGAAACCACTAGGCCCACAGCTTTGATATTTGGTATGTAGCAATGGCTAATGGTCCTCTACATAAATTGTGCCATTCATGCCATTCATGCCCCTGGGGTCAAATTTGGCCACGCCCCGGGGGTTGATAGTCTCCATAGACTTACTATGGGAAAAAAATAAAAAAATCTTCTCTGAAACCACTAGGCCCACAGCTTTTATATTTTGTATGTAGCAATGGCTAATGGTCCTCTACATAAATTGTGCCATTCATGCCCCTGGGGTCAAATTTGGCCAGGCCCCGGAGGTTGATAGTCTCAATTTTAGACTTGCTATGGGAAAAAAAATTCAAAAATCTTCTTCTCTGAAACCACAGGGCACACAGCTTTGATATTTTGTATGTGGCAATGGCTAATGGTCCTCTACATAAATTGTGCCAGCCATGCCCCTGGGGTCAAATTTGGCCATGCCCCGGGGGTAGATAGTCTCCATAGACCTACAAGGGGAAAAACTAACAAAAATCTTCTTCTCTGAAACCAAAAAGCCCAGAGCTTCTATATTTTGTATGTAGCAATGTTTGGTAGTCCCCATTATAAATTGTGCCAGTGACGCCCCTGGGTCAAATTTGGCCATGCCCCGGGGGTCAATAGTGTCCATGCATAGACTTTCATTTGTCGATTCTCATTTAATTTAAATCTCATGAGCTTACAATGTGATAATCTCTCAGGTGAGCTACAGGACCAATGGTCCTCTAGTTCATTTTCTTACCAATGTTTAACATATTTGGTCCCCTTTAGATCATACTAGTCTTTCTATTGACTACCATGTTGAAAGTTGCAAAATTACAGTAATTCTCTTTGGCTCCATGTTGCCAAATCTAAAGGGTCACTGACGAGACTTCAATAGTCGAAACCGCGGTATGGCCCATCCCCTTTCTCATTTATGTATTCGCTGCTCTTAAAGGATCTAAGTTTTGATTTTTTAATTATATCAGACCAATTACCCTGAAGAGTATTTTCTCATGACGCTCCCCATTGCACGTTTTTTCTTCATTTACCACCAGGATATACTTAACAATTTGAGCCACCGCATGGGAAAACCAACAATCTGCATAAGCGAAAACAAAGGCGCAGACCGGTGATCAGTGCCTTTGTTTTCGCTACACGGATAGTAGAATCCCTCTTCGACTTAAATTCACTTGAAATTTCAAGCCTCTAGTCTGCTTGTGTGACTGTACAGGCTAGTTTGTGTCAGACCTGATCAGGAACCCAAATTGTTTGTCTTCTCATGCAGCGGCTCATTTTAGTCTACATCTAGCATAACAATACATGATTGGTTGTTTGGGAATATAATACGGAAGTGCTTGAAATATCTTGTTTAAGAATATCCCTGCGGTCTGTCAGGTGCAGAATTATTGCTGATTATTTTACTATTTGAGCTTTAAAGGATGCAACAATCGTATTTAAGTAATTAGGCTGAGTAAGCTATTTGATCATTTCGAACCATATGAGTATGTGAAAGTCAAGCATGCGTCGCTTTACCTTAGCCGGGACGCGAGAAAACCGGTCTCCAAGGTTTCCGGCAAGATCCGACACAAACCGGCCTGTACAGTCACAAAAGAAGGCTAGAAGCTTGAAATTTCGGATTTATGAAGAAGATGTATTTTACTATCTGTGTAGTGAAGCCAAAGGCGCTGATCAGCTGGGCAGTAACTGCACAGCTGATCTGCGTCTTTGCTTTCGCATAGGCAAAATCCGGTTGTCTCATGCAAATGATAAAACACAAAAATACGGATAGAAGGTTGAAGATTGGAATACACACTGTAGTTTATTTTGGGTTTTTGGGTTTGGGTAAGCCTTTTATTATTATTATTATTATTATTATTATTATTATTATTATTATTATTATTATTATTATTATTATTAATATATGTAGTTTATTATTATTATTATTATTATTATTATTATTATAACATGTATTATTATCATATTTAACTCAGAGTAAAGTGTCGTTCAAACTTGCAAAACTTGCATGTATTATTTGCCGACATACCTGATCAAATAGAACGGTTGCCAAAGTACGGGTTTTTATATTATATTTTTGTCGTTCTCAGTGTTTAGAAGGATCTCGAGTTCTTAACTACCGATCGTTTTTTATGATCATTTATGATGTTCTGTTCTTTGGTTGTTTCTTTTTTAAATGTAGTCTGGCTCGAAACCTGAAACCATTCATTCCACTTACATGTGTTCTGTATTGTAGGTGGCGGTATGTTCAGTCAGCATACTCTAGCCACGCCCCCGGGAGTTATCGGGTCTCCACTCACTCCTGCAAACAAGTCATCTACATTGCCAACAGGTATGAAATATGGGCCGCCGCACCAGAAAACAAACAATCTGCATATGCGAAAACAAAGACGCAGATCAGCTGTGCATTAATTGCACAGCTGATCAGCGCCTTTGTTTTCGCTACAAGGATAGTACAATTCCTCCTCGACCTATTTCCGAAATTTCAAGCTTCTATCCTTCTCCTGTGACTGTACAGGGCCTGGTCGGAATTCCAAATTGTTTGTTTTCTCATCCAGCGGCTCATATATTTACATTTACTGTCCTTACACCATCTATCAGAAACTGACTATTTCAAAATCACTTTTTCCGAAACACCTTCAGAAATATAATAAACCTCAGTGTCATCCTTTTGCATTTCAGAAGTCTCAAAAAAAGGGCCACAAATGTTTTGAAAATCGGTTCACTATAGAACTGTTATGTCCAAAATTCATTGGATTGGCATTTTGTGTGTATGCAAGAATAATAGCAAATCTGTTGGTTTGAAGGTCAATCATGTATACAATTTTGTTTTGGTTTCACGCATTCCAATCTAAAACAGGCAACTTTATTTCTTTCCGGGAAAATAGTTACTTCCCTTGCTCACATTTTCACAATGAAAAAAAAATCTGTATTAAAATTGTTCTCTGGCATATACAGGATCTTACACGAGTGGCCATTTCATATGAAATTGAGGCTTAGGCGAGTTTAATAATATTTATATGAAATGACCACGAGTGTAAGATACATGTAGGCTTTAATATGTGAATTTTAGATTAGGATTTTATCGCCTTCAAAGTGTACATATTACATGTAATAACGAAAATTGAAATGAAAATTGAGCCGCGTCGTGAGAAAACCGGATTTTTGCATAGGCGAAAACAAAGGCGCAGATCAGCTTCGCAGTAGCTGCGAAGCTGATCAGCGCCTTTGTTTTTGCTACACGGATAGTATAATTCACAAAATACTAATATAATTCACAAAATATATATTCACAAAATACTAATCTTTTATCAAAATATATAATTAAAAAGAATATATATATTCACAAAATACTAAACTTTTACCTCCTTAACCCAAATCGTCATTTAGGCATTTGAAGCAGGGTATCCAAGAATTTCATAGAAAGTATGTCTTGGTTCCGGCAGACAAAGCCGCGAACAATGTTGTTGTCGTTTTTAGGTTTCACTACGTTAAAACAGGAGCTTGATGGTACCAGGGCTTATCTGGAGACAGATACTGATGAAATGTCTGTAGTTAATGCTCACTTAAACGATTTACCTGTTAAGTTTTCTGTTTGTGTCAATGAAGGCCAAGACAAACTTCCTACGATGTATTGGTTACCTAAGCTTCACAAAAGACCACACAAAGCTAGATTTATTGCAAATTCTAGCTCTTTCAAAACCAATTTTTATTTGAAGTTTCATATACTGCCTAGATTTGATAGCAGTAAGGCAGGAACTTAATAATTTAGAAAGTTCAGTAGTAGAACAAGAGCTAGAATTTGCAATAAACCTAGCTTTGTGCGGTCTTTTGTGAAGCTTAGGTAACCAATACATTGTAGGAAGTCTGTCTTGGCCTTCATTGACACAAACAGAAAACAGGTAAATCGTTTGAGTGTTCCACAGCTCTATTGTAAAAACCCATGCGCGGATCATTTTTTTTTCAATTCGTTGAATGGCCAATTTCATTCATTCTGTCTATTACCCTCTTGTACTTATCATCTTTGTATGCTCAGAGGCAAAAATAGCAAATTTTCCTTCTTATTTTAAATTTTGAATTTTGTATCTTATTCCTTGACTCTGTCTGAATTTTGCTTAGTTTTTGTCGGATTTCTGTCATCTTCGACAGTCGCTATTACTCAAAGCATAAATACCATAAATTGGGTAGTTACACAAATACTGCATTTTGAAGCTTTGGTATTATTAACGATAATAATTATATCTGGGCGGCAGCCCCGTGGCCGAGCGGTTAAGAGCGCTGTTTCTTAATCACTGGATCATCTCACCGCTGTGTCTGGTGTGGGTTCGAGCCCCGCACTGGCCACATGTTAGACAAGCCAAGGTCTGCTTGCGGGTGAGCCAGTTGGTTTTTCTCGGGATTCTCCCGTTTTCGCCCCACTTACTAATTGGCCCGTCTCATATGAGCTGAAATAATCTTGAAAGGGACGTTAAACTGAATAATAACAATAATAAAAATAATTATAATAATCTCTGTATTTCTCGTGTCTTTGGATGGAATTATAACTTAATTACATCAAAAGTGATTCTTTTACATGTGTTCGTCAGTTGAACACATTTTTTTGTTTTTAATCAATTTTCTATTCAGGGAAAAAAGGGTTTCGGCGTTGTCCCCAGTAAAAATGGTAATCGGTGTTTCAGGAAAAGTGGTTTATCTTTATCTTCATTATACGACTGTTTATTGTGCCTGCCTCTCTGGCGTGCTCGTTGCCTTCAAAAAAAGGCGTTTCGGTTGAAACTTAGCCGGATGGCTATCTTGTTTGGAAAGAGCTAGTCATTCTGCTCTTCGTGTGTGTTTTCTTTCCCACCTGGTGTCTATGTTGGGACTTTAAAATTGAATTGCATCGATTCCTGGTCCCTCTATTCTTACTGTCTTCAACATTGACTTGCTCTACTTGCAACTGACAGTGTAGAGCTAATATTGGCCTAGTCGGTCAACAAAGAACTCACCACCACATATGAACAATCTAATAATCAAGAAATAAAGATGACCTTTCACATTACTAAGCCGGAGACGTACGACCATTTATTCATAAGAATGAAGTCCAATCAGGGTGGGGGCGGTTATGAAACAGAGGACACCAAATGAGCCGCCTAATGGGGAAAACCAACAATCTACATATGCGAAAACAAAGGCGCAGATCAGCTTCGCAGTAACTGCGAAGCTGATCAGCGCCTTTGTTTTCGCTACTCGGATAGTACACTTCCTCTTCTACTTAAACCCGAAATTTCAAGATTCTAGCCATCTTCTGTGACTGTACAGGCCGGTTTGTGTCGGACCTGTTCGGAAACCACATTGTTAGTTTTCCCACGAGGTGGCATAAAAATCAAGCCGTGTGCTACGCACGTCATAGGATGGGCATTTCCGTAGTCACATTTCCTTGTATTTGGAGCATTGGCTCTCAGACAATTGATAGTTATCATTGTTAACCGTTTACATTGTTACCATTTAGACTGTTCCCTTTTATATTTTACCCTATAGATTGTTATCCTTTATATGTGTTTATGAAAACCATCCTAGGTACATGTATGATTAATGAATGTGGGATTTTTTTCTCAAACCTTTCTTTGTTATTTTGTGGACTTGCATGCGATGGCCGAACAGGAATAGCGTCAACGATCTGTTGGACGAACTCGAGTGGCCATCCTTGGAGGACCACAGGGTGAAGTCCTCCATAACTTTTTTTTACAAGATTCACTCCGGTACAGTGGCTCTTGATAAAGATAGATATCTGACCCCAGCACTCAACTTAAGAAGTACCAGGGCATCTCACGATTCACAATACTCAAGATCATACGGCCTATAGTGATGCTCTAAAAATCTTTTTCGACCTAGGACTATCCCTTTATAGAATAGTCTTCCCTCTTCAGTGGTCTGATCAAAGACTGCTGAAAAATTTAACGCTCTTATTTAGATCAGGGGTTCAGAGTATACATATTAGTATACCTCTGTTTAGCTTCTTGTAATGTTCTCCCCATCTTTCTAAATTCAAAATTCAGCACCCACCCCATACCTGAAATTGATCGACTCGGTATATGAAGATAGATGACTCTTTAATTGATTATTATAATGTTCTCTATATGCCTTATTGACAAGAGAATTATCTTAAGATTGCACAACATGCATGGTATAAGTGCCTGATTGTTAATTTAGTTTTTTTCCCACCTCGGTTTTTGGAGTGGGAATCTTTTTCTGATTGCGCCTTTTCCTGATCGTTGCCTACTTGTACCTTTTTCCTCTGCACGCGTGACGTTAATAGTTATTTTTGTGTGATATTTTACGCCATACTTTCTTTCCCACCTAGCATCTGGGTCCGGATTTTTTTAATTGTATCGATTCCAAGTCCTTTAATTCTTACTTTAGATTACATCAGAGACAGCGCAAATTTCAATTATATTTCATATGTCTTTACAACAGGGCTACTCCTAGTCCCTAGTACCAGTGGTCAGATAACTCTGTCCCCACCCACGGGAAACCAGGTCTCCAAGCCTGCAGCCCCCGGGGCACAGGTGTCATTGAGACCGCTCATCCCGATCCAGCCACGCCTGGGCCAGTCCACAATGACCTCATTGGCGATCAACCAAGGTCAGAGCCGAGCGTCGCCGAAACTTTCTCTTAAAGGTATAGAATTTGATCAGTCTTTTTTTTTCTTGGGCAAATAAGATCAATCATTGAATAACAGAACCAAAATTGCTTATGAGCTGAAGAAATATTTTTATACCAAAGATAAATGAAACACATTAATGAAATGAATTTGTGCCTTCACTTTAATCACTAGTACTAGAGTGTAGTTTGGTAATACCAGTGCTTTAAGGTTGAACTCGAGTTCGCCACTTTGATGTTCATTATTAACAACACGTAAATATTGTGAGTATGAAAGACTATTATGATATATCATTGAGACATATGTATATACCATACAAACACCAAGTATGAAAATCTCCACCAATTGGCAATTGTTATTTTGAAGTTGTAGAGAGAATGAGCATTGACGATGACTCGATTGAAAGTGGTTTTGGCTCCCCAGGGCTAGGCCCATCAAGAGGTATGTATCAGAAAATCCCGGGCCTTTCTCGAGTTTCTGGTCATTATCATTTGTTTCCAGGTGATATGAATTGCTTATTACAATTGAACTTTCTATTATATAGCCGCGAAATGCAGCGATAACTGGTGTCGGTAGCAAGATAATAAGAGATTATTATATGACAATTTTCATATCATACCCCGTATCAACCTGAGACTTCCGTATCAGCCCGAGACTCCCATATCAGCCTGAGGGCCGAAGGCCCGAGGGCTGATATGGGAGTCGAGGGCTGATACGGAAGTCGAGGGTTGATACGGGGTATGATATGAAAATTGCCATATCATGATCTCTTTATCATATATTTTTATTGAAAAAAAAAAGTGTTTGATACAGTTCAATGCACAAAATGTTTCCCAACATAATTTCAAGTGGAAAAAAGAAAGAATGAAAACAAAATTCTGGGGTGTGATATGGGGGTGTGATATGAGTCCATATCTCCCTAGGGAGATATGGATTTTGACAAATTTTGAACTGATACAGCTTTCCCAACATAATTTCAAGTGGAAAAAAGAGAGAATGAAAAAATATTCTGGGGTGTGATATGGGGGTGTGATATGAGTCCATATCTCCCTAGGGAGATATGGATTTTGACAAATTTTGAACTGATACAGCTTTCGAGATATGGTGTCCCGATACGTGCATAGGACTTGCGCCTGTATCGCATATGTAAAAAGAACGTATTTTACAGTAAATATATGATAATAGTAAAGCAGTGGTCAGGAAATGGCGCAATCAGACCGAAAGTTCCACTTTAATACCCTGATAGGATAAAACTAAATCGACAATCAGGTATCAATACATTTAGAGAACATAAAGTAAACCGATATTTCAGTTATGCCCAAATAGTTTGACACTCGGTAAGAAACTGCTAACAAACTCAGACGTCTCCAGCAGGGCTATCGGTCTCATAAACTTCGAAAAAACTTTTTTCTAAATTTTATCGCATACACTATGAATTGTTTTCCAAATTTAATGCTGGACTAAAGATGCTTTTACAGGAGGGCCTTTCGGAACAAGAATTTTATGGGATTTTGTTTACAAATTTAAGAAACTTATAGGAAGGAATGATTTTTCTTTTCAGTTCAGAAAAATCATAACACATTACAGACGTATAGGGTATAACTAAAATGTCATGCGACAGTAATGCGACAGTCTGCATGCTTAGTTTTTAACCCATCGTGGTTGATAACTATCCTGCCTTCTTTAATTGCACGCCGGTGGGTCGGGCGTCAGACCCTATGATGACCCCGACTTAAAGTATTTGGTTGGGACGGGAGCTTTTGTCCGTCATTTTGTCCACTAGTGTTCAACTGGTGTTTGCTCCGGATTTCAGTAAGTTATTCGACGCCCAGGGATCTCCATCGTCGGGCAGCCTACTGGATGTGTGAGTCCTCGTTTTTGATTCATTATAGTGGTTATCATGATTTATTTGTTTGTCCATGATAATTCATCTACTAGTTAGAGATTCACCACGAGGACCGAACAACTTACTAAATCCACTGCAGAAGATGAGAGTGCGGTTAGGGCCCTGGAAAACCGTTTTGAGCCCCCTCCATTGTTTTATATTTTGGAGTCGATTTTTGTGCTGTTTGAATCTTCAATCTACGTTCTCATAGTTTTAGTTAAGTTCGGGTAACTGAGTGGCCGCCTATTGGGAAATAGCTGCACACTCGGCTTACGATGTGTTCTCTAAGTATAAGAACCTGATTTTGTTTTTCCCGCCTCGGTTTTTGGAGTGGGAATTTCTTTCTAATTGTGCCATTTCCTGATCATTGCCTACTTGTATCTTTTTCCAGGTGATTGGATGTTGATTTTCTTGAAGTGGTGTCTTGAATTTATATTTTAATTGTGATAACGGTGATGCAGTTTCTCACCCACAATGTATGTTTTGGATAAAAAAGTAAATCATTTATACCCTTGCAAACCCCATTTCCATATAAAAGTGGGGTTAATGGGTATTTATTTCACGGACATGTTTTCCTGCTGGGTGGGTTAAGTATGTATGCATGTCTTGCTGAAATGTTTAAGTAGCATATGCAGCACCAATTGCACCTTAACTCTATATGGGTTAGGTTCTCTCATCAAAATGTAATTTCAGTGCCAAGCCCTGGAAAACATGTGATAAAAACAGAGCCAGGTTCGGGCCCTAACACCAGCAAGAACACGATGCTTTCTCTGGGAGCTAACAGAACAACAGGTACTATATTGCCTTTCATTGAAAATGTTTTAGCTCACCTGAGCCGAACGCTCTCAAGGCGAGCTTATAGGATGGCCATGATCCGGCTTCCGTCCGTCGTCCGTCCGTGGTCCGTCGTCGTCTACAATTTCAAAGATCTTCTCTGAAACCGCTAGGACAATCAAGTTGAAATTTTATGTGGAGCCTCCTTGGGTAGTGGCATTGAATTTTTGTTTGCGATATTTTGGTCACATGGTCAAGATGTCCGCCACGCCCATATATGATAAAAACCCTTCAAAAATCTTTTTCTCCAGAACGGGTGAGCTGATTTCCACAAAACTTGATATCTTTGTTAAAATGAAGACCTTGGGATGTCCTTGACCTATGTTGCGGCAAGGTCAATTTTGGAAACAGGCGTTTACATTGGAAAAGGCGAAAACAATGGATATTTTGGAAATAATTGCGGCCTGGGACTTGAAAATTGCTCGATGCAGACAACTAATGGAGTCAATGAAGGTATGTATTTAATTAGGGTCATTTCTTGTCCTTGACCCAAGGTCATTGAAATGTCAAAATCAAGTCACAATTTCAAAGATCTTCTTCTCTGAAACCGCTAGACCGATCAAGTTGTAATTTTATGAGGTGCCTCCTTGGATAGTGGATTTTTTTATGCCCCCAACTTTGAAAAAGTTGGAAGGGCATATTGCTTTCGGCTTGTGTGTGTGTGTGTGTGTGTGTGTGTGTGTGTGTGTGTGTGTGTGTGTATATGTGTGTGTGTGTGTGTGTGTCTGTTAACTTTTGAACGGTGAGTGCTAGGGTTTTGAAATTTCATATGCACATTCCTCATGAAAAAATAGTCGACCCGTATTTTTTCATGCCCAAGGTATGCCCTTTTTCTGAGTTATGTCCCTTTGAAAACAAAATTTGAAAATATCTCAAAAAGTGTTTGAGCTAGGGCCTTCATATTTGATATACTGATTATGGCTGAGGAGTAGATCAGCTGATAAACTTTTGAGAACTTTACCGCAAATTTTGACAAAATTACGGAATTTTGAAATTTTGATTATTTTAAATTTTCAGTTTTTCAGTGAAATTTGAAACTTTTAAATAGTGAATGCTAGGGTTTTGAAATTTCATATACATATTCCTCATGAAAAAATAGTTGACACACAAATTGTTTTTTCATGCCAAAGTTATATCCCCTTTTCTGAGTTATGTCCCTTTGAAGACAAAATTTGAAAATCTTGAGTGCAAGATATCTCAAAAAGTATTTGAGTTAGAGCCTTCATGATCCTTCATATTTGGTACACTGAATTTGGCTGAGGAGTAGATCACCTGATTCACTTTTGAGGACGTGAGGTCAAATTTTACAGAATTATGGAATTGTGAAATTTTTATTCCATTTTTAAGTGTGCATCTGTTATCACTGTTAGTCCTCATGTTTGCTATTTGTGCCCAGGTCAACTCTGTTTGCTTACATGATTTTCATGAAAAATAATGAATTAAATGAATCATATAAGTTGTGCCAGGTTAGAGGCAAGCATACAGATTGGGGCACTTTGTTTTACAAACACTTACTTCAAGTGTTTTTTTTTTTTTTTTTTTTTTTTTTTAATTCAGTTTTACGTCCCTTTCAAGATTATTTCAGCTAATATGAGACGGACCAATCAGTAGGTGGGGCGAAAACGGGAGAACCCCGAGAAAAACCACCTGGCACACCCGCAAGCAGAACTTGGCTTTTCTCACATGTGGCCAGAGCGGGGCTTGAACCCACACCGGACACAGCGGTGAAATGATCGAGTGATTCAGTAGCGTGCCCCAAGCGTGTGTGAGACGCGCGTTGAAAGTTTGCTGTGCGCCTGTAGCGCGTGCATAGCGTGTTTGGGATGTAACACAAACGAACACCAAAACTTTTTTATACGGGTGGCACACGCCTCAGTCACGCAATATTGTATGACTGCTGTAACGAGTTAAAGGAAGAAATTAATTTTCACACGTCCAAAATCTTCAGCGTGTTGAGATTTTTCATACACCCGGCGCGCGTTTGGGTTTTAAGCTACAGTGTGACTGCTGTTTTAAGGTCAAGGTCATGTATTGCCCTTGACTTAAGGTAATTGAAATATCAAAATTAAGTCACAATTTCAAATATCTTGTTCCCTGAAACCGCTTGGCCTATCAAGTTGGAATTTTATGTAGATGCATTGAAATTTGTTTGTCACATGACCAAGATGGCCGCCATCCCCATATATGGTATACACTCTTCAAAACTCTTCTACTCCAGAACCGGTGGGCAGATTTCCGCGAAATTTGGCATGTAGCACCGGGAACTCCAGCCCATCATAGTTTGCTCAAATGATGAACCTGGGATGACCTTGGCATATTTATGGTAATGTCAATTTTGGAAACATAGGCTTTCACATGGAAAAATCTGAAGACGATTGATTTTTTGAAAACGATTGCAGCCTGAGACCTGAAACTTGGCAGAATCAGACAACGTCCAATAAAGGTGTGTGTGTATTCAAGGTCAAGGTCATTTCATGATGACTAAATGCACCTAGATCAGGCTTCAGGTGAGCGTTCTCAGGACCAATGGTTCTCTGGACTTTGAATCCTACAAGCTCTGGGTTTTGTCCTTGAATGAGAAACAGAACTCCCAGACAGTACTGGTTTTGGTGCTCAGAAAGCAGTAATTTTGCTCTAATTTGACTGAAAAATTGTTTACCGGGACATATAAAACAAAAGCACTTTTTCTCAGGTACTACTCACTATTCATAGGTTCGGCCCCAGCATTAGCTCCCTAACACCAAAAAAGGTCTGGACTGATGGATCACCCCAAACATACCCGAAATTTCCAGCACACCCTAAAAATGTGCATTTTAGCTCACCTGAGCTACAAGGTGAGCTTATAGTTTACCCATGCTCCATCGTCCGTCGTCGTCGTCGGCGTTGTCGTCGTCATTCACAATGTTCAAACATCTCCAATCAAAGCCAAACTTTATGTGGAGCATTGTTATTAAGGGGAAATGAAAGTTTGTTTTGGCTATAAATAGCAAAAACCTTTGAAAATCTTCTTCTTCAGAACCAGAACGCCAATGATTTTAAAACTTGGCATGAAGCATCAGGCAATGGAGTGTACAAAATTTGTATAAATCAAGACCCTGGGATGACCTTGACCTATTTTACGGCAAGGTAAATATAGGTTGCCCATGCATTTAATGAGGAAAATTGTTAAAATGGGATTTGAAGTCCAAAACTTGCAGGAAATGAGTAAATGAACTGGAGATTAACGATTCTGAAAAGAATTTGGACCACAGGGGTGTGTCTGCCCCTGTCGCGGGGCATTATACATGTATATAACCATAACATTCAAAGATCTTCCATAAAACAGCTTGGCCAATAAAAAACAAATTTTATAAGAAGCATCTGTATGAAGGGGGAAGCAATGTGATCATAAATAAACCAGGTCACATGACCAAGATGTCCGCCATGTCCATATATGGTAAAAACCCTTCAAAATGCTCTTCGCAGGAACTGCTGGACCTATTGCAACACAAATGACTAGAGTGCCACAATGTGTGTATAAATCATGATCCTGTGATGGCCTTGACAGATTTTTACGGCAAGGGCAATGTAGGTCACATATGCAGAAAATTGTTAAAATGACACTCAAGGGAAAAACTTCCAGGAAATGGACAAGTGGACAGAATATTTAAGAAACTGAAAAAGAAATTAACCCCAGGTGGTATTCTGACCCTGTGCTGGGACTATATACATGTATATGACCTTTATATACAAACAAATTTATTGGTATATATCTCAGATTTCAGGTGAGCGTTTACAGGACCATTGGTCCTCTGTTTTTTTTTTTGCATCCTGTTTGTCTAGTTTGGTTAAAATTAAAAAGCATTGGGTGTAAAATAGAAACTCATGGACCTCATGCCACGATGACATTTTAAATTAGAAACTCAAGGACCTCATGCATAAGTTTGAAGGAAGCTGTTATTTAAGTGGGTTGGTTCCTGCTAGGGAATTTAGTACAGGAACGCCAGCAAATATAATACATAACATATACTTGAAACAAATAAAAATGCAACATTTTGATTAAGTTTCTCCAGATCCTTTTTTTTTGCTCACCTGAGCAGAAGGTGAGCTTAAAGTATACTCATGCTCCGGCGTCCGTCCGTCGTCGTCCGTCGTCCACAATTTCAAAGATCTTCTTCTCTGAAAACGCTTGGCCGATTAAGTGGAAATTGTATGAGGAGTCTCCTTGGTTAGTGGAATAGAAAATTTTGTTCGCAATATCTTGGTCACATGACCAAGATGGCCGCCATGCCCATATATGGTAAAAGCCTTCAAAATCTTCTTCTCCAGAACCTGTGGGTCGATTAATATATATTGCCGTGAAACTTGGTATGTAGCATTGGGGACACCAGCCCGTCATAGTTTGCTAAAATGGTGACCCTGGGATGACCTGGACCTATTTTACGGCAAAGTCAATTTTGGAAACATATGCTTTCACATGGGAAAAGGCCATGACAATGGATATTTTGGAAACTATTGCAGTCTGAGACTTGAAATTTGCTAAATGCAGACAACTAATGGAGTCAATGACGGTATGTAATTAATCAAGGTCAATGTCAGCTCTTGACCCTGACCATAGGTCATAGAAATATTAAAATTAAGTCACAATTTTAAAGATCTTCTCTGAAACCGCTCGGCCGATCAAGTTGAAATTTTATGTGGAGCCTCCTTGGGTAGTGGCATGGAAACTTCGTTCGTGATATCTTGGTCACATGATCAAGATGGCCGCCAAGCTCAAATATGGTAAAAGCCTTCAAAAATCAACTTCTCCAGAACCGGTGTGCCGATTTCAACGAAACTTCAGTCCAGCCCATTATAGTTTGATTGAATGATGACGCTGGGATGACCTTGACCTATTTTACGACAAGGTCAGTTTTTGGCTTTTACATGTGAAATATTGAAAACAATGGATATTTTGGGAACTATTGCAGCCTGAGACCTGAAACTTAACAGATGCAGACACCATGTGTAGTCAATATAGGTGTTTTAGTATTCAAGGTCAAGGATCATTTGATGATAAATAGATGCTCCAAGAGCATGCTTCCGGTGAGTGTCCTGTGGTTTTATAATGAAAATTATTTTGATTCGCGTGTTGGGCAAGCTTTCTACATGTAAAAATACTATTTCTAGTCATTCAAAACCCAAATGAGCTATGTTCAGCGGCAGTTTAAGTTTCACAGAAAAAAAGAATAATGAAGCAATGATTAGAATATGGTGCAATCAGAACGAAAGTTCCACTCTAAAACAGCGGGGAGGTAAAACACTACTGTCTATTCACCATCTTCCAGAAACTGTGTTTTTTTCAAAATCTGACTTTTCTGAAAGACCTCAAGAAAAATTTACCATGTCACCATTTTGCATTCCAAAAGTCTTAAAAAGTGCCACTAAAAATTAAAAAATTGGTTAACAAATAAGGATTTTATGCCAGAAAATAATTTAGAAAATGGCTTTTTCCATTGTAAAAATGTCAGCAAGGGAAGTAACTATTTTCCCGAAAAAAATCTAAATCTGTTATTTTCATTTAAAATGCACCAAACCAAAACAAAATTGTAAATTATGCATAGCTGAGCGCACATTTCTTAAATTTAAAAGTTCCGCAGATTTGCTTGATTTTCAATTTTAAGGTGTTTGGATTACCTTCCTTGCACATGTAAAATGCGTATTCAAAATAATTTTTGAAAATAATTATTTTATTAGTGAACCAATTTTCATTTTTTGCGGCACTTTTTACGACTTTTAGGTTGCAAAAAGATGACTTTGTTTCAGAAAAGTGAGATTTTGAAAAATGCATTTTTCTGAAAGATGTTGTACAGGCAGTAAATTGAAAACCAGTGGCCAGTTGTTCAAAACTTCGTTTGTTAAACGTCATCGTTAAGACATCAACAAGTTTAGTAAATCCTGTCTACATGTACGTAAGCAAATACACACTTTTGTTGTTGTTGAAAAAATATGAGAATCATGTGGAATGCAAAGGATTCTCACATTTTATCAACAATTCATGTTTGAAATTTTAACGAATCGATAACTAATGATGTCGTTAATTTTGAACAATTGGGCCCAGGTACATTACAAAGATTACATGAGCCGCATCAAGACGCAGATCAGTAACTGCACAGCTGATAGCACCATCCCTCTCCCTCTAAATAAATTACAAAGTTTCAAGCTTCTAGCCTGCTACTGTGACTGCATGGGCTGGTTTCTGTCGGACCTGGTCGGAAACCCAAATTGTTGGTTTTCTCATGCGTAGGCTCATACTCATATAGTATGACGAGAGAGAGCAACTATTACCCTATTGCACGGTGACCACTTAGTTGAAACGTACTGTAATGTGAACACGTACATAAAAGCTGCCCAAGGCATAAAAATTCATCACCAAAACATCAAACAAAATTGAGGCAAAAGCAGGCAATGATCAGGTAACGGCGCAGTCAGAAAGAAATTCTCACTCAAAAGACCGAGGAGGGAAACCCCCAAATTGACAATCAGGCACTTAAACTAAGAGAACACATCGCAAGTCGAGTGAGCAGCTATTTCCCAATAGGCAACCACTCAGTTACCCGAACTTAACTATAATATGAAACATGTGAAAACTCTCTTATGATGTAAACAGCATAACAATTCAACAAAAAAAAAAAAAAAAAAAAAAAAAAAAAACAATTAGAACCACAACTGAAGTATCGCCTCGGAACGAACACTAAATTAATATAAAATTACTGGGGGCTCAAACCGGTTTTATGCGACACTATGTTGTTGAAAAAATATGAGAATCACGTGGAATGCAAAGGATTCTCACATTTTATCAACAAAAAATAACAGTGTATTAATTTTTTTTGTAATATTCATGTTTGAAATTTTAACGAATCGATAACTAATGATGGGCACAAACCGGCACAAACCGGTTTTATGTTATGCGACAGTCTGCATGCTTAGTTTTTAACCCAATCCTGGTTAATGATTATGCTGCCTTCTTTAATTGCACGCCGGTGGGTCGGGCGTCAGACTCTATGATGGCCCCGACTTAAAGCTATTCATTTTAGTTGGTTGGGACCGGAGCTCTTGTCCCCGGTCCACCGGGGTTCAACTGGTGTTTTTTCTTTTGCTCCGGAGTTAGTAGGTTATTCGGCGCCCAGGGATCTCTATCGTCGGGCAGCTTACTCAATCTGTGAGTCCTGGTTTTTGATTCATCAGGATGTTTATCGTGATTTATTTGTTTGTTCTTGATGATTCATTGATTAGTTAGTGATTCACCACGAGGACCGAAGAATTAACTAAATGTTATGAACCACTGCAGAAGCTGAGGGTGAGGTTATGGCCAAGGCGATACTTCAGTGTTGGTTCATTTTGTTTTATGTCTTGGTGTTTAAAATTTTTGTGCTGTTGGCGCCTTATGTATGTTTTCATATTTTAGTTAAGTTTAGGTAACTGAGTGACCACCTATTGGGAAAATAGCTGCTCATTCGGCTTATGATATGTTTTCATCATGGTATAAGTATCTGATTGTTAAAGTGGTTTTTTCCCACCTCGGTTTTTGGAGTGGGAATCTTTTTTCTGATTGCGCCTTTTCCTCATCTTTGCCTACTGGTTAACAACATTTAATTAGTTTTTCGGTTCTCGTGGTGAATCTCGTATTAATCAGTGAATCATCAAGGACAAACAAAAATCATAATAAACACCATGATGAATAAAAAAAAAACGAGGACTCAAAGATACAATAAGCTGCCCGGCAGTTGGAGGTCTCTGGAAAGCCAATCAAAATCACTGTAATTCAAAAGAAAAACACTAGTTGAACCCGGTGGACCAAGCAACAGACTCCAAAACCAATTAAAATTATAGCTTGCAGTCGGGGCCATCGTAGAAAGGTAAAAGTAGGCAATGATCAGGAAATGGCGCAATAAAAAAGAATCCAAAATCCGAGGTGAGAAAAACTTAAGTACCAAGTAGTCACGTATACTAAGAAAACATAAACATATTGTAAGCCGAGTAAGCAGCTATTTCCCAATAGAGTCTGACGCCCGACCCACCGGCGTGCAATTAAAGAAGGAAGCAGAGTTATCAACCGTGATTGGGTTAAAAACTAAGCATGCAGACTGTTGCATCACAATTAAATTATATAATGTATTTTTTTCTAAACTTAAAAGAAAATTAATTCCTTACTTAATTCCTTAAATTTGTTAACCAGGTCATCATATCAGCATAAAATTCTGGTTCCGGAAATCCCTAAATTAAGGTTCAAGCATCTTTTGCTCATCATTAAATTTGAAAATCCATTCATATTGTCAGCTATAAAATTTAGAAGGTACAAGTAGGCAACGATCAGGAAAAGGCGCAATCAGAAAAAGATTCCCACTTCTAAAAACTAAATTAACTTGTGGTAGAGATAGGAAAATGCAAACTGATTACAAGCAATTTGTGGAGTTTTTCGAAGTTTATGATACCGATAACCCTGCTGGAGATTTCTAACTGTTAAACAGGAGCGTAGTTTAACATTTATTTAGTACGAGTCTAATTTCCGTCACAGAAAAGCTAAGACCTTATGCGTGTTATATCATTACAGAGTGTCGTTTATTGTGGGAGTTCATCCATCAGTTGCTGCTCGACACGAAGTACATCAAGTATGTCTGCTGGGAAAACAGAGAAGATTACGTGTTCCGAATCGCTAACCCGACCGGGCTCGCCGAACTCTGGGGCCAGCAGAAGAACAGGACAAATATGACGTATGAGAAGTTATCACGGGCGCTGAGATACTACTACAGGATGAATATAATCAGGAAAGTTCCAGGAAAACGGTTGACTTACAAGTAAGTGCCTGGATGAGTTAAGGAGTTCTTGGAATGAAGTTCGATGCTTAGCAACTGGACCAAAGACTTGTTCTGCTCTGTTTCTTCTTATACGAACCTTGTTTCCAGAGAAACTTTATGATAAAAAGGTACAAGTAGGCAACGATCAGGAAAAAGGTGCAATCAGAAAAGATTCCCACTCCAAAAACCGAGGCGGGAAAAAAACAAACTGACAATAACACAAAATTACTGGCGGGCTTAAACCGGTTTTACAGGATCCTAACCTCACCCTCAGCTTCTGCAGTGGTTCATAACATTTAGTTAGTTGTTCGGTCCTCGTAGTGAATCTCTAACTAGTAGCCGAACATTAATTGAGTGAGTATTTAAAAAAAGATTAATGGTCGATCTGGTAAGCCATATTAAAAAGCGTTAAGATCAACAAAAGTAACAATAATGTCTATGATAAAATGCACTTCAGACTATTTTCGAATGAATACACGATGAGCGTTTGTTTTTTTTTTCTTTCTTTTGAAGGTTTCTACAGCCTCCTTCGATGATTCAAAAAGGTCAGAGAGGTGCGAAGCCACATAGCAAGATTCACCTCCCAGCCAGTGTCCAATCCCCGGCAAACGAAGCTGGCATCAAGTATGAAGAAGAATCTGACCTGGATTCAGCATCTAGTGATTTGGACTCATCACAGCATTCTGAAAATATTGGTATACAGAGCGGTATAGACAAGGGCAACGAATATAAACATTATACGGATAAGACTATGCTTGATAATAAGTTAACCTCTAATACTCTTTCGAGCATGAATATGAATTTTCCGTACCCGATACACTCTGTTGGCTACTCATCTAGCTTTGGTGGAGGAAGTTATGGTTCACAGAGTCGTTTGTCAGGTTTTGATTCAAGGCATCTTGATGTGCCTTATCTGAATTTAAACATGTCAAGCGAATACTACGCTAGTCACCAAAGAGAGCGACTAAATGACAAGATACATGACTGGATGGCAAACAAAGCTAATGCAGAGTTTCATCCTGAAAACGTTATACGACCGAAGCCAAGCTATCCGGCAGTAGGCGGGACATGGGGATCGTATGATAGTTTAAAACAAGAGTCAAGCATAGAGCGGACAGAGAACACATACTCGAATGATTATCCTTCAGCGAGGAACAACCGTGTTCTTAGACTGCCCATTGACACTCTGTTTCGATCACAGTCATGCGAATTGCCGTTTAAGAACAATGGGTTAACTGTGCCACAGGTCGGTCAGCGTCCTGGACATGCAAGGTCAGTTAGCCCGAGGCCGGATAACTACAGTTCAGTGAGCCCTTTGGCCAGCGGAAGGTCGGTTAACTCCGGGGACAGCGAAGTATTTCAGTCAGAGCCAGAAGATTTATCATTGAAGAAAGACGACAACAAGCCATATGATAGGAGTTTAGATCATGGAATGAATTCTTCTGCAACATCGGACGATGACAATGTGGAAATAGAGCCATTATTGTAGAAGATACAGACTGAAAAAAAAGTAGCGCACGGATTCGGTGGATTTTATTTGAATCATTGCGAAAACTTGCCTATGCAATAAACAGAGACTTTTTAGCTTTAAAATTTGAAAATTTTCAGCTGAAAAAGTTTGATATTTTTTCTTATTTTTGCTCAAAACATAGATTGTGGGTACGAGTTAGAACCGCCTCTATGTTTTAGAGCAAAAATAAGAAAAATAGGTATACCCCTGCATACCCCAGTTTTACTATATAAAAGTGGGGTAAAAGGGGGTATACATTACGCGGACATGTTTTCTGATGAGTGATATCAGACAAAAAAAATGTGTTGTGCTTGTCAAAAAAAGTAAAATCATAAATAGACAAAATTATATGACACGCTTGTATTGACGAGCATTTGGACCTTTTCACGTTTAACATAGCCTCTCATGTATGCAATATCGTGATGGCCTTTCCTTGTTGTGTTAAAATGTGTTTCTTGAACGTTGTTTGGCTAATAAAAATAAAATGTGGTCAATGTATTTTGTTTAAAAGAGGTAAAAGTAGGCAATGATCAGGAAATGGTGCAATCAGAAAGAAATTCTCACTTCAAAAACCGAGGTGAGAAAAACTAAATTGACAATTATGTACTTGTACATGTTCTAAGAAAATGTATCGTAAGCCGAGTGAGCAGCTATTTCCCAATAGGCGACCAGTCAATTACCCAAACTTAACTAAAACAATGAAAACACACATATGGTTCAAACAGCACAAACAATTTCGACTCCAAAATATAGAACCACCACAGATGTATCGCCTTGGAACGATCACTTATATAAAATTCCTGGGGTCTTAAACCGGTTTTACGGGCCCTAACCTCACCCTCATCGTCTAGAGTTTTGCAAAAAATGTATTCCCTGCAAAAAAGTACTTATACGACCTAATGACAAGCCGTGGTTCACATCTGAACTAAGATATAATATTCGCATCCGTGATCGGTTACGTAGGAAAGCAATGTTATCACGATCTATTACTGATCTTCAGAAATTCAAACAACAACGTAATAAAGTAAACAATATGAAGAAATTTGCAAAAGATAATTATAATAACAATATAGAAGATATGATTTCTAACACCGAGCGGGGCAGCAAAACGTTTTGGCAAGTAATGGGCAGATTCATGGGAAAAGGTAACTCTGACTCAGTCATTCCTCCTCTGAAAATGTCAGATGGCAATTATGCATTCACTGATTTAGAAAAAGCCACCACCTTGAATAATTATTTTTGTAGCATTTCATCTGTAGATGATAGTAATACGGAATTGCCCTTTTTCGAAAATAGGACAAATACAGAAATTAATGATATAAACATTTTAGTTTCCGAAATCGTAGATATTCTAAGCTCCTTGAAGGTAAATAAAGCGAGCGGTCCAGACGGCATCAGTCATAGAATGCTTAAAAATACTTGCAAGACTATTGCTATTCCTTTATGTAAACTGTTTAATAAGTCACTCCAAAGTCGTATATATCCACGTATATGGAAGTCCGCTACAGTTATGCCAATATTTAAGAAAGGAGACAAATCGGAAGTAAGCAATTATAGGCCAATTTCCTTGATAAGTTGTGTCGGGAAAACATTTGAACGCGTTGTATTTAAACATGTACACAATTATTTACTGTCAAATTCCTTAATATATAAATACCAATCCGGTTTCCTTCCAGGACATTCAACTGTACACCATTTGATAGTTCGACCTTTGATGAACAACGTAATTCTCAAATCATTAATGCAGTATTGCTTTTTATCAAAGACAGTAACCGATTTGACTAAACAGACCGTGTATTGGATACCAAAATATATTAAGTATTAGGTTTTAGAATTGTGTTTCCAAGAAAATACAAACTTATACTTTGCTATAAGTAGCCGCCACCGCTCATGACCACAACCTGTATGTAATATGTATGTAATATAAAATGAACTGTTTCATCACTGTACCATCAGCACTAGCTAGATGAGCTGAGGGAGAGGACTTCATAATGTTGATATAACTTGTGTCTTATCCCATTGTAAGTTGATTGCAATAAAATATGTTTAATCTAATCCTCATCGTCTTAAATAGTTCAAAACAGTCTCGTGGTGAATCATTTAGATGGGTGGAATATACAGTTAACAGTTTCGAATGATCAATAGCCGTTAAAATAATTTTGGCATAAGGGCTGCCGTACCTAATAGAACCAAAGTCCCAACGTTAAAGGTAAAAGTAAAGCCTAGGTTACATTTACCCCGATCATCGTACGACTTTTGGGTCTGCGATTTTCTCTACGATTTTTAGACATCGTAGGAGATCGTGGGCTACGACGTATGTGTGTACAATTCATACGGGCATCGTGCGATTTTTTGATCTGCCATTTGTCGATGTTCTCATACAAAAACGCAAGGCGATCGTACGGTAGTCGTATGTCTCCGCAGATAGTACGTAGATATCGTACGGATCCCGTGCGTTGTCCGTACGGAGTCCCTATACGTTTTGATACAAAACGCAAGGAGGCCGCACGGAAGTCGTAGGGTCTCCGCAGACTGTCAGTGGATATCGTACGGAGTCCCTTGGACTTCTGACTGATGCCTCGGTTACATTTAGCCTACGATTAGCTTGCGATGATCGTACGATGCCATTTGTTTTGCATTTTCGTGCGGCCTCCGCAGGGTGACCTTACGATGTCCCTACGATTCTACGACTTCCTACGATCTCCGTAGCCTCTACGATCTTGTAAAAGTCTGCACTATTACAAATTTTAAAATCGTAAGACTGTAGCCCGTAGACACGTCGTAGGGCATCATACGGGCACCGTACGGATACCCTACGATAAGCGAGCGGTCGCCGCACGATTTTTTATTGATAATTTGGGAACAAAAATCGTACAGCGATCGTAGGGAGGCCGCAAGGGGTCATGCCTGGTAGGTTACATTTGCCCCGATCATTGTACGATTTTTCGGTCAGCGATTTCCCTACGATTTTTTAGGCATCGTTCGATTTCTTGTTCTAGCTTCCTTTGATGTTCTGAGTCGGAACTGTTTGGAGATCAAAGGGTGACCGCACACTTTAAGTTGAAATCGTACGGAGCCCGTGCGATGTCCGTGAGGAGTCCATACGATTTCTTGCGGTCTCCCTACGATAGCCGTACGATGTTAGGTGTCCGTCCGTCTTTTATGTACTGCCAAACGTGTACAACCTCACAGTACATCATGGCTCCCCTGAAAGGAAAAGGCAAGCGTTCAAAAAAGGAAACACCACAGCATTATACAGATGAGGAAGACGAACCTGGAGAGAAACCAGAGGACCAATGGTCCTGTAAACGCTCACCTGAGATCAGCTGCATATACCAATAAACATGTTTGAATATTATGGTATTTAACTCCAGTGCAGGGGCAGATGAAGCCCTTGGGCCATTTTCTTTTTTCAGAATCTTCAATATTCTGTCCATTTGCCAATTTCCTGTTGGCTTTTTCCTTCAAATGACATTTTAACAGTTTTCCCAATTCAGATGCATAGGCAACCCATGTTGACCTTGCCATAAACTTGGTCAAGGTCATCACAGAGTCATGATTTATATATACATCGGAGTACTTTAGCCATCGATGCCTCACGCCAAGTTTCCTTGAAATCAGTCTATTGGTTTCAGAGAAGATGATTTTTGATGGGGTTTTACCATATATGGGCATGGCGGCCATCTTGGTCATGTGACCTAGATTATTTATATACACATTGATTCCCCCATTCTATAGATGCTTCACATAAAATTTGGCTTTGTTTGGCCAAGCGGTTTCAGAGGAGAAGACGTTTGAATATTATGGAAATATACATGTATATTGCCCCGGGGTGGGGGCACATGAGCCCCTGGGGTCCAATTTTTTTCAGAATCATTAATATCCAGTCCTACTGCCCATTTCCTGCAAGACTTTCACTTTAAATGACATTTTAAAAGTTTTCCCCATTCAAATGCATTGGTGACCTATGTTGACCTTCCCGTAAAATAGGTCAAGGTCATCAGAGGGTCATGATTTATATATACATTGTAGTACTTGAGCCATCAATGCTTCGTGCCAAGTTTCGTTGAAATCGGTCAACCGGTTCTGGAGAAGAAGATTTTTGAAGGGTTTTTACCATATATGGGCATGGCGGCCATCTTGGTCATGTGACTTGGATTATTTATATACACATTGGTTCCCCCTTCCCATAGATGCTTCATGTAAAATTTGGCTTTGATTGGCCAAGCGGTTTCAGAGAAGAAGATGTTTGAATATTATGATAATATACATGTATATTGCCCCGGGGTGGGGGCGGATGAGCCCCTGGTGCCCAGTTTTTTTTCAGAATCATTAATATTCAGTCCTACTGCTCATTTTCTGCAAGATTTTTCCTTTAAATGACAATTTAACAATTTTTCCCATTCAAATGCAAAGGCGACCTATGTTGACCTTGCCGTAAAATAGGTCAAGGTCACCGCAAGATCATGATTTATATATACATTGTAGTACTTGAGTCATCGATGCTTCATGCCAAGTTTTGTTGAAATCGGTCCAGTGGTTCCGGAGAAGAAGATTTTTGAAGGGTTTTTACCATATATGGGCATGGCGGCCATCTTGGTCATGTGACCTGGATTATTTATATACACATTGGTTCCCCCTTCCCATAGATGCTTCATGTAAAATTTGGCTTTGATTGGCCAAGCTGTTTCAGAGAAGAAGATCTTTGAAAATGGTGGACGACGGACGGACGGACGACGGACGGACGGACGGACGGACGGACGGACGACGGAGCATGGGTATACTATAAGCTCACCTTGTGAGCCTGACGGCTCAGGTGAGCTAAAAATCCATAGTTTTCACTTTTTCCCATGTTAAAGCCTATGTTTCCAAAATTGACCTTGCCGTAAATTAGGTCAAGGTCATCCTAGGGTCATCATTTTATCAAACTATGATGGGCTGGAGTCCCAAATGCTACATACCAAGTTTCGTGAAAATCGGCCTGCCGGTTCTGGAGAAGAAGATTTTTGAGTGGTTTTTATCATATATGGGCGTGGCGGCCATCTTGGTCATGTGACCTGGATTTCGCGATCAAACTTTCTTCTCCCCTACCCATGGATGCTCCACATAAAATTACACTTTGATTGGCCCAGCAGTTTCAGAGAAGAAGATCTTTGAAAAGTGTGAATGGACGACAGACTGGCCAAGGTCAAGAGATGACCTTGACCTAA
>OZ024878.1:5731650-5746650 GCA_964017185.1 Rugalucina vietnamica
ATAAATCTGTTGAATCGCATATTGCCCACCATGCAAATAGACATTGTAACAATTGAAAGTTGTATAAGAACAGGATTTTATTATCATGTACATGTACATTAATTTTAATTGAGGTTCACAGTGGGGTATGTCTACTTAAGACAAGAATTCGCTTCTAAAAAAAACATTAATAATAACAAGTGTCGAGCTGTACTTTGAGATTTTTTATCGATAATCACAGATCATCACACTGTTGCCCATACCCAGCCAGTAATGCTCTTGTCATTTGTAACCACGCTCCCCCGGAATATGAGCGGGGCTTTGACCAAAGTTTGGCCACGGCGGCGTGGGGAAAATATCTGGGGTTTGCTTTATATAGGCATAAAGGTTGGTGAAATGAAAATATAGCAGGCAACGGGGGAAAACAGCAGTGGTTTAATACCAACAACGAGCAGTCCCCACAGGGTGGCTTTTAGCAGGGATTTGCTGGACCAAACGTCAAGTTCCCCGCTATTCACCGGGGTTAAGAGTTAGGGCCTTGGTTACAAATGACTAGTGCATAACAACAATGCATTCAGGTAATATTCCATGTAATGATTTTATCGTTTTAGGCATTGTTAGTGAAAATCGGACACAGAGACTGTCAATGCCTATCAAGAGGGCCCAGATGTAAGTTCTATTTTCACTCTCACGCAATATATCCAATACGTCACATTCAATAGCTATGGTCATGTCGGAACGGTGCCTCCATTTAATTGGACTTCTTCCAACCATTTGGAAGTCGTGAAATGCACTCGTGGGGTGGGATAGATATCTCTCTCTCTCTCTCTCTCTTCTCTCTCTCTCTCTCTCTCTCTCTCTCTCTCTCTCTCTCTCTCTCTCTCTCTCTCTTCAATGTTTTGCTAACGTGGCTTTCTCTCATTTTCATTTTTCAGTCTTAATCTTTTGAAGTTAGTCTACAAGATTAGTTTCGCAATATTGCTGGCGACCCATAATCAAATGGTGATAGTTTGTTTGAAGCGGCTAAAAATTGTTGACTGGGGCGTTAAACCTCAATACAAATGAACGCAGGCCCGGTATGTCTGCAATTTCTCAAGTTGTTTGGAATATGCTGAAAGACATAAGCATTCATTAAAGAAAAAAACAAACAAACAACATTTCGCTTGAAAAGCAAAGCAGCAGCAACAACAAAAAAAATCAGAGAAAATGAATGTCATAATTTCGTGTGCGGCCTAAAATACCCTTCACTCAGAATTTTTGAGAGTAGGTAACATCAGGGTTGGTTTGGCTATGGCTTCACACCACTATCAACAATGTTTCAGTCATCTTGGGACGACGCCAGCGGTTTCCGGGTGTCAACCAGTATTATGCGAAGCTTTATCAGAACACTACACGGCAGAAGTAGTTATCGTGCCTACATGTAGCTCTTGCTGCAGACTTGCCCACTACCACTAATTATGCTCGTTTGCAAAAGATTACCTTATCGTTAAGAAAACTTGCCCATCCAATATACAGTGATTCTTTTTTCATTTGTAAAAACTGAAAATTTCATAGGAAAATTTGATATTTTGAATAATTTTGCTTAAAACATAGATTGTTGGTACACGTTAGAGCCGTCTCGGCGAGGCTGTTCTAACGAGTAAACAAAATCTATGTTTGGTATCAAAAATATGTAAACACCTGCATACCCCGGTTTTACAATGTAAAGTTAGGGATTTTGGCTTATACTTTTCATGGATATGTCTCCTGATCTTAAAATTTATTACTGTTATTTAAATTATTCTTGTAGGCAAAGCCTTCAAACAAAAGACGTTGCCAACTTACACAGTAGGAGAAAGTCTAATGCCGGAGTACACGGGAAGGATGACGAACATAGCAACGAAGACGATGTTGGCTGATTATGAGCGACTTCAATCAGATACCAACCAAAGTTAAGTCCAGGATGATTCAGCTAAAAGTTGGACAGACGGTGTCTGGGAGATGTTTTGGTCCTGTTCTCACTGTCCCGTTTTACGCTGTAAAGCGGAATGAACCGCGTCGACTGACAGGGATAAACCGTGACGCCACCGTGGAAATCTTTGGCATACAGGGACGAACCGGGGTTTACTGGCGAGCCGTCACATTTGTATTAATCAAACGGTGTTTAGAAGATGTTTAAGCTATGTTCTCACAGTCCTGGATTATTTACGGTTAACCAGGATGACTCGTGTTGAACCGGAGTAGAACCATAACGTCACCGTAGACATGCGTGGCAATCCGGAAAATTCCGTTGCAGAACTGGCCATGGGCGACTCCGAGTTCAAAACGTTATACAACCGGGGTTCGACCATGATAAACCGGGATGATCAAAAGTAAACTGTGGGTAAATGGGACGACACCGTGCCATTCGACACAAACCGGGCCTTCACCGGGATTCCACCTTAATGAACAGGGGGCCTTTAAAAGTTTTCCTACCTTGAAGCCCATTTTGGATCCGTTGGAGTCCCGGTTCACCCCGTGAATCTCAGTGGTTGCTACATGTACTTTCTTCAACAACGTGAAACACCAGCACAAGACCGTTGCATGACACGACACCCTTAAGAACCAACCAGTTTAACATCGGGTTTTACCGATTCGGAAATAAAACCGGGACCCACCTGCCTGCACCGTGACGAAAGTGTTAGAACGCAGCAATACAATATAAACAGAGATCCTTTAAGAGCAGTGAACATATTAATGAGAAAGTTGGTTGATTGGGGATTAACGTCCCACCAACAGCTAAGGTCATATGGAGACGGGACCTCGGTTTATAGTCTCATCCGACGGGCTGGAGAAGCCAGGGATCGAACCTGCGACCCCCTGGTTTACAAGGCGAGTGACATAACCACTGCACCATACCATGTTTTCGGCTACTTAAGCCTCGTCAGTGACCGAGCTCCAACGGATCTATCTTTTACAAGATTTAACTTAGCAGTGAAGTCAATGAAGATATTAAAGGAATAGGTTTACAAACATTATACTTCATTTCAAAAGAAAGAGATCAGCGAAACAAACATTTTGACACCACATTTATTAAAATCGGTTAAGTGGTTTTGAAGAAAGTCTTAATATTCAACAATGGCCGCCTAAGGTGGCCGCCATTTTGTTTAGCTAGTCACGTGACCAAAAAGGAAAAATGCTTATTTTCAGTAGTAGACGTTAATTTTTACATTTAAAAACAGATCAGTATGATTCTATTAAGTGAATGAAAAGTATTTCAACAACTTTCATACTTTAATATGCATGGAAATGGCAGATATTTACAATTCCATGATTGTGAGGGAGTGACGTCATACCCTCACAGCCTCGTTCTGGATTTGGGCCATCAAAATTTTCAAACCCCTATAATTTTCTTATACCTTGGTTGATTTTCATAAAATTTGTTGCAAACTGTTCAGCTACATGAAGGCTTTCATAAAACGCACAAACAATAGTTTGTGGGCCTATTCCTTTAACAAATATATATATATATATATATATATATATATATATATATATATATATATATATATATATATATATATATATATATATATATATATATATATATATATATATATATATATATATATATATATATATATATATTATAAAAATGGTGTTTTCACTAATGGAATGATATTGATATTTTCTCTGTTGATTGAAGTCAGTCGACATTTCTAGAGTAATTTCTTGGTTATTTCTGACGTTTCCATTCAATAGACTTCATCAAAGTTATTTGCTTCACTTCAGAAAACAGGGGACCGCGGTGGCGTAGTGCTAGAGCATCGAACTCCTGATTAAGCGGTCCCGGGTTCGATCCACACTGGTGGCGCCGTGTTGTGTTCTTGAGCAAGACACATTAAAACCAGAGTACTGCTGAAAACCCCGGGAGCATTGGGGCCGTCCAGACATAGCAAACTAACAAACTTCAGAAATTAAAACTCCTACATGTATATTTAACAGAAAATTTGGGTAGTCATTAGTGTAAATCTGGATATTCATCCATTGTCTTAGAACGTAAGGAACATCAGTTGTTGTTTTTATTTTTACGCACCTGTGACAATTCTGTTTTCAACACGCTCGATGAAAAAGTATACACCTTAAAAGTAAACATCTTAGAGATAATATTAAATTAAAAATGTAGAGGATTTGAAGCAATACAACCCGCACACCAACAGGAAACGCTTATAGCGATATGCTGAAACCCTGGGACATGAGTAAAAGTCATTTTCAAAGGAAGACCAAATCATGGAATGATGTAGACAGTTTTAGCGACACGAAATCGTACATGTACATTCAGTGGGTTGTGTGATTTGGTGTTTTACGCCCCAGTCAACAGCCAATGGTAGTACGAGGACGAGACCTCGATTTAATGTCTCATCCGAAGGACTAATTAAAGGATCTCTGGGTTGAACACATACCCCTGTTTTGCCAGGTAAAACTACACCACGGAATCTTTTTTTTCCAGAGATCCGTGTATAGGTCTATCTTTCATGAATAATATGATAGGATATGTTCATAAAATCTTGTGAGTCCATACAATCCCAGTAAATATACTACTGTCACGTAACAGTGACATGTGCATGTCAATTTCGATACTTATCCGGTCTTTGATCCGTCTGGGGTCATTGTCGAGCTACTTATACTGTTCTTCCTAGATTTTCCTTGCACGAGGGAATAAAGAGATTTTGACTTGACTTGATACACTGAGACCAATGACGTAAAATGTTCCAGCTGCGTATGTGTGACGTGCCTCTGACGTTCCTGTGGCGTATGTGTCCTAGTCCCAATATGTGTGGCCGCCATATTTACAGAATGATCGACCCCAATGCTATATCTATGTACTGAGGCCGGGATCAGTTGGCATTCTGGTCGCTTAAACATTGATTGAATTTCAAAACATTTGTTTCAAAAGAGGTCTTACTTTAAGGCTAATCGAGGGGATTTATATGAGCCGCCACATAACATAAGCAACAATCTGCATATGCCAAAAACAAAAGCGCAGATCAGCTGTGCAGTAACTGCACAGCTGATCAGCGCCTTTGTTTTCTCTACACGGGTATCCCCTATCCCTCTTCTTAAATCCAAATTTAGAGCTTCTATAGTCTTCTCCTGTGATTGTACAGGTCAGTTTGTGTCAAAGCTGGTCGAAAACAACGATTGTTTTTTTTTTCATGCGAAGGCCCATAAGTTTGATGACCTGCAAGAGCAGCAGCGATATCTACACCATTTATACACCGTCTTTTCGTGATGTGCATGTATTTATCGTTACGTACATCCGATGCACGGTAGCGTATTAGAAGTACCTGCTGCGTCGCATTCTTATACATGTAAATGACGTGTGCATGTGCGAATAACCTAGACGGTTAGCTGGTCTGGATGTTCCCGGGTCGACATAGCTCATACTCGATCACTGACAACATTCTTCTCGTTTTTAACCCGGGGCATTAAGAATTGTTGCGGTAGACGTATAAAGTTTTCTTTGATTTTATAGCAACGCCACACCGTATGAATGCTGGCCGCAAAATACAGCATTACTACAGGAGGAATTGTGACGTGGCCAAGATGTTGGTGTAAAGATGAATGCACCGTCGTTCACGTAATGCATTTAAAGAATGTGAAATTGAGTACTTTAACGGTCTTTCACCGCGCCTATTGTTATCTTTCTTAATTTCCCCGTATGTCGCCTCTCCGTAATCAAAATCGACAAGAATCGATTAAATATGTTCAACAAAAATATCACTTTGTGGTACACACCATTGCCTTTCAATGCATGGGACATGTAGTGAAGAACAGGATTTGTCTATGCACACGATCATACTTTCAAATGTGTTTATTTTGATAACTTCGTGTTGCTTTTTGGTCGTAAATATGGTTTAGCACGTGTTTCTATTTACCTCCGGTATACCAGACCTTTGCGCATAAAATTCGAGTGTGAAGGGCGGGCAAAAATATATATTTATCACTGTCACTCATTTTTGTCAAATTTTAATTAGTCTTTAACTGGTTTATCCGTAATGCATTTGGGAAGTTTTCGACAGATCCATGTTCGGCAAACGAAGCACTAGAACATATCAAAAATGATCAAAATTGAAAAAAAATGATTGAAAGTATAATGAGACTTTAAACGACTTTATACTATGAAATGTAATACTTTGAGTATATATCTTAATTTCATTTGTCAAAATATCATTGTGAGCCGCCGCATGGGAAGACCAGCAATCTGCATAGGCGAAAGCAAAGGCGCGGATCAGCTTTGCGGTAACCGCGAAGCTGAGCGGCGCCTTTGTTTTCGCTACACCAATAGTAGAATCCCTCTTCTTCTTGATTCCAAAATTGCAAGCTTCTGACCATCTTCTCTGACTGTACAGGCTGGTTTGTGTTGGACCTGGTCAGAACCCAAATTGTTGGTTTTCTCACGCACAGGCTCATCGTCATCTCATCTGTTTTCTTTTTCGTTTTGAAATTGTAGGCATCCTTTCAAAATGTTGTGCGAAAATTAATAGACAAATTTTAAGTGTCTGTTCAATGACCGCGTCTATATATCCCCAGATACCGAGTCGATCATTTTCGATACTGAGTCGATCATTTTCGATCATCATAAATCTTCTTAAGGTTCAAGCTCCGTCTTGAAAATTTTGATAGTATATAGCAGTGTCACTACTGCATATGCATATTTATTATATACTATAGTTTGGCAAACGCCACTGAAAACACAGACAGAACAATAATATTATATTGTCAAAATTGCCCTAAAGTACCGGTCATATCCATGATTCTTGATGTTTCATTATTATCATCATCTTCACCTTGTCATCATGATTCCAGTTCTATCCTTCGCGAGCAGAGCAACGGTGCGGTGTGCGGTGGTCTCGGCCTCTGCACGCGTGACCCCCGGGACACTCTTGATGATTGTTATTTTTCACTGGTGAAATGTTACTCATGACTCCTTCAAAATGCAGTATTGTGACCCGGGGCCCACGCGGTAGATATCGTAGGCACAGTAGCACCAATAGAGCAGCATGGTCTATGGTTTTAGCATTGTTATTGAACTTCCTATTACGATTCGATGTTACAATTTTGCCTTTTTTTGCAATCCAACATAGTTTAAAAGCTAATCGTAATCTATGTAAACTATTAAGCGCAAACAAACGCCGACGTCCGGCGACGTTTAAGTTCATACATAACTATTATTTTCTAAAGAAAATATATAGTAAATTTATGATATTGCTAGCAATCACATGGTTAATTTCACTTCTGTTATGTTGTGGAGACGTTCAGCCAAACCCTGGTCCATTATCTATCGATAGTTCGAGCTCTGATACAAGTATATCAAGTGTATCATTACCCCCATATGATGACCATCTTGGCATTTGTCATTTTAATGTTCAAAGCATTCTGCCTAAAATTGATGTTTTACAGTACGAGATGCAAACTTTCGACATCTATGTTTTTACAGAAACCTGGTTAAATGCTGACATATGCGATAATGATATAAATGTCGTAAACTACAGAAATCCATTCAGATGTGACAGAGACGTTCGTTCTGGAGGGGTAGCAATTTACGTAAAACAAACGTTAAACGTCGTGCGTCGGAGAGACTTAGAACTGAACGGTCTAGAGTGCGTCTGGATTCAAGTTAAGATTCGCGGACACGATATTCTCGTTTGTGGAATATATCGACCTCCTGATGCGAACCTGGACTACTGGAGCTTAATTCATGAATCTATCGACCGAGCTAAGAGTACAAACGTGCAAGATATTGTAATTCTAGGTGACCTCAATAATGATTTACTTGTTAATAACAGAAGCAAAAAATTACAGAATCTAATGCAAACTTATAATCTAAAACAACTCATAGACGAATCTACGCACTTTACTGAATCATCTTCCTCCTTAATAGATGTAATTTTGGTAAATAAAACAAATAATGTCTTAGCCAGCGCGGTGTGTGATCCATTTATACCTAACCTAATAAGATTTCATTGTCCAGTAGCGGTTCTTTTAAAATTTCTTAAGCCTAAACAGAATTGTTATAGTCGGAAAATATGGAAATATGACCTAGGTGATTATACTAAAGGAAGAGTCTATTTACAGTCAACTGGCAGTAGCCAAAAAACGTTAAAATGGCTATTACCAGTCAACTGTCACTAGCCAAAAAACGTTAAAATGGCTATTACCAGTCAACTGTCACTAGCCAAAAAAACGTTAAAATGGCTATTTACAGTCAGACTTGAAATTTTATTTTTGCTTGAAACGTGTTTTATCTTTTGGCTCTTAATATCTTCTTTTCACCATTAAGATAATGTGACAAATTAATTCAGCTTCCAATGACGGAATCCAGTCCTCGTGGATTTCGGCTAAACTCAAGTCAGATGACGGACAGGCTGAAATTCGAATTAATGTTTATCGTTTGAATATATGTATTGCTAACCACGGTTAACAGCTTATCTCATGTCCGGGTGTTCTGCTATACCAACCACACTGTTCCTGTATAAACCGTTCGGAGATTACCAGCAATTAGATCACGAATTGGCAGCAGCTCGTATTCCAAATCAGGAGAGAAAGAATGACTTGAAATATTGAGAGTATACTCATGTACATGACTTAATCTTAACGCAGAAATCAGCAGTTCGTTGCTTTAGTTAATGTACACGTATCTAGGACAATGTGAAGTGTCAGTTCCCAGTCAATACTACTAATATTTGTTTTGACAAATATGAACAAGCATGCCTGGTTTGTGTTGGTTATATTCAAGCACGAACGTGCGGATAGTACCTTCGCTGCTGGCATTTTTCGTATCTGGACGCTTACTTGTAGCATTTATTTGTCTCCTTACCGGGACGACTTCGTATAATTTAGAAATAAGAAGGGAATATCTTTGAACCATTTTAAGAGTAGCATGTTCATGTAACACGGAAGTCTGTGTATTACGTAAACACCACAAAACTGTGATAATCAACTTCCAAAGAAAACGGAATACGTAAAATACGATTTTCAAATATTTTGCCTGTATCCTCTTAGATCATAGGCTTAAATGCACTGCCTAACTTGTTGTTAGTACTTTTAATATGTGTTTAAGACAGACCCTACTAGAATTCGTTTACTGCGAAAACTCATGTCTCCCCCCTTTCTAAGTGCAAACATATTCAATATTCTAGAGTTATGATTTTTGTGTTCTGCGCATTGTCGCGGGTGAAAATAATGCTACTAAGTTTCAACACGAAACATTGATTGGTTTACAAGTATGACCTTCTATTCCAAAGCATCAAAGCTCCAAGAATATACAGTCCAGAGTTAGAAATCTTGTGTTCTGCAGGTCTTCTGACGTTGTCAATAATCCTGTGAAGTTTCACGAAGCTATCTAAATCGGTTGTCAAGTTACAGAAGGGTTCTTGTGTTCTGCATGTTGCCTAATATTGATTAAAATTCATGTGAAGCTTCATTAAGGTACCTTAAACGGCTCTCAAGTTACAGAGCGAACACGACTGAAATGCAAATTCTGCTATTTTCCATTTCAAAGGGCCATAACTCCAAAAATTCGCAATCCAGAGTTATGGTTCTTGTGTTCTGCACGTTGTCTTATGTTGTTTAATAATCTTGTGAAGTTTCATTAAGATACCTTAAACGGCTCTCAAGTTACAGAACGGACACCATTTGTGACAGACAGACGGACTGACGGACGGACGACCCGGGCAAAAATAATTTGTCTCCGAACACTAAAGGGGAATGACATAAAAATGAAGTTTTGGCACGTATGACAGTTTTCAAATGTAGTACTCAACAAAATCAGGACTGAATTTTTTAAGTTTTTCATAAAATCTCTTTCTTTTTTTCTTTTATCCGTATTTTTAAATACAGCTCTAGGGGATTGTGCCTTTTCCTGATCTTTGCCTACTTGTACCTTTTTTCAACAAAGATACATGCGAGAGATAAACCTTATAAATCGTGAAATTTGTAGGTGTCAATTTAAAGTACTGTAACGATGGTGTCCGATCAAACTTGAGTTTGAAAGACAAACAACACTGATTTAATTTCACAAGCTTAAATAATACAATGAATATCAAAAATGCAGTTAAAAGAAAGAAAACTAGTGAAGCCGATAGGATAACCAGGTTAGAATAGAAAATGTGATTACTTGCCCAAACAATTGCCTGCCTTGTGCCCACGGTTGTAATTATTCATTATTTTTGCATTTCTAATCGCTATGCGTAACGGTTGTATACATGTACCAACCACAAAAAAAAAAAAAAAAAAAAAAAAAAAAAAAAAAAAAAAAAAAGGAGAGAGAGAGAGAGAGAGAAGAAGATGTTTAGTAAGAAATAAACTTCTTTATTTTGTGCGGTTGACCAATTAAGTTTTCACCAATCTTCCATGGGATCCTCAAATACATATATGCGTGGCTCTATAACAACAAAAACATTCGAGTTCAAGACGCACATAAAAGAAACTAAAATGCAATGTTAAAAACGAAAAAAAAAAAAAAATCAGAAAGAGCTTTTAAAACGACTTCAAGTGGTTAAGTACACCTGATATGCATTCAGTCAGTCAGTCAGTCAGTCCCAGCTGTTCATGGGCCAAATAAAACTGGAATACATTTATTGTTTTATTCGCGGCATGCGTACCTGATTATAAATCTTTAAAATACATATTTAGTCAAATTCTGTATTTCTTCGCGGTTTATCAAAGATTGGCGCACACGAATACATCTCACAGGTAAATGCCTCAAGGTGTGAAAAGAGAAGCTCAACCACGCGTACTATAAAAACATTTGAGGGGTATTCTTGTGTTTTATGACACCTGAGGCGCACCACAAGAAAATGTATTTAACATTTTTAATCAAAACAAAAGTGTATTTTTATACAGCTTTTAGCCCACGCTCCTGTTTTGTTATTTATTTTAAAACACTATGCATTCTCTGTTAATCCTGATTCTTAAACTGCCATACAATACTGTGTCTGTCCTGCCCGGCTTCAGAGCTAATCAGAAACCACGAAGGCCTTATATTATGACGCGGCTCTACAGTTTGATGACGTGATCGCATTTAGAGGTGTCATTGAATCAGGAAAGGACACACAAAAAGACGTTCGATACAGTCACCATGTTGCTTCAAATGATAACATAATTGGCATGATCTAGTTTGGTTTAAATGCCGCAACGGCCATTTTATCTTTGCTTCACCTTTATCTGAAAGGGTTCCCCGCCCATTAGGACTTAAAGAAATAGATGGGCTGCTAGTGCCTCTAGTCAAAGCTAATACACTGCTGGCTGACCATCTGATTACAAGTTAACCGCTCTGGTCTGATCCTGCCCAGGAAAAGTGGTTCATGTCAAACCATCCATATGTATAAAACTTTCGTGTCTTAGGTAGATAGTTATATTTCAAGCACTTGTTGTTTGTCATCATCATGTTGGGTAAAACTTCCCGACATTACCTTAGCTGTTGACAGGGACTTTAAGCATCAATTCATACAAAACCTTCAGCTTAGCAGATTGCCAACTTAGTGCACATTAGACCACCGATCTTGGACCAGGGGAAGAGGAAAAATGAACATAAATATAAATATGTTCATAAACAAGTTTACGTAATGTGCGGACATGGTAGTCGAGCGTGATCTCGGATTCGGTGTCGAATCAGACACACTGCCTGCCGTCTAGGCATTTTCTTTCAATTTGGCAACACACATGCAAGCACACGCGCGCGCATATTATGATTTTTTTTTACAGAAAGTTTGATGCGGTACATAAACGTTGCCAGCAAGTTCGCATGTTTTTTCTCAGTCACTTAAAATTGTAGCTGGCAAGTCATTTTTTTTTCAGCAGTTTGCATTGGTTTCAGATGGGATGAAGAAATACAATTCAATGTCTCATTATGAAAGTCAATGTTTCATGGTCCTAAACACGCGACCAACGAAACAAGAGCAACGTAAATATCATATTAACTAATATATAAATAATTGTATTGCATTTTCAATCAACGCATTCCCAATAAGTTCATATAATGAAATCAAATATTGCAAATAAGGCTTAGCTCTAATGGACATAGTTTCAGTCCCAAGTTTGTCAGAAACATGTTACCACATATTAAGTAAATAATTATTTTTGAACTTGACTGTAAATAGCCATTTTAACGATTTTTGGCTAGTGACAGTTGACTGGTAATAGCCATTTTAACGTTTTTTGGCTAGTGACAGTTGACTGGTAATAGCCATTTTAACGTTTCTTGGCTAGTGACAGTTGACTGGTAATAGCCATTTTAACGTTTTTTGGCTACTGACAGTTGACTGGTAATAGCCACTCCGTATACTAAATACAGACAACTTCTAACTGAATACAACTGGGACGACATACTCGTTGGTGATGTCGATACAGTGGCTAGTAAAGTTACTTCCGTAATTTTAGAGTCTGCAACGAAATCTATTCCTAATAAAATGGTGACCATAAGACCTAAAGATCCACCATGGATGCGAAACGAAATTCGTAAATTAATACGCCGAAGGATGAGATTACACCGTAAAGCTAAATCAGTAAACACTTTTGAAGTTTGGGCTAAATTTCGTAGATTACGCAATTCAATTAATGGGAAAATACGTTCTGCAAAATCTGATTATGAAAATCGCATCGCTCTCGCACTACAAACTAACACAAAAAATTTAAAAACGTGGTGGAAACTATCAAAGCAAATTCTTAATCTCGATAAAGGCAGTGAGCCCATACCAGATCTAAAGCACAACAATATGACCATTGAAAATGACCAAGAGAAGGCAGAATTTTTTAACGAATACTTCATTGATCAGTCAAGACTTATTGATGCTAATAAATTCCCTCCTCTGCTTCCTGAACCAACATATGCACGTCTTAAACAAATTGATATAACTACATCCGATGTTCGAGATATCCTTAAATCTTTGAACATATCTAAAGCTTCGGGCCCTGACTTGGTAAGTCCTCGCTTGCTTAAAGAAGGAGCTAACCAGTTATCAACTCCATTAAGTAAATTTTTCAATCGGCTTATTAATTCTGGACAATTTCCGCAAGCCTGGAAAAAGGCACATGTTACACCTGTTTACAAAAAAGGGGATAAACAAATTTGTAATAATTATCGACCAATCTCACTATTAAGTATCTTGGGTAAAACGATGGAGCGATCAGTTCATAAGTACGTGTATAATTATTGTATTGAAAACAAAGTGTTCACTCCGTTTCAGTCAGGCTTCATACAAGGAGATTCGACTACCTACCAACTTATTAATTTATATGATACATTTTGTGAAGCAGTAGATGCAGGAAAAGAAGTTCGAGTAGTATTTTTAGATATAACAAAAGCATTTGATAGGGTTTGGCACAGGGGGTTATTGCATAAGTTATTTTCTATTGGTATATCTGGTCATCTATTGAAATGGTTTGAAAGTTATTTATCTGATCGACAACAACGCGTAGTAATAAACGGCAAAACGTCAAGTTATATGAAAATACCTGCTGGTGTGCCCCAAGGTTCCATTTTAGGACCATTGTTATTCCTGATTTATATTAATGACATTGTCACAGAGCTCAATTGTAGTATTAGATTATTTGCTGACGACACCAGCCTCTATATTATAGTAGAAGATCCAAATGCTTCAGCAGTCATCCTTAACTCAAGTCTTGGAAACATACATTCGTGGGCTAAAGACTGGTTAGTAGAATTTAATCCACCTAAAACCGATTCAATGGTACTTTCTAAAAAGCGATTCAAGCCATATCATCCAGCTCTAATCATGAATAATGTTGTAATAAATGAAGTTGATCGCCATCGTCATTTGGGTATAACGTTTTCGTCAGATTTAGAATGGCGTCATCATATCGCAGATATTAAAACTAAAGCCTGGCAACGTATTAATGTTTTAAGAGCATTTAAGTTTAGATTTGATCGACAATCTTTGGAACGTATGTATGTCTCATTTATTAGACCCACTCTAGAATACAGCGGAGTTGTTTGGGATAATTGTACAAAACAGGATAAAAATCTTCTCGAAGACATACAAATTGAAGCTATGCGAATAGTTACAGGTGCCACCAAACTATGTAGCATCGATAAATTGTATATTGATACTGGTTGGGAAAAGCTGAAAGCGCGTAGGGAAAAACAAAAATTAATCATATTTTACAAAATGATAAACCGCCTCTGTCCTGATTATCTTAATCAACTAGTGCCAGACTTAGTACAGACCCGAACGCAGTATTCTCTTAGGAATTCTAATAATACGTCAACCATTCGCACAAATACAGAGTTATACTATAACTCTTTTCTTCCATCCGCTGTACGAGCCTGGAATAATCTTTCTAACGATATCAGAACTAGTACCTCTCTCAACGAATTCAAGCGCAAGCTATCTGAAAATGTTAATAAACCCCCAAAGTATTATTATTATGGAAATAGAGTTGCCCAAATTCATCATTCGCGTCTACGCTTGGAATGCAGTGCTCTAAAACAACATCTACATAAGAAAAAACTTGTCGACAGCCCCCTATGTACTTGTGGCATCCCTGAAACTTCTAAGCATTTTCTCTTTGACTGCCCAAACTACCAATTAATACGTACACGAACCCTTTCAGAATATCTTCATTTACCGACTAAATCTTTGCTCTTTGGTGACTCACGGCTGTCAGAGAATGAAAATGAGAAGATATTCGAAGCAGTTCATAAATTTATTACTCAAACAGGACGATTTTAAAATTACACTGCTATGGTACTGCAAAGCCTATTGATCGCCGCATATTCCCGTCTCGTTGCTTTGTGGTCGTTGGAAGAACTGGAAACATGTACTCACTTTCAATCTATCATTTTCATTTCCTCTTTCTCATTTTAGAAGTATAATAACCGAGCTCGTATAATCACATACATTTCCTACGCTTAGACGTTTAAACACTCAAGTTATTGTTGTGTCTACACTCAATAGTATTTGCACGTATCATTATCAGGAGAAGATTCATATAAGCTTCTTTGAAGCTTGTTTTCTTATCCCTATGTCATTGTTTGTT